>JANCRA010000003.1:2127500-2465000 GCA_024362935.1 Setophaga petechia | reverse complement strand
CCCGCTGTCCCAGCACCCCAGGAGGAAAAGCACCCTGCAGGAATTATCTCTTATCTCCTTCTGGATAGCTGGATGTGATCTTTTCCTTCCTTCTCTGCTTAAATGTGTCCTTCTGCTTGGCCCCGAATTATCATCACTTCTTGCTGGCCCTGGAATTTCCCCCTGTCCATGTGGGGTGGCTCAGAGAGCTTCCCACCTCTCCAATTCAGCCTAAAAATCCAAGTGGCCCTTCCTGGGCCACCAAAAATCATAAGAGGGATATTTAGATTGGATATTGGAAAGAAATACTTCACTGTGAGGGTGGTGAGGTCCTGGCACAGGTTGCCCACAGAAGCTGTGGATGTCCCACTCCTGGAAATGTTCCAGGCCAGGTTGGATGGGGCTTGGAACAACCTGGGATAGTGGAAAATGTCCCTGCCCGTGGAAGGGGGTTGGAACTTGATCCCAACCCAAACCCTTCTGTGTTTCTTGGATCATTACTGTTAAGCTCTCAGTGAGAGTTTGTGGTCTACAGAAAAGCCCAAAAGAGCTGCCATTGCCTCCATTTATGTTGAAAAAAAAAAAAAAAGATAGAAACCTAAAGAAAAAATGAAAACAAAATAAAAATTTGGAAAGAAGAAAAAAGGGAGCAGAGTTATCCTAGTTGCTGAAAATTAAGCATTAGGGGAAAAAAAATGCTCATGAAAGCCAGATCCAGACCGGCTGGGCAGCTTTCAGAAACAACAACAATTAAGTTTGGAGGAAACCAGATACTCACCATGAAAATTCGCAATTCTTTGTTGAACAAATGTTTCCATGGAAAAGCTCTGTTTACCCTTCCCTTGTGCTGTCAGCTCCTGAGCTGGGATGCTGTGCAGCTGGGCAGGCAATGCCCAGGGGACCCAGCAGGGCTGGGACAGAGCACCGAGCCCGTGTTTGCCTTTTCCATCTTCTACCTGTGTGGGTTAGTGCAGGAAATGCATGAATTCCTCACAGGCAACCCAGTTTGGGGAAGGAGGGATGCAAGGGGCTGATCCCTGAGCAGGAGCAGAGATTGGGATGGGCAGGACCCAGTGCAGGACCCTGCTGGGCATTTTAGGAGAAACCTGCTGGAAAAGCTCACCCCATCCAGCCTTGGTGTCTGGAAACTCATGGACAAAACCATGAGACTTTTAGGAATAAAAACCTCATCTTTAACAGGTTAGACTTACACTCAAATTACCCAATTTCTTTTTTTTTTTTTCTCAGCACAGACACAAAGTAGCAGCACATTTCCACATTCCCTGCAATCCCATCCCCAGATCCAGGCAGGAATCCGAGTGCAGCTTTCCCTGCAATCCCATCCCGGATCCAGGCAGGAATTGCCCAGCACAGCTTTCCCTGCAATCCCATCCCGGATCCAGGCGGGAATTGCCGGGTACAGTTTTCCCTGCAATCTCATCCCCAGATCCAGGCAGGAATTGCCGAGCACAGCTTTCCCTGCACTCCCATCCCGGATCCAGGCAGGAATTGCCGGGTGCAGCTTTCCCTGCAATCCCATCCCGGATCCAGGCAGGAATTGCCGGGTGCAGCTTTCCCTGCAATCCCATCCCGGATCCAGGCAGGAATTGCCGGGCACAGCTTTCCCTGCAATCCCATCCCGGATCCAGGCGGGAATTGCCGGGTGCAGCTTTCCCTGCACTCCCATCCCCGGATCCAGGCAGGAATTGCCGGGTGCAGCTTTCCCTGCACTCCCATCCCCGGATCCAGGCAGGAATTGCCGGGTGCAGCTTTCCCTGCAATCCCATCCCGGATCCAGGCAGGAATTGCCGGGTGCAGCTTTCCGAGCCAGGGAGGTGCCGACGTTTCCTTCCAGCCCCGCTGGGAGCAGCAGGGAGAGGCTGCATCCCAAACCCTGCACTTGGACCCAGCCAAAACGGAACAGGGAAAGGAAAACCAGGGGGAAACTTGGCTGTGGCTGCTCTGGGCCTGAGGGGCTGCTCTGCTCTCTGCCGTGCAGGGTCCTGGGGAGCTGGGAAAGGAGCCAGGGAGAGGCTGGATCCTGGAGAGCAGCCCCTGTCCCTGCCAGAGCTGGGCAGTCATGCACGGGCTCCCCACCTCCTCTGTCCCAGTGAGGAGCCCGGGTGTTGCTGCCCTGATGGGTAAAACCTGCACTCCCATCAAACTGTTAAAAACCCATTTATTGGTTCTCATTCTCTGAACCCCCCAGGCCCAGGTCATACAAAATCAGTAGGGGAAAAATTTAATTTTTTTTCTTTTTTTTTCTACAAGGAATTAGTTCGCAGAGGGAAGATCATGCAGGACAGGCTCTGAGCTTGGCTGTCCCAGGTGGACACCCACTCAGTGATGATTTGGGTGTCCCATTCCTGCACAGGGAAAGAGTTTTGGGGCCTTCACTGCTCTTTGAACATCTGACTCTTAGGGCTGGTGCATCACATGCTGCTCTTGCCTCCATCCCTCTCTTCCTTGTCTGGTTGCTGTGCTCCCTGGATTGCTGGGAGCCTTTTCCTGCTGCCCCACAGCCCTCAGTGCTCCTGCTGGGGACTGTCCCTTGCTCTGTGCAGCTCCAGCTCTGGTTTCATTGGGAGCCTGTCCACAGCAGCTGCACCATTGTCATTTATGAGCTGTGCTCACAAACCCCAGCCAGGTCCCCGGTGGGGACACACCTTCATCCTCCCCCACACCCATCCTCATGCCCAAGTGTGTGTTTGGGGCTCACCTGTCTGATCCTTTCCCCCTGAAGATGCAAAGTGCCTCTTCATCCTGCCCAGCTCTGGCATTTCATCCCAACAGGCCAAGCATTCACTCCATGCCAAACTGGCAGGCAGCTCACTTTCCTGGCACGTGGCCTCCTTGGCTTTCCATGCTGACTGATTTCTTCTAATTCCATGGCTTTATTTTTCCTCATCTTTAAAATTCACCATTGGTTTTGATTAGGTGGCTGTGGACTTGCAGCCCCTGGGCTCCCAGGAGCAGGAGAGGGGAGGTTTGATGTGGTGCAGCAGAGCCTCAACCCAGCTTATCTTGCCTTTGAGACAGGGAACTGAGAGTCAGGGGCTCAGAGTGGCCAAAGTGTTTGGTTTTCTTTAGTTCCAGCCTGCTCCCAGAGTCCCTGCAGCTCCTGGGTCCCACCATGGAAATGCCACCTGGAGGAGGTGCCAGGGTGAGGAGAGAACTGGGGGCAGAGAAGGAAGATGGGGGCAAGTTCCCAGCCCTGAGAACAGGAATAATGGGGGCAACCACAAAGGAAAAACAAATGTCTGAAATGTGAAGGAAGATTTTTATGCAGAGGAGCCCCGTGGTCAGCTTGGAGAGAGCAGAGGGCAGTCCCTGCCTGGCTGTGGCATCCCAGGGGGAGATTTAAACCCACCTCTGATGGCTCCCTGCCTATCTCCAAACTGCTGAGGGTTTGTGAACCCTGTGCTCCCTGTGTACCTGGGACAGCCAAGCCCAGTCTGTCCTGCACAGCCTTCCCTCTGCCAGCTAATTCCTTGGGGGAAAAAAAAAAAGAAAAAAAAAATCTATTTTTCCCCTACTGATTTTGTATGACCGGGGCCTGGGGGGTGTATTAGTCCAGGTTTAGAGTAAATTTCTCCTTCCCTCTCTACAATAAGTCTTAAAGGTGCAAAACTTACTATTCAGCATGAACAGAACAAGATGATTGGGGATAAAAGCATCATACAGCCAACCCATGACAGGGGGGGTTCAGGGAATGGGAATAAACAAATGGATTTTTAGTGGTTTGATTTTCAGTGGATTCACCTCTGGATATAAATGTTGGAGCAAGTGATTGGCATGGGGTTGACAGGAATTGCAGAGCCATGTTGGGATTCCTGGGATTCCAGGGTTCCCTTCCTGGAAGGACATCACTGATTTGGGGTGTCCAGGAGACACATCTTCTCCCCCCAGTCCCTGAGCAGATGTGGCCCCTGCCTCACAGACCATGGGCCAGCACAGAAGCAGGTTGGAGGGATGATCAACAGGGAGCTGAGGAGGGTTTGGGATGGGACATCTGTCCCTAGGGTGGCAACTGCAGCAAACACTTTTGGTCCCAGGGGAGATGGGGCAGGGCTGAAGAGCAGCCTGCTGCCACCACTGCCACCCAAACAGCTCCTGGCAGTCCCAGCCTTCCCCCTCCATCCTCTGCCACCTCAGGGAGGGAAGGCAGTGAGAGGAGAACCTGGCTGTGCCCCAGAGCTGAGCCCCACCACAGCAAATCTGAGCCCTACACGCTTTGCCAGACCCCAAAATATCCCAGCCCCTCCACCCTGCTGCTGTTCTTTCATTTTATTTTTAGATCTGTTGCTCCTGTTAGCTCTTTTCTGTTTGTTTTTGGTTCTTATTATTCCTGGCTCCCTGCAGTGTTTTGCTTTCCCTCCTCAGCCCTCATCCGGATGTTTATTCTCCCTGCTTGTTTTTCTGCTTTCCCTGGCTGGAGCTGGGCAGAGATCTGTGTTTGCACTGGGCAGGGGCTCTCATGGAGCTGGGCTGGGCCCAGACCATCATCTGGACACCCCAGGCTGGTCCAGGAGGGGAGAAGCCTTGGGCACTGGCTTTGCTCCAAGCAGGAGTGGGGCTGGTGTAGGAATGTGGCAGCTCCTGTAGCAGAAGAGCTGGCAGCAGGGTGAAGGAAGTGGGGGAAAAAGGAGAAGGAAGTGAGGGAAAAAAGGAGAAAGAAGTGGGGGGAAAAGGAGAAGGAAGTGAGGGAAAAAAGGAGAAGGAAGTGGTGGGAAAACGAGAAGGAAATGGGGGGAAAAGGAGAAGGAAATGGGGGAAAAAGGATAAGGAAGTGAGGAAAAAAGAGTTATCCCATCTCTAAGGAACTCCAGGCATCAGCAGTGATGTACCCAAGGTGACAGAGAGGATCCCCAGCAGCCCTGGGAGCTGCCTTACCCACATCACTGGTGTCCAGTGACATATTCCCCAGCCAGCTGCACTGCAGTGCAGTCTTCACTTCTTTTTTGACCAGGGTTGGATTAAATGCTTGAGATGGAATTTCTTGTTGGGACTCAGATGTTTGTTAGCTCTTATCTACATTACAGTCTCACAAACCCTGAGTTCTACAGCACTTAACTCTAACAAACTAAAAATGGAGCCCATCTCTCTCTCTACAAGGCCTTTTAAGGATAAAATGTCCAATTAAGAAATGACACCTCAATTATTTTTACTTTTAACCCCATAACCAACCACCGCTGCCCTGCAATGAGGACTTTTTATGGTTGTGCCTTGAAAACCAGGCTGGGCCAGCCAGTGCCTCTGCCTACTAAAACCCAGAAAGTTTTCCTTTTTGAGGATAAATACACTCAAATCTGTCTCTGTTCCTTCCATGCTCCCCATACATGGATGTTTCCGTGCATCTTCTCTCTTCTCACCCAGAAGTGATTTTCAAGATTTTTGGGGGCTCCAGGTGAGACACATCCCCATGAGGGAGGTGGAAGGAGAAGTTTCTTCTACAGGCTGAGAACACATCAATGACTGGGCTCTATCACTGCCCCCCATTTGGGGGCATGGTCTGGAGGGTGATTTTGGGCAAACAGGTGGGTGCTAAGTGCACATTCCCTGTGGGAGTGAGGTTTTGCCCTCAGTGCTGCCAGCAGGGTTACAATAATCCCCCCACCTCTGGCTTTTGCTTTATTTTCTGTCTCACTGGGAGGAAAAGTGAGGCAGGGTGAAAAAGGCACTGCAATATCTCACATTGCTGAAGATTGCAAGGCAAGATGTTTTAAATTACCATCTGCATGGCAGATTATCTTTTGTCAGTGGGCAGTTTGCCTTATCTCTCTGTGAGTGCTCACAATCACTCCTCCCTCTGGGGGGACATCTGCTGATAACAGCTATTGAATGTCCCTGCATGGCTGATAAGAACTGCAGCATCCCATTGGGACATGTGAGCCCAGAGGGAGGAGCCAAGCATTCCTGCCTGGATATAATCTGGAGATCCTGGAATAACTGCACAGCTTCTCCACTGGATTCCCAGAGGAACAGCAGCTGTTTCTTCTTCCACTGGATCTTCAGAGGATGACTACACCCTTCTCTACAGGATCCCTGCTCCTGCAGAACCACCCCTGACACTGCAGGAGGGCTGCAGCCACAATTCCAATGGGACTGCCACCAACACCCTGACCCACAGGGTGTCAGGTTGGGTTCTGACTCTGTCAGTGTTGTTCTAGTGTACTGCATTGCTTATTTTACCCTTTTCTTTTCTTCTTCCCTATTAAAGAACTGTTATTTCCTGCTCCCATATTTTTTTGCCTGAGTGCCCCTTAATTTAAAATTTACAGCAATTCAGAGGGGTGGGGAGGGTTTACATTCTCCATTTCAGGGGAGGCTCCTGCCTTCCTTAGCACACTCCTGTCTTTCCAAACCAAGACACACATCAAAGAGCCATGGTGGCTCTGGGTATTTTATTGCTGAATTGCAGATAAGCACAGCACACACTGCATTTGCTGCCAGAAATGTCAGGGATTCCCTTGTTAAATTATTTACCCCAGTGCAAAGGCACAGATTTTTATATATTTCATGCTTTTGGTGATCCTCTGTGCTCTTCTCTCCATCTTTTCTGACAGTGAGGTGCCCAGAGCCACATGGCCATGGGGCAGGGAAGCTCCCAGCAAGGAGACACTCCCAGCTGGAGGATGGGATGGGGACATTCTCTGATCTGTAGGGATTTATTTGAAGAACAACTCAGTCATGAGACCAGTGCAATAATCTGGAACAGCCTTCCACAGTTTTTGGTACAGTTACAGTGAAATTTGCATCTGAGACATTAAAGGGCTGGTCTGGAGCTCTGCACATGGGCACGGGGACTTTTTATTGCTCCATTTCAAAGAGGTTCAATAACAGGAACGTTCAGGTAGGGAAAAGTTCTTTCTTTCCATGTGCAAAAGCGTGCCAGAGGACACACAGGCATCCCTGCACACACAGACTTACAGGGCTCTGGAGAGAGTTAAAACAGAGCAGGCTGAGGAGTTTGCATCAAAAATAGTATTATTTTTGGAAGGAAAAGTCAGCTGACACAATGGCCCAAGCTGTCAGGATCTTTTAGCTTTGGGGTGGGGAGGGGGGAGGAGGGGGAGAAATCAAAATGAAAAGCACTCAGTTGGCTGAAAAGAACCAAAACATGGGAATTTTTGATCAGCTTGAGGCCAAAGCCTGCAGGGCTTCATGAGAGGTGGAGCCTGGGTGCTGTGGACACCAAGGTCCCATCTCTGTGCAGCCTCCCTTGGACCATGGCCAGGGGTGGGAGCCCCACCTGAAGGCTGCTGGGGGCTCCCCACTGGGTCTGTCCCCAAGCGTTGGGGCTCCTGAGGGTCCCATCCAGCCTGAATTTGATTCAGCAGAAGAAATGTAAATGTTTCACTACATGGGCAATGAGTCCTATCCCCCCTGCATCAAAACTTGGCAATAAATCAAACTTTCTGCATGTGTGAGATTTTTTTTCCCGGATTTCTTTTTTCTATAGGCAGAGCTGATTCTTTGTAGCTTGCTTGCTGCTTGGGGTGAAAGCAAGCGTTAGAAAACCTAGAAAACATGGGAAATGTTTCATTCATGTTTCAACCTGGGGAAATTTGGGTCTTCTGCATCCACAAAAAGCCTCCTCTAGGAAATCACACCCAGTGCAGGACATCTCTGGCATTGTGCTCATAGACATCCTTCCCTGCCCTTCCTCAGGACAAAAAAAGCATCATTTATCTGTTTCTCTGGTTTCTCTGCCATCCCTTTGGACTCCATGGCAGAGGGGCACACCTGTACATGCAGGTGTCCATCCCAGGCACCTGAATTTTCCCTTATCCCTGGTTGGGAGTGCACTGACAGCCATCACCCATTGCACCTGAGGGCTGCAAAGACCCAGCCACACCTGCAGAGGATCATCTCTGGAAGTTTTATGGTTTTTGTTCTAAGCTTTTCCTCCGCTGGTTTCCAAACCACCACTGTGGGGTTCAGTCCCTAAAAGAGCATCCCTGCATGCTGGCTCCATGGACACTTTGATCCAAACAGGCTCCTCCATGGCTGCTTCCCATCCTTAAGCAAGACCCACACGTGCCTGTAGATGAAATTTTCATGTCCCAATTTTCATGTACTGCCTGCATAGGAGAGAGAGAGCCAGGACAGGCCTGAGGGCAGAGCCAGCCTCTCCTCCCAGGGTATTTCATTAAATGGAAATGAAGGAAGCAGTTCCAGGAGCCCTGTGCCAGGCGTGTGTGCAGAGGCTGGGGAAGCAACAGTGAAGGTTCTGTCTCTTCCTGCAGGCACAGTGGGGCTCTGGTCTGGTGAGGAGCACGGAGGCAGTGCCAGAATCCTTGGAAAAATATTCAAATGAAGTCTCAAAGAGGAGTGATGGTGCTGGAAATGGGGCTGGCAGCCTGTCCTGCTTGTGAGATTGATGGTCTAACATCCAGGCTCAGCCCCACACTTTGCTTTTGACCCTTTTTAATTGTAGGGAGAAATAAAATTATTCCTTATTGGCCTCTTCCTCCTCATGTCTTTCCCTGCCCCTTTGAACGTTCCCCCATTTTTCCTTCCATCATTAACTCTTTGTTGGCATCCTGGAATCCTTCCCATCCTGTTGCTCTGGTTTTACCTGGACACCCATTTCTGGAGAGCTGGGACTGGAGCTATTTCCTGCCAATTTTCTGCCAGGAAACCGGGGCCAAACCACTGCTCCTGCTCTGCTCTGGATGCAGAGCTGTGCTGACCCCTGGTACCCTGCCGAGCTCATCCCAGGGATGCGGGGCTGGGTGAGCTTTACCTGGGGGGCTCCTGCGGGGATGGCGCTGTCGCTGTCGCAGGAGGAAGGGGACAGAGATCAGATCTGGCTGTTCCCGGAGCTGGGCACAGCTCTGCGGGTGTCGGGGCTGTTTTCTGGGTGTTTTGTGAGCAGCCCCTGGCCCGGGGGGCTCAGCCTCCTCTGCGGATCCCAGCTCTCCTCTCGCCGCTGGGATCCGCAGCGTCCTTCGCTGCCTGCGGGCAGAGATTTCAATTACCGGGGCTTTTGGCATGCCTGGAGGCACCACTGCCCCTCTGTGCCACCTCCGGGCTGGAGCTTCTGCTTGGGGCATTTCCTTGGGCTGGGACGTGTCTGGAGGGCTGCTGGGATCTGTTCCCAGGTGCAGAGGTGCAGGGCAGGAGCAGCGGCTGGGGTGGGCAGGGCAGCGGGGCTGGCACATCCCATATCACAGCCTGGGACATTCCTCCTGCTCTGGCACATCCCTTGTCGTGTCCTGAGACATTCCTCCTGCGCTGGCACATCCCATATCATGTCCTGAGACATTCCAGCTGCAGCTTTCAGGGCAGTGGGGATGGCACATGCCATATCACAGCCTGAGACATCCCTCCTACTCTGGCACATCCCTTGTCATGTCCTGAGACATTCCCCCTGTGGTTTTCAGGGCAGTGGGGCTGGCACATCCCATTTCACAGCCTGAGACATTCCCCCTGCTGCTTTCAGGGCAGTGGGGATGGCACATCCCAAATCCCAGCCTGAGATGCTCCCCCTGTGCTGGCACATCCCATATCATGCCCTGAGACATTCTCCCTGCAGTTTTCTGGCTTGGCACATCCCATATCACAGCATTAAACATTCCCTCTGTGGTTTTCAGGGCAGTGAGGTTGGCACATGTCCTGAGACACCCTTGTGGCCCGAGACACTCTTGTGGTTTTCAGGGCAGTGGGGCTGGCACATCCCATATCCCAGCCTGGGACATTCCCCCTGTGCTGGCACATCCCATATCATACCCTGGGACACCCTTGTGGTTTTCAGGGCACTGGGGGTGGCACATCCCATATCCCAGCCTGAGACACTCCTCCTGCACTGGCACATCCCATATCATACCCTGAGACATTCCCCCTGCAGCTTTCAGGGCAGTGGGGCTGGCACATCCCATATCCCAGCCTGGGACATTCCCCCTGTGGGTATCTGCCCAGGGTACCCTTGGTTGTGCCTCAGGAGGGTGGGATCTGCTGCAGCAGGGGAAGGGCAGGTGCAGGTGGGGCAGGATGTTCCCATGTTGGTGCCTCAGTGATCTGGGGAAGCAAACAAACTCCACAACTTCTGTGGAAGTTGTAAAGCTGGTGTGTTTATTACAGCACTGGACACATGTGGGGATTGTTTCTTTTAAAAGGACATGAGTACCTCTGGGACGTCCAGATCTTTTTAGATTTCTTTTTCTAATCCATATGCATGCAATTTCACAATAGGTTTATACATATTGATTTTACTGATTTTGCATTACATTTGCTGCTAGTTTTTTATCAGAAAGAATTCCTGGCTCATCCTGCCCTGTCTCCTGCAGCCTCTCTGTCTGTTTCAGAGTTCAAGGGACCCTCCCTTATCTCTGTCCTGGGGTGGTGTTCACAGGGATTCGAGGATGAGGGAAGAGATGAGGATCTGACTCCATGTTTCAGAAGGCTGATTTATTATTTTATGATATATATAGTATATTTAAACTATATTAAAAGAATAAAAGAAAGGATTTCATCAGAAGGCTTGAAAGGAAAGGAATGGGATGGAATGATAATAAAATCTTGTGACTGACCAGAGAGTTTGAGCCAGCTGACTGTGATTGGCCATTAATTAGAAACAACCAACATGGACCAATCACAGATGCACCTGTTGCATTCCACAGCAGCAGATAATCATTGTTTGCATTTTGTTCCTGAGGCCTCTCAGCTTCTCAGGAGAAGAAATCCTAGGGAAAGGATTTTTCATACAATGTGTCTGTGACACCATCCTTCAGCTGAAGCAGCTTCTTAGAGCACAGGTTTTTTGTGAGAACAGGCAGTCAGACCAAACAGCTCTGTTTGCAAGCTACAGATTTAATTCCAAGATGAACATTTCACCTAAATTAAAGTGGATTTCTACTCTGGAAAATTTCCACTCTGTCTCAACCATGCTGACCACAGCAAGGAGATGTGGAGGTGACACCCAGGCCAGAGCAGTCTGACAGAGAGACTTTCCAGCAGATGTTGTTTCAATAAACTGTTCTTGTCCCTTTCTGTAGATATACACATTTTTGGGAAGCCTTTTTTCAAGGCTGGGATAGTGCTCAGGTTCAAAACAGTCACAGAGAAGTCAGCACAGAGCTGGCCATGTCACACCTGATGCCACCCAAACCTTGGGCTGACAGCTTTGCCTGGAGCCCATTTGCAAGCCCCCAGCAGCAGCCACAGCACTGGTGAAATGCAGAATTCCCCACATTTTCTCATTCCCATTGGCCTGCCAAGGCTCAGGGACAGACTGGTGCTGATGGTGTGGCATCACAGAGCAGTGTGCCACATTCCCCCAGTGCAGGACACACAGGGGAGGGATCAGTCACACTTCAATTCCCCTGCAGGGGAACATTGGCACCCTCTGGGCACAGCCACCACCTCCAGCACCTATGGGGGAACAGCTGCTCTGAGTTTGCTGCTGTACAAATGACACAGGAGGACAAAACACAATTCCCTGTATCTCTGACAAATCCTTCTCTGGGAGATGAGCTCTGACCTACTTTGTGGTGCAGCCAGATGTTTAAATTTATGAATACAGACGTGTTTCCTTCAGACCTGGGAAGGAATGTTGTATTGCTGCCCACCTCTGTGGCCTCTTGGGCAGAGGAGCAGGATTTCACAGGAAAATACCATTTGTGGTTCAACCCCAAAGGTTTTTAAAGGGAAGGAAAACATGAGATCATGCCATGCCTTCTCAAAGGCAATCCCAGTGGTACAAACCAAGGAATGTTCAAGTGATAACATTTCTATCAAGCTGAAAACTGCTGCTAGGAAAGAATTCCTAACCTGACTTTTCAGAGGGTCACATTTTCCCAGATTTATCTTGGCATTGGTTATGACTCCTTCCCCGGGATTTCACACTTGTTGGTGTCCAAACAGAAATTTTATGGTACAGGACACAATTTTAGCAGATAATTCCTCATTCTCTCTATAAATCACTTTTTTCAACCATGCAAATGGCAGAGCAGCATCCCTGGGACCCCCCTTCCAAAGCAGTGGTGGAAAACAAGCACTGCTTTTATTTTGCTGCTGCCCTCCTATGTGAGTTTTACTCTTTCAAGGTACCCCAGATGGTAATACAAGTTGGCAAGAGCACCTTGAAAGTTCCAATATCCTGAAATATGACCTGGATATTAATCCCACTGACTGTATTTGATGTGGGTATGTGATTTAGGGTCATTTAATTTGCAGCTTTTACTGTTTCAGAAGTTATTGTGATTTCTAAACTGTAAACCAGTGTAGAATCAACATAAGGTGATTTAATTTAAATACAGAATAACACACCAAGATACATAATCTTTCTATTTATTTTCTGATTTTAAAGTAATTTTAAAAGAAAATTTTCGAATTTTCATTGTCCATACTTCCCAAATTAAAATAACATAAAGATGCTTGAATCTTCTGGTTCTTGGGTACCAGAAGATGCTGATAGGGGCTGAAATCAGGGTACATAGGCTTAAAGGAAGATATTCAGAAAGATTTAAGGCACAGATTGTGCAAATTTTGTATTCTGTGGGATGTTTGATGCTGTGTGATGCCAGGGGAGGGCTCTGCCTGTCTTTCAGGAAAGAGCCACTCAGGCACTAATTTATTGTCAGATTAGACAAAAGCTTTTCCTGCTGGAGGCAGTGAAGCAGGGGCCTGGTGAACCAAGAGCAGAGGAAACTTCTCAGCTTTTCTGTTGTCCAGATTCAACATGAGGAAGGAGTTCCCTTTGGAATCCTCCAATAAATCCATAAATCCAATAAATCCACTGCAGCCTGCTGGCAAGGATGCTCTGCTGGGAGGGATGCATTTGGAGTCCTAGCAGCAGCAGTGGATGGGGCATGCACAGATCCTCTTTTCTGGGTGTTTTTTATGAACACAAAACACCTGTAAGTCCATTTAATAAGGACCTTGAACCTGTCCAGGTATTAAAATGCCAAGGGCACACCTGGAGACAGGAGAATGACCTGGTTCCCCTTTCCTTGGGAGAGGATTTGTCCAGTGCAGGCTTGGCCAGCAGTGCAATCATGGAGGATTTTCTGTTCCAGACAACCTGGGCAGGAGCTTTCACCTTTCTGGCTGGCTGGCTGCTGGGCTGGAATGAGTTTGCCCTGCAGTTTTGGGTTTGCTCACCTAAAGCTTGTCCAAGGCTCACTCCAGCTCTCTGCATCCCTTTAGAGCAGCTGCTTTTCCTGCTGCTCCTCTTGCCACAGGAGGATGGAGCACAAGCCAGAGCAGGCACTCACGTGCCCAGCAGCTGATCTGCTTTCTCCTGACTCTGTCATTTGATGTGACACAGGACTCAGGATCCTCCTGTCACCTCTTGCCACTGCTGTGGTGACAACACAAGAGACACTGCCAGGAGAAGCCTGGGCTGCCCTGACACAGGAGGATCCTCATCCCTCCAGGCTTTTCTGGGCATACCTGAGTGTAGCCATGATTATAAAAAATCTTTTCTTTTTTTTCTCCTGAGAAGCTGAGAGGCCTCAGGAACAAAATGTAAACAATGATTATCTGCTGCTGTGGAATGCAACAGGTGGATCTGGGATTGGTCTCATGTGGTTGCTTCTAATTAATGGCCAATCACAGTCAGCTGGCTCGGAGAGAGAGAGTCCGAGCCCCAAACCTTTGTTGTCATTCTTTCTTTTTCTATTCTTAGCTAGCCTTCTGATGAAATCCTTTCTTCTATTCTTTTAGTATAGTTTTAATATAATATATATCATAAAATAATAAATCAGCCTTCTGAAACATGGAGTCAGATCCTCATCCCTTCCCTCATCCTCGGACCCCTGTGAACACGGTCACAGCTGAGCCTCAGTGAGATCAGCTGCACCAGCCTCACCCCAAAATATTCCCCAGGCACCTGCACTCCAATGGAGTCTCAACTTCTTTTTTGCCAGGGTTGGGATTAAATGCTTGAGATGGAATTCCTTGTTTGGACTCAGATATTTGTTAGTTCTTATCTCTGTCACAGTCTCACAAACTGTGAGTTCTGCAGCACTTCACTCTAACAAACTAAAAATGGAGCTCTCTCTCTACAAGGCCTTTAAGGATAAACTGTCCAATTAAGAAATGACACCTAAATTATTTTTACTTTTAACCCCATAACCAACACTACCCATGTCCCACAATTCAGACTTTTCTGTCCAATCATGCAAAACCACCCAAACCCATGGAGAAGAAGGTGAGGAAGAAGGAGTAGTCTCCACCATAAAACCTCCATCTTGCTTTATGTATATTAATATATTCTAAAACCTCTAAGTTTTCCAGTTAAAGGTTTTATAATATAGTAGTAAATATAAAGCAAGATGTAGGTTTTAGGGTGGAAGCAATATATATATTTCTATATATTTATGTGTATATATATATAAATAATAGTAATATATATAAAGAAATGTGTAATGTGATATTACACACTTCTATTCAAACTCCACACCCACAATCCCAGTTCTATTATTCTATTTGGAATCCTTCCCCACAGCCTCAGGTCAATGCAGTGTTCTCTTGGGGGCCAGTGCATGACAGCACAGAAACTCTGAAATTCTCAGCATCCAGGGCTCCATCAACACCGTCCCTCGGTGACACGGGCACAGGTGCCAGCAGGACAGCGAGGTTTCCACAAGGTGGCATCAAAAGACCTGAGCTTCCTCTGGCAGGGCTCAGACCCCTCAGCGTTTGGGGTTTCCGTGGGATGGCTCGGAATGCGCTGCAGGCAGAGCCCTCTCGGGGGTCAGGGAAGAGGGGAGGATGTGGGATTTGTCCTTTAGGGTCAGATACACAGTGACACACAGTGACACACACCTGGCACACGCCTGGCACACAGTGACACACACCTGGCACACAGTGACACACACCTGGCACACACCTGGCACACACCTGGCACACAGTGACACACACCTGGCACACACCACTGCCCTCCTGGGGCTGCCAGGGGGTGTTTGTCCATCAAACCCCATGGGCAGCAAACACTCAGGGGGATCACTGAGGAAATCAATGCGCTCCACTCTGTGCCGAAAATCTCCAGTAAGGGAGGGGAGAGGGAAAAGGGGTAGAGAGCCATGGGGAATGGCAGCAGGTACCAAAAACCCTAGGAAAGAGTGACCTCCTAGCTTGACCCAGGACTGGTGTATCCGGAGAAAGAAAGGGTTTTTTTGTACAGGACAGCACAGCCAGAGAGAACCCCCAGGGAGGGGGGACACCAAACACAGCCTGTGAGTGAACCCAGAGATCCTTCTTTCCACAACCCCGTGGTTTTATTCACCAGTGTGGAAGATGAGGTTTGCCAGCCCTCATCCCACAGACATCATCCCTGGGGTGTCCCTGAGCTCCTACTGAGCTTTCTGGAGGTGACCCCCAGTTCTTCACCTCTCTGGGGCAGCCTGGGTGAGCCCTGGAGAAGCTGCCCTGTGGATCTGTGTGCAGGAGTGGTGGTGCCAGTTTTGTGTTGGTTTGCTTTTGGAAATATTTTTATATTTTAAATTAAAATGTTATATTTTATATTTAAAATATTTTATATTTTAAAATATATATATTTTATAATTTATAAGTTATATATAATTTAAAATTTAAATTATATAATTTATAATATATATTTGTATATATATTTAAATAATATATTAAAATAATTTAAATATATTATTAAAATTATTTTTAATTTCAATAATAAAATATGTAACAATAATTATAAAATATAATAGAAATAATAAAATATAATAATTATAAAATATATAACAATATTTTAAATATATATTATATATTTTAAAAATGTTGTTATATATTTTCTATTAAATATTTTTATATTAAAATATTTTTATATTTTCTATAAAAATGTTATATTTCATCTTTTAAATATTTTGCTCTTTGAAATATTTTTATATTTTATATTAAAATATTACATTTTATATTTAAAATATTTTTACACTTGCAAAAAAAAAAGAGTCTGATAATGCAAATTAAGCAGTGAATAAAGGCAGAGCTGTGTCCCATAATGGAACAGGAAAGCAGGAAAGGGGAATCAGGGGGAGGCTGCATCCCACAGTGATCTGCCATGATCAGCCTGTCCTCCTGTGGGAACCCAGGAGATGCTGCCCCGTGGGTCGATGTGAGGGGGTGGTGCTTCTGGCGGTGTGTTGGTTCACTCATTGAAATATTTTTATATTTTATATTAAAATGTTTTATTTTATATTTAAAATATTTTTATAGCTAATATAAAATATTTTTATATTTTATATAAAAATGTTATATTTTATATTTTAAATATTTCACTCTTTGAAATATTTTAGTATTTTATATTGAAATATTATATTTTCTATTTTAAATATTTTTGCACTTGCGAAAAGAAGAATCTGACAATGCAAATTAAGCAGTGAATAAAGGCAGAGCTGAGCAGTTGGTGCCTGGAGGCTCCCGGCTCTCACACGGTGGAGCTGTTGCTCCAGGAGCTGTGGGTGATGCCGTGTGAAGGCTGACCCAGAACAGAGGCTGGATGGAGCTAAAGAATAAAGTTGGGATTTATTAAAAGGCCTCAATGGATCCACCTTGAGCAGCACAAGAGCCCAACCAGGGCTACACCCAAAATGAACCCAAAATGGTCACAAAATGGACAACAGGTCACAAGGTTAATAACTTCTGGTCCATTTGCATGTTGGAGTTAATTGTCCAATTACAGCTTTAGCTTATGAAGTTCCATCCTTGTTCTTCTCTCTTTATTCCACTGTTGTTTACACTCTTGGGCCTGAAATTTGGGTTGGTTGTCCTTGGTCTCCAGCTAGAGCAGGAATTGTTTTCTCTCCCTACTCAGTGAAGAAGGTTCACCATCCCCTAATATGAAGCTTAGAAGTTCACACTAAAGCAGCACAGAATCTGGAAAATAGAAAAGCCAAAACCTGAGGCATCATTTCCCCCCTTTAGAGGCTCAAAAGGACTTTACCTGGTCAGGTCTCTTCTAAATAACTACTAACGACAGGTAGCACCCTGAGCCCGGGCCTGACCCCCACCCCAACAGCCAAGAGCTCACTTTTCTCTCAAAAAGTCAGAATTTGGTTGTGGGACACAACAGCAAGCACAGGTGTACCCAAACCACCACCCAAATTTAAGGTTTTTTTGAACAAGGGGCTGAGTTAACAGGAGAGGTTTCAGTGAGGCAAAAGGGGTTGAAGTGGGAACTGGAGGTCAGATCTCACCCAGAACTCTGCCTCAGGTAAATTTGGACCTGTTGGAGAGAGCCCAGAGAGGCCACAAAGATGCTCAGAGGGCTGGAGCTGCTCTCCTGTGGGGACAGGTGAGAGAGCTGGGGATGTTCAGCCTGGAGAAGGGAAGGGGAGACCTTATGGGAGCCTTCCAACACCTGGAGTGGTGTAAGTAATAAAATGACTTACACAAGCAGGTAGTGACAGGAAAAGAGGGAGTAGTTTTAAATTTAAAGAATATTAGAACTAAAAGATATTTAGACTCGATATTAGCAAGAAATTCTTCCCTGTGAGGGTGGTGGGGCTCTGACACAGAAGCTGTGGCTGCCCCATCCCTGGTAGTGCTCAAGGCCAGGTTGGATGGGGCTTGGAGTGACCTGGTTTGGTGAAAAGTGTCCCTGACAGGGGGCTTGGGACAAAATAGTCTTCAATATCCATTTCAATCCAAACCACTACCATTCTGTGATAATTCTATTACTATCCAATAAAAAAAAAAACCTGCTGAGATAAAAATAAATTTTATAACATCCTGACGGTTCCAGCTGCTCCTCCTGCCCTCCTGATGGGCTCTCCTCCCTGAGCACAGCCCCTGCTGCCTGTCCCTGCTGCCACCTCAGTGGCCCAGGCCTTGGGCACTCAGGATGGTACAGGGGGTGTTTGTGGGGCTGATCTGAGCAGGGATGGTTGGGGCCAGCTTGGGGAGCCCTGCCTGGACACTGAGGCAGCTCCAGAGCCTGAGGGCACAGGGGACACAGACACAGCCCTGCTCATCCTCTGTCAGGACCCAGGACATCCCTCTGGCTGTCCTGAGCAGCCCAGACCCTGCCAGGGGGGCTCAGAGACCCTGGCACAGAGCCCAAAATGCCCCTGTGGGTTTGATGATGACCCATGGAGCAAGTTACCATCTTTGTATGAAGATCAGCAAGCCACAACAATTTAGGCAGAATAAAAGTGAAGTTATCACGAGGTGGAAAAGTAGATTTTGGGGTTTTTGGTATGGGGATTCAGAAGGCAAGATGGAGGGATCTGGGCATGTTCTGCCTTTCTCCTTCTTCTTCTTGGCCTCCATCTTCTGCTGTGATGTTGGCACTTTTAGATTAGTTTAGAGTAGAAGCTCACTGTCTAACATAGGTGATGGGTATTGGGAAGTAATTGTAAACACTGTACATGTAATTTTTAGTATAAAGACATAACACCAACGCAGGGGCAGGCAGAGTGCCTGGACTGTCCTGCTGAGCAAACCTCTGCAGGGCAGGAGAAAATTTTTTATAGATAAGATATAATAACAACCTTGAGACCGAGAAATGAAGAGCCCTGACTCCTTCGAGTGCCAGGCTGGGAAAAGAGACTTTCCAACTTTTCTCAGGGTCACTCTGACCAATGAGAGATCCTGACAATCCTCCATCCTCACCTGCAGGCTTCCCTGCAGCAGGGCTGTTCTGGGCCCCTTTTCTCCTGGCACTCTCAGCAGGTCTGAGCTCTCTCTCCTCTCCAGGCTCAGATTCATGGCTGCAGGGAGCAGGCTGGGGATCAATGGTGCCTTTAAATAGCCTGACCAAAGCCTCTCTAAGCAGCTGGCTCTGCCAAGCAGCAATAAAACTGCCTGGCTGTGAGCTTTTCTATCCAAACATTTCATGTTAACATTGCCAGATAAACTCTTCCCTTCCTTTCCAAGCAGTGGAAGAAGGCAATACCTGTCCCACGAGGAAGACTCTGCTGCCATCCACCTCACCTTTATGGCAGAGGGTCATTACAGGCCTGCCATCCCAGTCCCACATCCTGCACACCAGCACTGAGCCTGGGAGCACCCTGAAGTGTCCCAGGCATTTTTTCATTTACTCTGGGAAGCCAATGAGGCAGAAGATTGTGCTTAAGTGCTTCCCTGGCTTGGGGCTTGTAGTTGCTAATAATCATAGCTCATCTCCGCCTCACACAAGTCAGCCTGCACACACATCTTGTTTAAGCTTGATAAGATATGCTTTTGTTTACTGCAACCACCTCTGAGCCATCATTTTCTCACAAATGGCCTATGAATCATCAGTTATGTGCTATTAATGTTGTATGGCAATGTTCAGTGACAGAGGAGCAAAGGAAATCTACTGGTCTTCAAAGGAAAGCCTTGAATAACCCTGTGCAAATCCAAGTGTTTTCAGCCTGCTGCCAAGGCTATGAATATTGCAGATATTACATGTCTTTGTATGGTATTTGTTAAATAATTTAGATGGAGGAAGAGATTTTAGCCTAAATGGCTGCTTGAAGCTGCAGCATTAGAGGTTTGCAAAATTATTGCTGGGACCCATAAACACAGGTTTGTTTTTAGATCCAGTCTCTTAACATTTTGTATAGCTTAGGCAGCTGTTTCCCAAAGATCAAGAGCAGGTTCCAGCTCATCCTACCTGGAGCTGTGAAGAGACAAAGGAAGGAAGAGATAATGAATGGACAGCAGAGTCCTCTTGGGTCAAGAAAATCCAAGTATTCTTGGGCATCATCCTCAATGAACTTGTGTGTTGTGCAAGAGGGTGGTTATAGACTGGGGTTTTTTGAAATATCCTCAGAATTCCCTGAGCTGGTATAGAGGAAAGTGAATTTTCACAGAATCAGAGAATTGTTAAGGTTGAAGAAGACCCTTAAGACCATCAAGTCCAGCTGATAACCCAGCACTGGCATGTTCATCAATAAATCGTGTCCCAGATTGCCACATCCACAACACCTTTGGAACATGTCAGGGGTGGTGGCTCCACCACTGCCTGCTGTTGCAGACATCTTTTATGAAAAATCCTTTCCTTAGGATTTTTCCTCCTGAGAAGCTGAGAGGCCTCAGGAACAAAATGTAAACAATGATTATCTGCTGCTGTGGAATGCAACAGGTGCATCTGTGATTGGCCCATGTTGGTTGTTTCTAATTAATGGCCAATCACAAACAGCTGGCTCAGAGAGAGAGTCAGAGCCCCAAACCTTTGTTATCATTCTTTCTTTTGCTATTCTTAGCTGGCCTTCTGATGAAATCCTTTCTTCTATTCTTTTAGTATAGTTTTAATGTAATATATATCATAAAGTAATAAATCAGCCTTCTGAAACATGAAGTCAGATCCTCATCTCTTCCCTCAACCTGAGACCCCTGTGAACACTGTCACAGCCTGTTCCAATGCCTGACCACCCTTTCTGTGAAGAATTTTATTACTCCTAATAAAAGTTTAAGATTAATCTTAATTAAAGATTAAGATTAAATTAACATTACATTAAATCTAAACCTACCCTGGTGCAACTGGAGCCATTCCCTCTTGTCCTGTAACTTGTTAGCAGAGAGAAGAACCCAATCCCCACCTGGCTGTCCCCTCCTGTCAGGGAGCTGTAGAGAGTGAGAAGGTCCCCCCTGAGCCTCCTTTTCTCCAGGCTGAGCAACCCCTTGATTTATCCCCTGGATGGAGCTCCTTGCCCTCCTGTCCCATGGCTCCTGCTGTCTCTCTGCTCAATGCAGTCCCTTGGTGTCTCCAGTGAAAGCCACCAGGAGCTGCTCAGCTCCACCAGAGCCCTGGAGAAGAGCTGCAGGATGGTGCCAAGCTGAGGCCAAACCTGTGTTTAACAGGCTTTCACAGAATGGTTTGGGCTGGAAGTGACATTTAAAGGCCATCCAGCCATCCCTCTGCAGTGATCAGGGACACCTTCAACCAGACCAGGCTGCTCAGAGACTCCTCCAACCTGGCCTTAAATGTTTCCAGGAATGGGGCATTCACCAATTTTGGACAACCTGTGCCAGCACCTCACCACCCTCATCAAAAACAATTTCTTCCTCATATGTACTCCCCATTAATTTAAAATCATTATATTTTGTCTTATTACCTTTTAAAAAGTCTGTTTCCACCAGTATTTGATGTGTTAAATTCAACAGCAGCTGAATCCTCCTCCTTTGGTGGGTTGCAGAGCCAGATCTGGCCCGTGGGATCAGCTGAAGCCCTGGCTGGCTGGTAGGGCACCTTCACAGCTTCACATGGGGCTCTCAGGTGTGAGGGCTGCTGCCAACAGCCCGGGGATTTTCACACATGCTCAGGAGCAGGCAGGAAAAATGAAATCTCTCTGGCAACTCCGTATGGTTTTGTCTTTCTCATCAGCCGTCTCCTGGGAAATGGGCTCCATCCTCCCCCACCTGCAGGCTGTGGGGCATGACAATAAATTATTCACCAGAAAAAGAGCAAAAGCAACTTCCAGCAAGCCCAAATCCTGGTGCAGGGCCAAACCCAGCCCAGGTTATTGTGTGATTCTGTGATTCTGCTGGTGCTGTAGCCCCTCTAGGCAGGGGAGAAGTCCCCCAAGCACAGCAGCACCCCCAACCCCTAATCTTGGCTCTTTTTTCCTGCAGTCACCTTTGGGCCCTGTCAGTAATCTCGAAGCATCTGCTCCAAATCATCCAGGATTACAGGAATTAAAAAAAAACAAACCCAATTAGAGACCCAGGGTCCTGCAAGCACAAATCCGTTTAGCCCTAATCCTGCTGCTGCCCCTTCCCAAAAGGCAAAGGGATGGTCCTTGAGGGCTGGTTTTTGTGTGCCCCAGCACCACCTCCTCTCCTCAGGCTCAATTTACCCATTTTTGCCCCGGCAGTAGCACCAGGGACCTGCTCATGTCAGTGGGGAAATGGAGCTCTTGGCTCTGGGCTCTGAAATCAGATATGGGGGCAGTGCCAGCCTCGTGCCCTGGGCACACCCAGAGGGGCTCCCAGAGGACTGTGGATGGAAAGGGGGGTGCAAACACATCTGAATGTGCCTCAGAGCCTGTCAGGGCCTGCACACCAGGCAGAGGCTCCTCCACAGCTTGCTCACCATCATGTCCATTCCCTTGTGCCACCAAGGCCACCCTCAAGGCTCTGCCATGCCCTGCACTCACCATGGACTGGGACACCTGCAGTCCCATGCTCACCTTGCTGGCAACTCAGTGTGGGAATGCTCTTCTGAGACAAGACACAGAAATTGGAGTCTTTCAGTAGAGTGAGGGCAGAGAATTAAAACCCACCAGAAAAGTATCTCATTTCTTTGAAATCCTCTACTTCTTTCAGTGCTATTGGGGTCTCCTCCAGCTGATCCAACCTGCAGCCCTAAACATCTAAGATAAAAATGCATTATCCATGGAGTGTCCCAGCATGCCCATAAACTCTGTGAATAACACATTTGAGTCAACATTGGATCCCTCTAATGTGTGGCAGCCTTTACATCTGTTTGTAAATTTTACACCCTGAAGACACCCATAAGGAAAACAGTCAATGTTTTAATTGTTAATAATGGGAAAATCTCTGAATTAATATTCAAGAACTCAGGGTTCACATGCTTCTAAGAGGTAGGTGACTTTTACAGCAGGAGACAAACAATGCCTTTTTTTTTTGTTGGCTTTTTTTTCCTCATATATGATGCAAGCAAAGGTGCTCACAGCAGAGGTTCCAGACAAGTGATGCTGTGCCAATTAACACCACGTTTGGGTGTGCTGAGACATGAGATGCTCTAGGTGATAAAAGCTTTAAAGTTTTCACAATTCAAAGGGATATTTGTGGGTGGGAAATCCTTTTTCTGTCTCAAAAAGTCCCTCCCTGTGAGGATCTTCAATGTTCTGCTCTTTTCTGGCAGCTCCTCCTGCTGCCAGGCCAGGTTCACCTCTGGGTTTGGGGTGACAAGGACAGCTGGGGGCTGTGGAAAAGGTGGGTCCACGTTGGTGCCAGGGATTTCTGCGAGCCTCAGTGGGGATCAGATCAGCTCCAGAGAGATGTGGGGAGAGGGTGATGGGAGAGAGCTGGAAAAGAGGAGGAGAAGAAAGGAGGGGACCACAGGGGTTGAAAAGATGCTGAAGAAAAGAGCACATGGGCAAGGGAAGGTTTGTGATGAGCAAACAGACACTGCAGGGCAGAGGAGCCACCATGAGAGCACCCAAGAGCTTCAGACTCAGCCCAAATCCTGTTGGTTTTGGGGTCTGGCTCATCCACTGCCTCAGTGCTGCAGGGTCCCCTGGGGTGGGTGGCACTCTGAGGGTCTGAGGGTCTGGGCTGGGGCTGTGGCAGGGCCACAGTTGTCCCATGGGCAATGCCAGCATGTCTGTGTGCTTTGTCCTCGTGGGACACCAGAGCCAGGACTGACCCACCATGTCAGCAAAGCCCTCAGCTCACAGACTTCTGCATTTGCTGACTTTTACTGAAAGCTTGGTTAATTTAAGTTACTGAAAGTTTGGTTAATTTGGTGTACCCCTGACTTAAAGGTCCTTCAGCTTCCTTGGAACCTGGAGCTTTCATCCTGGGTTGCTAGGAGATGCCAGCTGTATATGATCAGTCCTGACTTGTAGAGAACAGCACCCATTGAAGGACTCTCCTTGAGAATAAAACTTTGCAAGAAAAAAATACAGGTAGCTCATTTTTCAAAGACCAGCTTCTGAAACTTCTCTGAGGCAGAAATGAGAGATAGGAATAACACCACACAACACCCAGAGCTGTGTACATCTTCCATCCCTCACCAAGATGAAAAGGTTGGCTGTTGAAAATAATCCTGGACTTCTGCAAAATGGCTAATTTTAATTTGACTGGGGCTGTGGATGTCCCATCCCTGGCAGTGCTCCAGGCGAGGTTGGACAGGACTTGGAGCAGCCTGGGATAGTGGAAGGTCTCCCTGCCCATGGCAGCAGGTTGGAACTGGATGAGCTTTAAGTCCCTTCCAAACCAAACCATTCCATCATTCTGTGATTTTATTCACCTTGTTACCCATCACAAGAGTTTCCTTCTTGCTCCAGGAGGGAACCATATCTAATCCATCTCCCCAAGGTCCAAGGCAGTGAAAGTTGCTCTCTGGATATTCTTAATGCCCAGCAGCTCAACCTCTTCCGGAGATACAATGCAGAATTGCAAAGGTGGAAAAAGGCTTTTCTTAGGTTCTGTTGTGCAGCTTGTTACAAAGTTTTTAATATCCAGGTAATTAAAGCCCTGAGAGTTGTATTCTCATGCTGCTGTAGAAGGATTTGATTTTATGGCCAGGGAAATCACCAAGAACCTGTTTTCTGCTCTTAAGATGTGTTTGGTTCTGGCTTGAATTGACAGTGAGATGTAATGTAGATCTCAGCAATTAATACTGAAGGAAGCATTGCTTATTTAGTTCTGCAACAAATAATGAATACCATTCTACTAAAGAAATGAAATCAATTTATTAATTATGTCTACTTTGCAATGTAATGAAGGAATCATTAATCTCCATCACTCTTGGTGACTTCTGATGCTTTGCTTGTGCTGCATTTCATGCAGCATGAAGCATGAAGACATTTCATGTCTTCTCTGAGCCTTTATTTAAGCCCTCATGGCTTAAATAAATATTCTATAAGTGCAAACAAGATCACCAATGCCAGTGTGAGCAGCTTGGCCAAGGCACTGTGCTCTCACCTGTGTGTACTTGGAAGGTGGAACTCAGACACCTCACAATGGCTGGGTTAGTTCTGTAACACAGACAAACCTGAACAGACAAAATGCATCCCTGCAACCCCCTGTGTGTAGTGACACACAGAGGTGACACAAGAACAGCCAGCTGTAATGCCTGGAAGGCTGTGAGGGCCTTGGCAAGGTGACTTATTCATAACAGAGCACAGGAAATTGTTAAAAGCAATGAAGATAAAGCTATCAAATGAAAATTGTGCTGCAGTACTGTCAAGGACAGCCTTTCTTCTGTCACCCTGTCCCACACAGTGTGGGTGTGCTCCCTCCATGCTCCCTGGCACCACAAACACCCCACAGCTGCAGCAGGGCTGCAGGGAGCCTGGGGATGGCTGGTCATGATGTGACTGTGCAGGATCAGGGCAGCACACAGTGACAGATCAGTCCTGCCCCTGCAGTGCAGGGGAGCAGCAAAAAAAAGGCATTTTTGATGAAATAGTTGAAGCAGTGGGGATTTACTGAACCAGTGTTGCACTGCCCATGCAGCTTGCTCAGTGTGCTGTTGCTAGCAATTCAGATATTGTCCAAGCTGTCCTGCTCATCAGTGCATGAACTCTGAAAACACTTAGCCACTACCAGCTCTGTGCATTATTTCAGCTGGAGGAGCCGTGGTAGGTAAAGCAGCGATGATGGATCTAAACGATAATAAAGTCTCCCTGTTAAAAATTTAAAGTGCTATACAACTATTTTTAGTGACCTCTCCAGCTGAGATAATGCAGAAAGCTAACTAGATGTGAACATCCATCTTAGGAGAATTGATTCCTGCAGTTTGCAAACCAAGGTGAGCTGTGGAAGGTTAATGTTTATGCTCCAATACAAGAGGTACCAGCCATATGAAAAGCTGTATACTGTACATGTAAAGTAATAACCTATTCAAGGGCTAATGTGGATGCAGTGGTTTTTTTTCTTCCTCCAGCATGTTTATTTCCATAATGGACATTTAGTTTAGGCAGAACACTAAGAGCTCCCTCCATCACAGCCTCCTCCCTCTGTGTGTGTAGATGGGTGTGATGTGTGTGAGCATGAGGGAGGGAGGAGAATCTGGTTTTGATTCAGGAAAATTAACATGCAAGCATTTGAGCATGGCCCATACCTGAGTTCTTGGGTCAGCATTTTTAAATTCAGGCTTTTAAAATGAGTCAACTGCATTTTGTGATTTCCTAAAAAAAAATGAGCTGGGCACCAGCATCTCTCTCTCTGCAAGGAGATGGAGAGCACCGGGTGCCACTGCAAAAACGCAGCACATTCTGCAAAATGCAGCACATATTCCAGGGCTGCTACAGCAAATTCTTTGCTTCTCAGAGCTCATTTATCTCAGAAGGGCTCCACATCCAGCAATGCAGCCTGCTGCCCTGCCCCTCCATACCCTCAAATGGCAATTAGCAACATCAATAAGTAATAAAACAAATACTTTGTCTCTAGAAAAACAAGCTGCGGGCAGAGCAGCTCATTCGCTTTACTCTGAGGCTGTGCTAAAAACATTTAATTTTTAATATTTCATCTGCTTAAAGCCCCTGTCCTACAAACACTTAATTTTGAGAAGAGACACTTGAAAGCCAATGTGTTATGAAGGAAAGAGGAAAGGCAAGACCTGATGCTTGTAAACAACAATATCCATCAAGTCTGGTGCACACCAAGGATGCCTCTGTGGGGAAGATTTTAAGCAGAGTTCCTCTGGCTCACCTCTTCAGCAAAGAGACAATGATTTTCCATCAGAAGCAAAACCTAGAGAAAATGGCAGAAAACAGCTAAAATACTGTAATAAGAATGTTTATTAGATTAACTAGTAATAAATTTAAATATTGCTGGAAAAAATAGCTTTAAAAAAGTTGAAAAACAATGAGATCCACCTAGAAGCCATGAGCTTTGTGCTCTTAAGGAGCAATGTGGCTTTAGTGTTGGTTCAGGAACCATTCCTTGCAGAGGACATCCCACCACTGGAGCCCTGCAGTCCCTCTGACCCACGGGTGACCTGCCACACGAGTCTGCCAGGAAACACTCCAGCAGTTTAAGCTTAACAGCCAAATTGGTTTGCATCACTCCTTCAGCACTTGGGGCTCTCAGGGGATAAAAGGGATCATGACTGAGTGGGAACAATACTCACAGAAATCAACGCTGCCCTCAGGAGTCTCCTCTCACTCTGCGGTCAATAGGCAGAGCCCAGCCTTGGCAGACAGTGAACTTGATTAGAGAGATGATCTTGGTTAAAACTGCCTAGATCTCCTTGCTGCTGAGGACAGGGGGGAGGAGGCTGGGGCTGGCTCTCCAGGCAACAGAGCCTGATGGACAGGGCTGGATTACTGCAGCAGCGTAACCAGAGCAGGATTAGGTGCCCTGAGACACCCACCTGAGCACTGCTCTCTCCCACTGACCACACGGCAGCCTGGAGATCAACCCCCTCCAGGGAGGGCACTTTTGGGGACATCTGTCCCCAAGGTGACTCCAGGACTGGTTGCTGACCTGCACTGGTGGAAGGTGTGGTAGGGAAAATGGTGCAAACCAAGGCAATTTTGAACAACCCATAAAGTCTTCAAATTGACTTAAGAAATTATCTGACCTGAAGAGCAGTTTCCAGTATAGATGTCCTGATAGAGATGTTTATGAGGAGGATTTTTTCCCAGCCTGCAGACAGTGATGTGCTCCCTGAGGAATGGTTGTGTGTTCTTGTGTTTCTTGGAGGTGCCTGGAGGACACTGAAAGACACTAGTGGAAGGTGTGGTAAAGTGGTTGCAAGCCAAGGTAATTTTGAAGGACAACCCATAAAGCCTTCAAGATGACTTAAGAAATGATCTGACCTGAAGAGCAGTTTCCAGTATAAATGTCCTGATAGAGATGTTTTTGAGGAGGTTTTTTCCCAGCCTGCAGACAGTGATTTGCTCCCTGAGGAATGGTTGTGTGTTCTTGTGATTCTTGGAGGTGCCTGAAAGATGCTGGAGCTGCGTGTCCCTGTACATTTAACAGGGAATTACCCTCCCATACAGAGCTCCAAAGAAGAGCTCTCATTCCATCCTCAGCTACCTTGGTATTACAACTATGTGTTGTGAAAGCATTTCAAGAATAGCTTCTGAAGAAGCACATGCATTTCAGTCAGTGACATTGGGAGGAATGGGATGGCTTTGTCCTGAATGGAACCACTAATGGCATTGAAAGAAGATTCAGACCAGCAAAAGGCTGGTCTGAAAAAAAAGATGTTTTTAAAAATAAGAATAAATTAAAAAAGATGAAAAAACCAACCAAGTCCTGCTCTCCTGTTGTAGAGCTCTTTTTGAAATCAACAGGTCTTGAAAAAGAGAAGGTAGTGCTGGGTTGAAACGTCCAGCTTGTCCTAGAGAAGCCCCAAATACTGTGCCATTGAGGTTACTATGGAGTTATTGAATAAAGGCTGAGAAGCTTGTTCTGCTGATCAATACCTGAGTGTGCAGGCAGATCTCAGCAGTGGCTGTTTGTCTCTTAGAGGCTCCACTCTGAAACCTTTATCCAGCTTTTGTGGAGTTTTCAAAGGGGTTGAACTTCTGAGACCAGTGCAAATAAGATGTGGATACTCGGGACAAACAGATGCTTCCATTCTGCTCCTACCTCTAGATTATTACAACCTCTCTTCTCACACCTTTGCTTTATATTAGACTGCTAAAAAAAAAAGGAGAAAAAAAAAAAGGAGGTATCAAGAGGAACAGCTTTAAATGGAAATAAAGAGATGTGTCTAAATCCTTTAGGCTGTTTGGGATGTCTCAAGTGATTTAGTCTGGCTGTATCTGTACATTAAAGCATATGAGGGCACTGAGGTTCATCACTTATCCTATTAAAACGTTAGAAGAGTCCCTGGCTCGGGTTTGCCTCAGACCAGGCAGAGCTGTCTCACACCATCCCTAGGGGAGGGCTCAACAGCCAGCATGGCATGCAGAGTCCTTCCCGTGGACACAGCCCCTTTTTGGGAGGGTGAGGGGGCTGAAAATCACAGAGTAGTCAGGACAAGTCATTTAATAGCACAGGCATGGCAGAGTGCCTTCCTGCTCCGTGGCAAGTCTGTACGGTGACAATAAAGAGATAAAAGCCTGCCAGGTGGTCTCCAGTCAGGAGAGGGTGCTGGATGAAGGTGTGATAAGGAAAAAAGAGACCACTCCATAAGTCTGCTCTCCATATGGACACCCTCCTCATAAGGCTGTCCTGATTGCCTGAAAATGAGCTGCAAATCCAGATTTTGGGGATAGTGAGCTGCAAGTCCTGTCTGACACCATTTGTTTGGCTGCCCGGTGGGGAGGGAGTGCTGGTGGTCCCACCAAGCCCCTCCTTGGGCATTGCTGGGAAGGAGATGCTTTTCCCTCAGCAGCCAGTGGGGAGGGTGAGGATCCCATCCCACCCATGCTGAGGGTCACCCACAGAAGTGAGTTTGGCTCAGCTCTGTCAGACAATCCCAAGATAAAAGGCAAGTCCCCTGGGTTTTACTCCACACAGTGAGAGAAGAGCCTGCACAGGGAGAGCAGAGGACATCCCACCACTGGAGCCTGTACAGGGAGAGCAGTGGGTGACTGGCACAACTTTTAAGATTTCTGGGACAGAAATAGTGGAAGTAGTGATGAGGGCAGGTGCTCTGGGCTGACTCCAGTGGGATGGAACGGCACCAGCTCTGCTAGGTGTAAGGAGAAAATTAACAATGTGTGGAGGATTATGGGGCAACAGCACCTCTCTCCTACCTCTGGGAAGAGGCAGAGACAACAAATATGTGAACCCACTTTGCTTTAACATGGTTTGAAGCTGGAAATTTCCTTTCAAACCATATTTCTTGCAGGGGAAAGTGTGTGCCAGAGAAGCCTATGTCGCAGAGCAGAAGGCAGCGGGGTTAAAATGAGTTTTCTGGGGAATTTCTGCAAATTGGGGGAGTTTAAATTGGATGCACCTAGTAATGAAAGAAGGGGAGATTTTTCCTGGCCTTTGGCTGGGGGTCTTGCAGCCAATCCTGACAGAAGGGAATATACATCCACGGGTTTTTCCCGTCACCCTGGTGCCAAGAATAAATGCTGATAGAGTGCAAAGTGCTGTAAGCCTCGGAGGATCTGAGAGGAAATGTTTCTTCCCTGGATCCTCAGCTCGGTCTCACCCTCCGGGTCCCCCTCGTGGGGGCGCACCAAGGTCAGCCCAGGGTTCAGGCTCCTTTGGGGTGCTGGGGCCGCAGGGCAGCCTTGGGAGAGAGACAAGAGAAAGGACAGGTCAAAGTTAGGCAGCTCCTGCACCCCACAGTGCCCTTTCCCTTTGGCCTCCGTCGCCTCCATCCTCCTCTCCATCAAGCACACGCGGATCTTCTCCCGGAGAGGAAAGAAATGACAGGAACAGGGAAGAGCCGGTGCCGGGCCCTGCTGGGAGGCGGGGCAGACACGGCTGGGAGTGTTACGCTCTCTCTCACGGTATTACCCCCGCAGCAGCCAGGGGTAACTGGATCTGCGAGAGTCTGATCCTCCCAAGCCCTTAATTGGATGCGGGAAACGTCCAAAACGCGGCTCACTCTCCTGCTTCCCATACTCATGACACACGCATCACTCTCCTCTTGTCACACAAGGGTGTTTCCCCCTGAACCCAGCCCCTCCTGCATCTCCCAGCACCCAGTCCGGAGAGCTAAAGCTGACCCTGTGTGCAGGAACCCTCCCAGAGGAGAGGAGTGCTGCTGGCGGTGCAATATTCAATAAATTCACAGACACCTGCAAAGAAAACCCCTCGGTTAGACAGGGGGCAAAAGGCAGAACAAGCAGGGAGCAGTGCCTTTTGTGGGACTGAGCTGTGGGATGGGGATGGGGATGGGATGAACGCTCTGCAAGGATTGTGCAGACTGGAGTGTGAGGATGAGTGTGCAGGGAGCACCCACATGGGCCAGGCAGCAGCTGGGGCAGCACCCCCGGCCTGGAGGGGCTGGTGTGGCTTTTCCAAGGCTCTTGCATCCTCCAGCCTTCCCTCCACCGCAGTTCCCACTGCAAACAGCAGCAGTCCTCCTCTGCAGTGCAGGACTGGGACAATGCTCCCTGGATAAGTGGGCCTTCTGTCCCCAGCTGCACCAGAGCCAGGCTCTCTCCCCAACCTGTAAGCCTTTGGCTTTTTCCTTTTTTGTTGTTGTTGTTGCAAGGGTTTTTTCTGGTTTTCTTTCTTTTCTTTCTTTTTTTTTTTTTTTTTTTTTTTTTTCCTCTTACAAAATCAATTTACAGACAGCTCACTCATTTTTCCCCCTTGCAAACTTATTAGGTATTCAGTCCCGGCTAGCACTCGTAAGCATCCTTTGTCCCAGGGAGGGCTGGAGACCCCTTCATTAGCAGTGATTACCTCTGAGCAGTTTGACAGCCTCCCAGCCCGCTTACAAGACTTTCCCATTCAGCCCTGCCCGGGGCTGCCCCGCTTCTCAAAAGAAACGGAAACATTCAAACATTTCTCCCCCCTTCCCAGCTGAAGAGAGGAAAAGCTGTTTCTCTTTTCCGCCTTCCCCATTCACTTCACTTTTGATACAATATTTTCCTTCTTTGTTAAACCGGAGAGAGAGGGGTCAAGGCAGACTTTTCAGTGACCCTTTTCGGAGCGTTTTGTTTAATGTAAATACAAGCTCCTTCACTCTTACCCGTTTATAATTATTATTATTTTTAAAACAACCGGAGGCTGGCGAGGGCGACAGCTAGGGCTGATCTTTAGGGGAAAAAAATTCCTGAAAAACCTGAGGGAAAGACATTCACTTTCAATAAGAGAAGGGAAAGGGCAGTTGGGAAAAAATAGCAAATGAGGGGACGGGGTGGGGAAACTGCGGGGTTTTATTTTGGGTCTTGTTGGTCGAACTGAAGGCGCGGGCACAGCCCCACGGCCCCGGCGGGGAAGAAGCGGAGCTGGGAGATGCTCGGTTCTCCCATTCTCCCTCAACAAGCAAGGCCGGGCAGGGGGCCTGCTCTCCCCACGGGGGCTCCGTGCTCCTTTCCCCACCCGGACACTCTTTCCGAAGGTCGGTTTGTGCTCTTGCCGCCAGCACCCGCGGGAGGGTCCCTCCACTGCCCGCTCGGGAGATGCCGCATCGTTCACGACGCTCAAAGCCTCTGTCGAAAGAGACAATATCGTCCCCGCTGCCTATTGAACAAATTCCAGGTGTTTTTTAGTTGCAAAGAAATCCCGCGTTACCAGACGCTGAGCGCATGTGCTCTCTGCTCTCTTTATATCTTTAATTCGCCACAATAAGCGCTGCTACTCTGCTCGCAGAAGACGATGGAGAAATTGAATCCAATTCACCGATTTCCCGGGAAAGAAAAGAAATAAAGAAAGAACACGATGTATTTCAGCAGATTCCGTTTTGAGGGCGAACACCGCTTTTGCTCCCCAAACAACCTCACGGGTGGGAAGCGCTGCCCATCAGCGAACCCCAAACCCAAGGTAAAACCCAACCTCGTTTGGCGCTTAAACAGCACAGCCGGGCTTAAATCCAGTGGGGTTCAGGAGGCAACAAACCTCAGGGTTTGGGGTGCAAAGTGCTCTCCTGACCCTCCTGTAGGTGGGTACCCCAAATTCAGGTGGAGACCCCTGCTCTGCCCCGCTCCCTGCCCTGCGATCCGACCCTTCCGCACTCCTAAAATGCAGATTATTTTCCTGTCCACCAGGGAAAAAGCTGCTTGTAAATTGTCTTGAAAAAACAGTTTAAAAATTCCTGCTACCTGCCCCATCCTTGGAATAATCTGTAAGGAAAACCAAGGCACATGCAATTGAGGACGGAACGCAGCTTTAGGCATGGGGGCTGTAAACGCCTTGAATTCAGGTTTTAAATTCAAACTTAAACAGAGGGGCAGAAGTCACTGCCTAGACGGGAATATCCCTCCCGATAAAAGGCAGCGGGGCTGAATTAAACCATCAGGGAGCTGAAATATCCCTGCCCCTCGCAGGCAGCCGGAGCCGAGCGGGAGCCGGGGCATCTCCCGCTGCCAGCGCTGCCCGGCTTCCCCCAGTGCCAGGCTGCGGCTGCTAAATAAATCGAGCCAAGCAATCAGCTTACCGGGGAGGCATCTCTCTGAGGACAGGGAAGTAAACGCGATGAGACCGAGAAGACAAAAAAAGCACAGCTCAGGCGATTTAAAGATCAATGTCAAATTGTATAATATAAAATCCTTCTGCTGGGGAAAAAAGCTTAGCACGCTCCTTGGACCTGGCGTTTGGTCTCCTCCAGCAAAACAGCCCCAAAACAAAGCGAGGGAGGTGGATGGTGGGGACAGCCACGGGCACATCGCAGAGGTCTCGATTTGGGGTAATTTAGCCCCCGTTATGGCCTTTCACTGGCATGGAGAACTGTTAATTCCCCATCTTCTCGCCTTTGCCAGGTGAGGGAGGAAGCTTAGTTTCCCCGGCGGGGCTGTGCCCCAACCATTTCTCTCCATAATATATATATATATTTTTCTTTTTCTTCCCCTCGTTCCTCTCAGAAAATTCGCCTCCGATAATCCCCAGCGCTTCAGCCCTTGGGAGAGAAGAAGCCGCGGCGATGCCGCCTCCTTCCCTTCCTCGGGCACCCGCATCCCCCGCCAGCCCCGTTCCCGCTCCTCTCGCCTCATCCCGGCTCCTCCCAGCTCCCTGCCTGGCAAAAGCATCACCCCGGTCCCGGGGACCGGCTAGTTCGGTTCCTGCCGAGCTGCTGCTGAAATACCCGTGGCCTCGGAGATCTGCTCTGGGTAAACTGGCGGGCTTGGAACCGACAGCGTCATTTCAAAGCAGATGCGAGGGTCGTTCACCAAATATTTTATTATGGTTTTAGGCTGCTTCATACAGTTTCGTCCTGCACATGCTCTACAAGTCACCTGTGCACATAGAGAACAAGCCAAAAATAATAATAATTAATAATAATAATAGAAAAAAATCTACCATAGCAATCCCTTAAATAAGTAAATAAACATTATATATATATATATAAAAAACCCTTTAAAGTAAAGCAAAACCCAACCAAAAGAACAGCGTCTTTTCAACATGAAACAACCCCGCGCGATAAGGGCGGGGGCTCAGACATTTTGCAACTTGGCATTTTATTTCTTGATGATTTTTTTTTTTTTACGTTTTCTGGGCTTTCTTTAATTATTTCTTTTTAGGCATCAATTCTGCAAATCCTTCGAAATAAAGGCGACAACGATTTTAATGACTTTTTTTAATGCAGTCTGCTGCGGGGCTGGGAGGGAGGCGCGGCCGGGGAGCGCCCCGTACCCCGCGTTCGGCGCCGCCAGCCCCGCTGCTCCGGCCGCGTCCGAGGCACCGCTGAGCCGGGCCTCCCTCTCTGCCCGCTTTGCCATGGCGGTGGCGTCAGATGTCACATTCACTGTCGCTGGATGTGATGGAGATGGCGGAGGTGGCCGCTTTGCTGGAGAGGCTGGCTGCGGGGCTGGAGGCGGCCCCCACCGCCTCCCCGCCGCTCTCCTCCTCCGCTTGCAGCGAGCGCACCGAGCCCTGCGTTAGGACCTGCTGCTGTAGCCTGCAAGGAACCGGCACACACAGCATCACCGCCCGCCCTCCGCACCCCCCGTGTCCCCCCAGGGGCTCCCCCGACCGCTGCCCCGGCTCTCACCGCTTATACCAGCGATAGGAGAGAGGAGGAGCTGGGTGGGCACCCGGTTCCTCAGCTCTGTCTGAAAAACAGGGGGCCCACCCCAGGGTCAGCCCCGCTCCTCGGCTGGCACACCCAGGGGAAAGTTGTCCCCGTCCTCCGCGGCCAGCCCCCAAAGCGGGCCTCATCTTAGGGGTCAGTAATGCCCTGCAGCAGCTCCCGGGCGGCTTCTCCCGGCCAGTAGGCCTTACATCTTCCTTTAGCCCATAAAAAAGGGCTCCGGGTGACAGCACCCACGTCCCCGACGTGCGACAGCCCGGCTGAGGGGTGACAAGGGGAGTTTTCCCCACCCCGGGATCCTGGGCAGGAAATAAAGGGGGAACTCTGCTCCCTCCCCTGCTTGCCAAGGCGCCTGCTTGTGCCACTAGTGTTGGGATAACACTGCTCATTTAGAGCCGTGATTTTGTTCCGAAACACATATATTTTAAAATTATATCTATATTTTCACGTTGTATTTCTATTATATATATTTATATATATAATAGAAACAAGAACAATACCCCAAGGAACGTTCCCGGATGGCTCCGGTGGAGGAACGGGCACGGTGGCTGTGGCAGGGCCCGCAGAGGGCATGGCTGGCTCTTCTCAGGATGGACATATCTCAAACCAGTATTTATTATGTCCGGGCAAAACTTTGGAGGGGGTTTGTCTCCGCTCAGCCCCTGAACATGGCCCTTCTGCCACCACCTCCAGCCGGTAACTCCAGGCGTCCCTTTTCCTGCTCCCCCTGTCCCGCTCCCCCACAGGGCAGCCAAGAGGGAGCCCAGGGCGGGGATCCTCCCCTATTAAATCGAAGTAATTAAAAAGCCTTAATATTTTCCCGCTGCTCCTGCTTTATCTCCCTGCATTTCCCGGGGAGAACTCTCCCGGGATCGTTTCCCCCATCCTCTGCCGGCAGTGTCGCACCGCCTCCCCGCAGGCTCCGGCCCTCGCTAAGGGGAGCCTGTGTCCCGACGGGACGGGCAGCACCTTACCTGTTCTTAGCGGCTGCTGCCCTGTCCCTTTGCCTGCGGTTTTTGAACCAGTTGCCCACTTGCGTGGGGGTAAGTCCCGTGGCCTGAGCCAGTTCCCGCTTTTTGCTGGGGTTGGGGTAAGGGTCCTGCAGGTACCACTCCCGCAGCAAATGCCTCGTCCGCTCCTTGAAGCAATGTGTCTTCTGCTCACCGTCCCAGATGGTGCGCGGCAGCGGGAACTTCTTCCTCACCCGGTACTTGTCCACCGGCCCCAGGGGTCGGCCCCGCAGCTTCTCCGCCTCCTGGTAGTGCGCTTCCAGCCAGAGGGCTTGCAGTTTGGCGTGGGACTCCTTGGTGAACTTGTGGTTCTCCAGGATGTGGTAGAGCTCCCGGTAGTTCCCCGTGTGGAAGGCCACGATGGCCCGGGCTCTCAGCACCGACTCGTTCTTGTTGAGCGCCTCGCAGGCCGCGGGGGCCACGGGCAGGGACCAGAGGAAGCGCCCCAGGCGCTCGATGTCCCCGCTCTCCTCCAGGGTCTCGCATACCCCGGCCACCTGCTGCGGGCTGAAATTGAGGATGGGCAGCTGGAACATGGAGGCGGCGTCGGGCTCCGCTCCGCGCTCCGCGCACCCCGGCGATGCCCGCCGCCACCGCGCACAGCCCCGCGGCGGGGAAGGGGCAGCGGCCCCGGGCCGCCCCTCGCTCCGCTGCTGCCTCCGCCGGTGCCGGCGGAGCTGCCGCGGGAGGGACGGCGGAGGGCGGAGAGGCGATGGGGACCGCTCGGCAGCTCCGGCGACTGGGGGCGGTGGGCAGGGGCGAGGCGGAGGAGGATGGAGCGGGGAGGGAGGGCGGGCGGGGGGGAGGGAGTGAAGGAAAAAAAAAAAAAAAAAAAAAGAGGAAAAAAGACGGAGAAAAAAATGAAACCAGAAAAGGCACAAGCGCAGCTCCCCGCCGCCGCCGCGCTGCTGCGGGAGCGGCTGATTTGCTGCGGGCTCGGCAGATTGGCTCCCGGGTTTCCATGGCGGGGCTGCCACTCACTGTCAGCCGCTGCCAATCACGGCGGAAGGCCCCGCACCGCCCCGCTCCCCGCCCCGCTCCCCGCCCCGCTCCCCGCGGCGCCGCGGCCGCTCCCCGGGCACCGCGACCCCGCCGCCCTGCCCCGCCGACCCGGGCAGGGCAGAGCCGCCCCGCCGCCCCGGCGAACGCAGGGTGAGCGAGGGAAGGCGGCTCCCGGTCCAGGGTGCTGGCTGCAGGTTGGAGGGAGCGGTCCCAGCCATAGGACGGCCGGGACCCCCACATCCTCCCCGGTAAAGCTGCGGGGTCCGGCCCGGTGATGCTCGCACAGAGCTCCTCGCAGCCGCGGGCGGAGAGGGAGACAAGGCAGAGCTGAGAAATCAGATAAAAAGATTGGCAGCGTAACAGTGACAGTGATGCTGGGAGTGTCACTGACAATGGATGCAGCGGGAGCACCGCAGGAACAGCCGAGATTTAGGGAAAAACTCTCCCCTTTCCCCCTGTAGGTGACTTGACATTTCGGTTAAGACGGGGAATTATCTGCAAAGAGCCCAGCGCCCTTTCCCGTTCAATCACAGCGTTATTTTTTATTTTTTTTTTTTTAACATTTAAACCCTTATTGTTTTCGGCTGAATGGTCCTGAATAGACGCCGAGAATAGTCGCGAGGAGTGAGAAGTCATTTGTAGGTCAGGAAAGCGACTTAAAGCAGATTTCGGGAATCTTTTGAAATATTGATCACCTTGTAGTAATCATTCCCCGTGGGTTTTTTCACCCCTCGGTTCCCCGAGAGAGAGATCTCGGGGCTGGGTGCGAGGTGAGCCCCGGCCGCCCCTTCGGAGGAGCGGGGTCAACTCCAGACCTCTCAGGGTGGGATGAAATCTCTTCCTGAGCTACGAGGATACGATTTATTTTCCGTAGAGAACGAGCGGATGATCAAGAAGCCACTCTTTATTCTACAAATAGCTGCTCAGTGGTAATTTCTTCCCGGGAATTAGGGACCATGCTCAGAAAGGCAGCATATATTTTGAATTAAGCTCAATATGCTCTCCCCTCTGCTATTTGCAATGCATTTTTTTTTCTAGAATGCTTGTCCAAAAAATCCCTTCTTAATTTGATATCTTGTTATTGTCTTTTCCCGCCCCCCCTTATTATTTTTTTTCCTATTGTTTTTGTTTTCCTTTCTTCCCTTCTTTAAGAAAGCTACTCTGCTAGTTGCCTGTAGACCGAAATTAAACAGATTTACATTTTCTCCAATCATTTCTCTGCAGAAATGGAGCTGGACTGAGGCTCGCCGTCTTTTCTTTAGTATCAAGTACAATTTGTCTTTTGCTTGTGAAGATTTGGTAAATCAGAAGGCAGATAGATAGCGCAGATGGTCGGAGGTGTCGGGTCAGATTATGGTACGCCTCAGTACAGTGCTAAGCTCATTCTGACGGAAAACCCTGATATTATTTTCACAGATCTACACAGTTCACTTGAAAAAAACCCTTCGAGCCATTTACATCATTTATGTGAGGCTCACAGCTAGCGGGATGGAAAAGCTTTCAATACTGCTCATTTTCATAAAACCCGACAGAGCTGGGGAGACATAAAAGCGCACACAAAACTCACGAGTTCAGAGACACTCCACAGAAACTTAAAAAAATAAAAGGAGTGACTTTTCGGCTTCACCTTCATCCAGGTTTGATTTGCCGATCTGCTAAGGGGGAAAAAAAGGGGGGGGGGGAGAAAAAAATTATAGAAGAGGAGAATATAATCTATAAATATTGCTGAAAGTCCTCTTCCATCCTTCCATCCCACCACTGTCCTGTCCCTTAGGGGAAAACAATAATTTGACCAAGTCAACGAAAGATCCCAAATAACCTTTTCGGGCAGGAATTTAAAAAGCCTCCAGACCTCCTCGGTATGAGCATCGGGCTTCCCCAGCGAGCGGGTGAGAGGGCGGCGACCTCGGCGGCTCCGGGCGCGTCCCCGCGGGCAGGAGCTGCCCCGCCGCCCTAAGCCCGCCCCGCCGAGCCCCCGGCAGCGTCCCGGGACGGGGCTGCTGGAGAAAAACCTCTGCTGGGAGAGACGGAAGGATAGAAAGTCTGTGTTAATGGGTAGCTAATTTAGAACGGACAGATGATGATGATGGTGATGATGGAGGTGATTACTAATATTACTGAAAGGGTAATTTTTTTTTTCATTTTTTTTTTAAATCATGCACATGATCTGGCGAGAGAGTTACAGGGCTGCAGCCTAATGACCATGAACAGAGCGAGACAGGCTCCGTAATGAAAGCCAGGACTGTAGGCTAAAGAAATGAATCCTCATTAAGTGCGGCTCGCAGGGGCGAGGGGCTGTCCCCCAGGTCCCCAGCCTTTGTTCCCCAGAAACCGGCCCGGATGGGGCGATGCTGGCAGCGCTGCTGGGAGGGGAGAGGAAGAGAAAGAAAAGCGACGCCGAAATGGACCCAGGAACCTTGTGTTAACCATTTGAAGGGTCACGCAGGGCGGAAAACCAGCCCAGCTCCGGTAGTTGTGCACCCTCTCCAGCTGGGAGCTATGGGTTCTGGTTTTGGGAAGTGGCACGGTCTGGTGTGACTGGATTGCCCCCGTTTGGGAAAGGTTCTTGGGGTTCTTTGCTTTGTGCCACCAGGGCCGAGAGAGATGAGCTTCAAGGGGGTCCCTCCATCCCCTTCCAAGCTCTCAGGGAATTTTGTTCATGGTCAGCACATTACAGGTTCCCCGTTTCCCCGCCGCTCCACAGGAGCTCTACGGCCGGACCGGGCCGGGCTGGGCTTTGCCTCCGGAGCGCAACCCGGAGAGATGGCAGCGACCCCAGGAGCGACCCCATCCCCGCGGGACGCGCTGCCGGATCCGAAAAGCCGAGATTCCTGCGGTGCCCGAGCTCCTGCTCAGCCCCCGTGTGTTACTAGAGCTGCGGCCGAGCCTGGGGTGCACTTGGCCGTGCCCTTTTCATTGCGGCCCTGTCCCCGTTTTCTTTCCCATAAAACAGGAACATTACTTGTGACATTAATAGCCGGCAATTATAACTACTTTTATTTTGGTGACAGCTTTGACCCTTGCTGCAGGTAGCGCGATAAGTTAACCCTGCAGAGACAAACCCACTGGAGAACAAGAAATAAAATTGTACATGAAAAAATATTTGGCAAAAGTATGACCAGACATCTGCAGCATCTCGGCGGCCTGCCTGGACGCGGGGGTTCTGGCCTCAGGATAGGACTTATTCCACTCTCCTCAGGACCTTATAGCAAAAATATCCTGAGCAACACATTTATACACCTTTGCATCAGCATTTATCAACTATCATGGGTCCTAGAATCCCAGTCGCTGGGGATTATTTATTTAGACGGAGTTTCCAAACGCAGCAGAGGTGCGAATACATTTTTAAAGCCCTTGATTGGCATTAAGTAGTGTACTAAAAAACACCCTCGGGAAGGAGAAGCCTCTCTTTAAAGTCTCGGTAGGATTGTCAGAGATGTGGGAGTTCATTAAGGGATGCTGACGGGGAGAACCGGAGAGCAGGCAGTCCCTGGGGCGGATATCTGGGAAACCAGCCGGGATTCTCCGGCCTTGGATGGGTCTCGGGCTGGTGCCGCGGAGCGCCGCGGGACGGGCGGGGCTGGAGAGGGCAGAGGGCTCCCTGTCCTCCCCCGGCTGGCTCCTACCCCGCTCCCTCCGAGCAGGCGGGGGATGCTCAGCCCGAGGACAGTGCCCACTGCCGCGGATAGAAAAGGTTACTGGAAATGTCAGCCCCCCTCGGGGAGCGGGGACGGGGTTTTCGGGAGCGTTTCCCACCGAACCATCCCGGAGCTTTGGTGGAGGACCTCAAGCTCAGGATGCTGGAGCGGGGGATGCTTGGTGGGGAAACGAACTGTGTTTCCACGTGCTTCATTGCCCTACTATTTTTAAGGGTGCCATCATTGTTGAAATAACAGCTCGATTGATAAATCGTTTCATTTTTTCCCAAAATGAAGTTGCATTTAAAGCTGTAGTCTGCTGAATATTAGAGAGAGTGGGCAGGTTGGATACTCACTTAAGCTCCTGATACCTGTTGAAAGCGCCAAAGAGTCCCTAAAATCCTGCTGGACAGTGAGAGATGTTCACCCGCTTTTTGCTCTCACACCATATATTCCATTAAATCTTTGTTCTACACCATATATTCATTAAATCTTTGCTCTTTGGTGTATTATTTAAGTTACTTGCCAAAAGAAGTATCAGGCCATGGCTGGTATATCCGAAATTAAAATAAAGATGCACTGAAAACTCAAAATATCTAAATTATTTTGAGATTGGTAAGGAAAGATATTCCTTGTACAGGCCTCTGGTCAAGGCCATGGTTGCAGACAGAAAGGATCTACTGCCCAAGATTAATCTTTAATGTTCTTTTGGGTGTATGGAAGTATTTTTTGGTCTGTGAATCTGGTTTTAAAGTTTTGGATCCTTTGGGATTTGTTTGGCTGCTGCCTTCACCTGCAGGTAAATATACACACTGCCAAATCTCCTTCTACATTAAGATGTTCCTGTACAATCTTCAATCCGCTTCCACCAGGATTTCACTGAAGATTTCAACAAGAGCAACAAAATCACTAAGTATTAGTATAACTAGATTTTTTTTGATTGATCGTGTTTTTGTCCCACATTAAGTCCCTCTCCTCTCCTCTCCTCTCCTCTCCTCTCCTCTCCTCTCCTCTCCTCTCCTCTCCTCTCCTCTCCTCTCCTCTCCTCTCCTCTCCTCTCCTCTCCCTCGTCCTTTAAATATTAAAATTTCTCCCAGGATAGTGATGAGGGTTATGACGAAAACACTTATTTAGCAGAAAGCAGGAATGAGGACAATTCGCGGCTTTGGGGGAGGTGAAGAACCACGCTCAGATACCCTGAGGTGTCTAAATGTTTCTGGGAGAAATCCTGTGTCCGGTCTGGAGAAATCCTGTGTCCGGCTGGCCTGGGCGCTGGCACTGAGCCGGATTTCAGTCCCTCCTGGAGGTGACTCGCTGTGGTTGAAGGCTGCTCAGGAACTGGGGTCGCTCTTTTCTTGGGAGGGAGCTCCTCTGCAGCTTTGGGACTCAGGCACCACCCTGGGCTTGGAAACAGGTTTGGGGCCACGCTGCCTGGGCTCCAGCATTACAGTGCTGCTTCAAGGAGAAAATTTATCTCGGAGCAGCTTCATGAGGACAGGAATCTTCCATCCCTTATCAGACAGTGACATTTCCCTGCTTTTTTCTGGAGATATTTGGCCAGGTGTCCCCAGAGACCTTCCCAAACCCGACCATAGGTACTGCTACGGGCACTGGGTGCCCTGTGCTCTCTGCGGGGAAGGTCCTGGGTTTCCATCACCTGCAAGCGCCGGCAATCAGGACCGGGGGGAGCAGCCAGAGCACAGGAGAGGGGCATGGAGCTCAGCGAGAGGCAGCACCGGGGCCGTCCGAGAACAGGATGATGGATTTGAGGGTCTGCCAGCAGTGGGGAGAAGGTTTGGGAGCCTTTTCTGAGCCCTGACTAGGTTCCTTTTCAGAGCAATACAACCCATTCATCATTGATTAGAGATGATAACTATGAAAGAGCCCTTCCTTTTTGCCATTGGTAATGAAAGTGGTTGTTTACAGCTTTGGGGTTAGCTGGGGACTTTTTAGAGGGATTCTGCTGGGAAAGAAGAGAAAACAAACAAGAATTAGAACCAGCGACACACAAAATTCCCCTTTCTGCAGTTTCAGAAGGGTTTTTTTTGTTTGTTTGTTTGTTTGGTTTTTCTTTTTTTTTTTTTTTTTTTTTTTTTTTTTTTTTTTTTTGGTGGGAACAGAGTGGTGTTAACCTCGGCTTGGGAATCCTTAAAATAAATAGATGGGTAAAGGAGCTCCCGGGCCCTGCCAAGCCCCGGTGGGAACAGGCTCTAGGGGGAATTAACCGGGAAGTCGGTGCCGGCTTTATCCAAAGCCTGTTGAACTGACTGACCACCTTCCGGGTGAACTGGGGTCCTTGGGTCTATGGGAACCTCAGCCTCCCTTGGCACTACTTAAATCACCGGGACGCGGCGAGGTGTTAATGAACATCTTATCAGTAGTTACCTGCTACTCTGCTGTTAAGCTCCCATTCATTCGAGAAGTTTAGAGGGTATTTAAGGAATTGCTTAAGGCAGGATAAAGCTTTGAAGCCATTTCTCCTTAGGGAAACATCGAATGTTTTTGGGAAGGCGCAGTGGCAAATGCAGAGCTCCAGAGGCATCTAGGAATTAGAGTGTCCCGAGGGAGCAGGGCAAGGAGGCGGCTCGCACCCTCCAGGACAGGCTGGGAGATGGGAGATGTTCCTGGAAAGGACAGAGCCTCACCACGGAGCAGAGGCCGCAGACCTTCCAAGAGAGCACGCCACTTTCCATATCCCTATTTTTTTTTTTTTTTTTATTTTTTTATTTCCCTTCCTCATGGCTGACCAGAAGCCAGGCAGCTCAGTTATTTCTCTTCGAAGCTGCATTTCTTGTTGTTTGAGCTGAGTGTTCTGAAAGCAGCATCGCATCTGACTGACACCTGGGCTGCAGTTGGCAGAGAGAGTTTTCTGTGCGTCTCTCTCTTCATTCCTGTTTCTCTATCCATTCTTCTTTCATCGGCTGATTGTTTTTTCACCTTCAGTTTGTACCCTACTCCCAAATTTATTTTCCTTTGTTTACTGATAATCTTCAATCCATCTTCCGCCTCAGTAATTCAGTTTAGATTGAGATTGATTTAGATACCTAACCAAGTGTGGAGGGAAGCATCCTTGCACTCCCGGACTGTGCATTTTTGCCTTGTAATGCTGCACTTCCACAGACAAACAAACACGACAATTTTTTGAGCACAACTTGTGTTGAGGTAAGGGGCAGCATTCCACAGCATCCTTAGTGTGAAACACTGCTCCGGGATGAGAAGGGAGATGCCTTTTAAAACTATCCGAGGGCCGGGCCTGCGAGGGATTGAGGGAAGGAGGATTTAGGCTGATTTCCACCAGCTGGGTCAGCAACACGAGTAGGACCTAGAGGGTTGGATAAAGCACATTACACTCTGCAGCTCCTTATTTTTGTGCCACATCCTAGAGCGCGTATGTGTGTAAATAACCCCGCGCAGTCCTCCAGACGATGTCCCGTTATAGCGGCGCTGCCTCCTCTCCCCGCCCGGCCACCGCCCACCTGCGCACTGCCCCCGGTAGATGGAGCATCTTCATCGCTTTTCGCCCGAAGCCCTCAAAAATGTTGCTCTTTCCCTCATAAGTCCCGCTGTTCAGGCAAACGGGTGCTTTGCGGGGCACAGGCGCCCCGCCGATGTGTCCCTGGGGGAGCGGAGCGCCGCGGCCGCTGGCGATAAACCCGCCCGGTTGCTCCGCTGGGTGAGCGGGCTCAGCCCCTTCTCCCGACGGCCGAAGCTGCTTCGGGTTTGCCCGACTATCCCGGCTCCCACCGCCCCGGCACGGAGCGCGGCGGGCAGGTGGCTCCTGCTGCTCTCTCCGCACCTTTCGGCGGGGCTGAGGTGCCCCGGGCCGCGGGGGCTGCCCCGCGGGGCGCGGCCGGCGCTGAGGGGCAGCGTTCGGCGGTGATGGGGGGGCTTGGGTCCCTTCCTCCTTGGGTGAGTCTCTGGACTTTCCAGAAAGGGCTCTTCGCCCTTTCCCTTCTGGCAGCGTCCGAGACGATGCGGAGCCGCCGCGTTCTGGTCGCTTTCCCGGTGCTGATGGGCCCCCCAAAAGCAGAGGATCCCCTGAGGGCCCCGGCCGCGCTCTCCGCCCTGAGGGACTCGGGCCCCGGTTCTCACGCCGCCATTTTGTGGCGCTCCTCCGCAGCCCCTGTGGAGTCCCACAGGATGGGGGTTTCCCCCATTTTTTTCTCTTTTAAGAAAAATCGTTTTAATTTTTAAATGCCAAGACTTCAGGGAATCATCTGCAGTAAAAGTCTTTTGTTTGGTATGTCCTGACTAAGTAAATTGTGGCAATCCAATGGGTTATTGGTTCAGGTCTCCTGAAGGGGTTCAGGTCTTCTCCAGGGTTTCCTAAAACAGTGTGGTAAAAGAAGGGCAAAGGAGCATAAACAACACAAAGAGAGGCACATTTTTATTTTATTTTATCAACGGAGATAAAAAGTCACGAAATGTAAGCTCTTCTAAATTTCAAGAAGATTTAAACAACCAGTCCCTTTACAGTCATAAGCAGTAATGAATAGCACTGGAGAAGCAAAGGTTTGCTCTCAAAAGAGCCTCCCTAAAATGAAAATTATTAATATAGAGCCAACTGGAATTAATACTGTTTCACAGTTTACAACTGGTAGAATCAAGATGTGGATTTTAAGGAAGATATTTACTTCACAGGTTATGGGTATTTTCCACATTTTAATGAAGAACCTGTCTGTTGCCAGATGAGTTACTGAGAAGTGGCATTATTAATGTTAGTGCTGTAATGGCTTGAGACCACATCAGGCAGTTTGCTTGTGGGTTCTGCAGCAAATACAATCTTCTAATAGATAAAACTTTATTGCCCTGATTAAATTCCGTGTAATTACATTAATGTCGTGCAAAAATGCAAAATGCACGACCATACTTTTCTCCTGGCAGCATTCTGAATAGCCCCATTGGAAAGAACAGATACAGTCTGAAGCTGTTTTACCCAGTTGCGTGTATTACATTTTTATCTTTAACAAAAAATTCAGCCAGATAGGAGAATTTCCTCTGAATTAGCCAACATCCTGAGTTGGCTGATGGTTTGATGCTGCTTTTCTGCAGTATGTCCAAGAATCAGTCTTTGCTACAATCATATCCTGGAAGACATCAGATGTCAAAAATTTGTTCCAGGCTGGTGTTACCTACTGTTTTTAAAGTCTGCAAACACCGTATATATTACCAGTGCCATTGAATTTCTCAGCGTTTTCTACTAGTGACACCTGTATCCTCAGCACAGAATAGCATTTGACATTTGCAGTTACACTACTGCTTTTTAACAATACCAGAAAAATGAATATTTTTCACATGAATGCTTTCAGAGGCACTATTTCCTGCGACTTTACCCTTTTCATAAATTTTATTGTAAAAATACAGTAAAAGAAAAGAAACACTTCAGTTCTCTCTACAAAAACACTAGTACTCTACGAAAATATTCAAAAGGTAAAATTATTTGTATTTTTTGGTGATAATACAGTAGTCTCTATCTTAATAATATACAGCTATACAGTCTGCTCTATTGATGAACTTTGTGTTGCAGTTTATAAAACAGTAAATAAAATTTCTTTACCCCAATATCTTGCAGTTTTTATGGGAAGTTTCAGAAAACCAGCTAATAAACACTATTCAACTGTTTCTTGAGAACACCTTTTTAATACATGCTCCAAACTATTTTTTTTAATAGTAAGGAATTACTATCAGAAAACCAGCTAATAAACATTATTAAATGGTTTCTTGAGAACACCTTTTAAATACATGCTCCAAAGTATTTTCTTTTTTTATAGTAAGGAATTACTCTGGATTTTTTTTTTCACATGGTGTGAAAGCAAAAATATTCTGCCTAGTTCTGCCGCGGCTTGAAGTAGTATTTCCTAATATTTTTCTTATTATTTTCAGAAGATTTTTTCATTTGCTACCTTAAGTGTTTTCAGGCAGTAGGATTTCAATCCTTTAAATACATTTGGTAAAACTATTATCTCTTTCTCGGAGTTTTTATCGCAGCCTGTGCTAATCCAGTCCCTTGGATTAGGTGTTCTGATCCCCCCTTTAACTATGAGACAAATTCATTTCTGTCCAACACCCGGCGTTTAAACGCTGCCTCCGCGCCCTCCCGCAGCCCCAGTGCTGCAGGATGGAGCCTTAATGCCACTTTAGTCCAATGCTGCAGTTGTTTTCTGTTCCACTTGATCCTGGATTAGGGTGCCATCCCCAGCCCCGCTTTGCCGTGGCTGTGCTCCTCCCGCGGTGTGATGGGGAAGCCACGGTGGGACAGTGACAGCCCGGCCGACCCCGCTGCTGTTCATGCACCTGAGCTGGCGAGCTGCGGCCGGAGCGTCCTGGTGAACGGTGTTTGCAGCCCTTTTAGGGATCAGCATCATCCCCAGCTCCAAAAACTGCACGTAGCAGCACGGTGCGAACAGAAGAAAGGATTTATAACAATCCGTTTTCCATTTAGTGAGAATTCTGTTTTAATCACACTTGGCATTCCCACACCTTTGATTGAAATGGACTTGGAGTGTGTGTACAGGAGTGTGCAGGATGCTGGAGGAGCTTTTCCATCAGCAGCACTGCAGTCCATAGGGTTAGTAACCAGCTGGAGTACAGGCTACACATCTTGTACACAAACATCTCTCCTTGCTTTCTTCATTGCCTTCTGAGAACATTAAACATCTCAAACAGAACTGCTCCAGGAGCAACGCTTTACCTAAATTATAAATGTTCTTTTTCCCTGAGTGTGGTTTAGACTATTACAAACCCCTTACCACCATTAGTGAGAAGTTTTGTTCCACTATATAGTAATTCAAATGCAGTTAAAACTACTTTTCTCCCTTTTATGTTGCAATGTGTGGTATTGTCTTGCAATTTCGACTTGTTTATTATGTCAACAAGGCTTTTGACTGTGTAAATCCTTTGCATTTTTCTTTTGAAGTTTAAGAAATGAGTGACAAGGTTTCGATCAACTTGGACAAAATTCTGGTCAAGTTTGGTAGGTCATTATATCATACATTTTTTATTAACAATTACTTATGCACTGCATACAGTCTGCTTTATTTTCTGCTTTAAACAGTTATATTAACTTCAAATAAATGTATAATATTAAGCTTTTGTTCTTTGGCTACATAATGTTAGCTGGGAGGTTGTGGAGAGGAGTCCTGACAGCTATTTAATAATAAAATTTCTATTTAGATATTTTGCTAAAATAGTTGTTAATCAGAATTTGCACAATTAATGCTACACAACATATGTTTGTTTCACAATTCCACTCGTATATATGTGTATAATGAAGGGTTAATTTTCTTCTTAAGCTTCCCAGATAAAAACGAATCACAGTGCTAAGGAACATGCGGCTCATCAGATAAATTGTGAGTAGTGCTAAATGATCATTTTCCTGGATGCTGAACACTGATTTTGTTCCGTTAATCCCGGGACATGCTCTGTGTCTCGGGGGCGGAAGCAGGATGAACAATGGAAGCTGTCCCGTGTCCTGCTCTCACCCTGCCTCGTCTGTGGCCATCAATACTCGCTCATTCTCCCCAGCAGACTTTGCTTTTGCTCAACACTTTGAGCCGAGGCTGCTCAGCTGCCTCATGGCCAGGCAGTTTCATGCTGCGCCATTTCCTGCTCTGACTCTGCAGCTCCTCACAGTCACTGGCAGCCCTTTGATTCAGCTGTGCTTGCTCAATACATCTGCCACTTGCCTCCCTTTCTTTCTTCATGTTTTTTGTTCTTTCCAGATTTGGACCTCTGCCTCACTGCATCTTCTCTCTTTCTGTTTTCTTGAAATAATGAAAGTTCTCTCAGTTGCTACTACGTACTCAAGCCTTGTTCTTCTTTTTTTGCAATCAAGCAGCTGGTTAATTTATTTGAAATTCAAAACAGTAAACCCAAAGAGAAAGTCTTGCTCTGCATCAAATTTGCTCTCTCCCAGGGTTTACAGATAACACAATACTATGGACTTATGTCTGGACTGATTTTTTTAACCATGCTACTATGTAGAATCACTTCATGAAATCTGGAGAATAGTTTCTCTACCACAAACAATCTGAGAACATCTGTGCTCACCTCTGGTACTTCATAGGTAGATATTCAAGCACATAACCTCCCTTAAAAAAAAAAAAAAAAAGCAGAAGAGAAAATTCTGGTCTAATTGGTGTTCTTTTTGATTATAACATTTCTAATAATCTTCACTGATATGTCCAAGTACTTATTCATTAAGAAGATTATCACAATTAAATTGAAGCACCTTAAACATGGAAACATCTGTAGCACTAAATCTGGCACACCTTGGATTCTGGTTTAACTCTCCAGTCACACAACTGAACCTCAGAGATAAGGCTTTTCTTAACATTTATGCAGGCTTAGGGTAAATGCTCTTAGGGAAGATCCAAGGGCTGTGTAGTAACATGGCATAGCTGCTTTTGTGTTCAGAGATACCTAAATATGTATAAACACACAGCCAACACTCAGGCTTTTAGCAGTTTGGGTTAAGTCTTCCAAAAACTTAGCAAAAAATAGTAACACTGATGTAATTTTTTCTCAGTGTGAGTATTACTTGGCAGATGAACAGCTGTAGCATTCAGCCTTGGACTTTTGGTGTGAGATTCATGAGGCTTTTTGGCTACAGTCCCTTTCTTACCAGTGGAGGGAAACAGGCACTTTTAGGATGTGATTTACCTTATCCTGAAGAAACAGTTTAAAGTGGGTTAGATAAAGTAAATTTTTAAAATGCCAGCTTCTCCCAGCTGGGGTAGCTGCAGCCATGGGTGTGCTGTTCTGAAGAGGGTCCCTCAGTTTGGGGTGAGATGGATCTCACCCACCAGGTCCTTGGGAAAGCACAGGGTGAGTTGAACAGCTCACAGAAGTTCTTGTCTGTAAAAAATACTAAATGAGATGTGAAGTGTATTTTGTTAATAATGTTATGTTATATTCTGGTAAATCTCAAAAAGTCATCTACAGGGTTCTGCTACACTCAGCTGTTTATTTACAGAAATGAAGCCATGTCAGTTGTCCAAAATTTATGCTTCATGCTAAGTAAAGACAAGTTATTGACTTTAGATATTGAAAATATTAAGGGACTGAAGATAACTTAAGGATAACCCAAGATATTAAATGACATTGAGAAATTTTTGCTTTTCACTGACTGACATTTCTCTGTGAGAAGTGGTTTATTTTCTGCTATAAAGGCAGATGCTGTTGAAAATTAATATATAGCAAATAATGCAAAACCAGAGCCAATATTCAGGATGAACTGAAGTTTCAGAGCAGGAATTCCAACAACTCCAGACCCATGTTGCATCTCTAAGATGCTCTTCCCAATGGAGTAGATGAGAGAAGGGCAGGATGTGATTGACTTTGTGTAGGACCACCCACTCTGGCATTTATTGCTTCAGGGCAGCAGTGACAGCAAAGGATGATTTATATTGACAAATCTGAAATCTTGCATAGGAAAAAAGAATTAAAAAATGCAGAGCAAAAGCATTCACCAAGTTGTGCCTGTTGCATTGCAGGGTGAGCATGCATGAGTGCTCTCACAGCTTTTACTTGTGGAGAGGGCTCTGATCATGTTCAACAACATGGATTCTCCTCTGGCCACTCATTCAGAAAGTGTTATCAGCTGTCTGCTGCCTTAAAAATCTCCACAAATTTCATAGTCCTTGAGAACCTGTCATTATAATGCACTTTTTAATTAATTAACCAGTGTCCTATACCAATTTATCATATATTACAAATTTCTAATTGAGTAAAATTTCTTTATATTTTATTTTTTCTCTTTCTGTTTTCCACTAATTACTTATATGCCTTTTGTGATTTTTTTTAATTTTTCCTTTAGTGTAGTCAGCTTTCCCACTCAAAATATTTGACATTCTGGGCTTCTGCAAAAGAATGCAAATGTTTGAAAGAGGATCCTGGTTCTGGATAGAGAGTGAGGAGTGTTTCAGTGGGAGCACTGAACTGGGGAATACCATTAACAGTTACTTCAGTTCTATACAGACTGGGACTCAGAAACAGCACAAATCATGGCAGTCTCACAGTATTAGATGATAATTAAAGTTCTCACCACACAGTTGAAAATCCCTATGTTTTGACTGATTTTGTTGTTACCTTGCTTAACTTCAAGCTCTCCACTCACCTGGCATTATGGAGACGAAGTTTTTAGGAAGGAATTTTTAATCATTCTAAAAATAAACTTTTTGTTTCATGGATTTGTTGAAAATGCATTCATATACTTTTAAATTTATGTTCTAATTTCAGCGTACACTGCAGAAATCACAGGAAAAAAGAATGAAATTGCTTGGTTGGAGGAAAATATAAAGAAAAGCAATGAGGCAATTGCTGATTTGCAAAAGCACAGGGAGAGCAGCAAGAGGCACTCTGATGCGTGAGTATGGAGGAGCCTGAGCTCTGAGCTGGGCTGGCACTAAGGAAGTCACTGAGGAAGGAAGGGAAAAAGAAATGTGTGTGTGCTCTGACAGCAGTGATGGTAAAGAAAACTTCACTATTCTCCTGTTTTTTTTTTTTTAATGCAAATTTTAGGTATAAAAATTGCAGTATTAACCATCTGCTGAAGAAGAATTATAGAAAAGCAGACAACATTTAATTTTGTGTTGGTTTTTTATTTAGATCCCCAGTTTTCAGAAGATCACAGGTACTCTTTGCAGCATTCTAAAATATTCATGTAGTAAGGTGATAGAAGCATCATTTTTCTACACTTGGATGCACCTGAGTTTTGTCAAATTTGACCAATATTAAGAATGCTGTTAAAAAAAAAGACTTCCTAAAATTCAACATCTTTCTATTCTTTCTTCATAACATGTTTCAAGTTACTTTTTGTTCTATACATTTTTTTTCACAAGATGTGCCATAACTGGCTCTCCACACACGTGTGTGCTTCTGCTGGCAGATTCCAGGATGAGTTTTGCTCCAGACTGCAAATTTGTCTTCTGGGCACAATCCTTTGATGCATGCAATGGGCTGCATTCATAGTTTTCCTTACATAAATGTTTGTATCAGATAATTAGTTCAAGTTTTAAATGCTGATCACTTTTGGATCTTAGTAATTAGAAGCTTTTCAAGACACAGTTTAGCTACAAGGAGTTTCATCTTCCTGACACGTAATTTTTAAAAATTTAAACCTCAGGTTTGTCAAGGGTAGCTGGAAAGGCAAATCTATATTTGACAATACAGAGAATTTTTCCCAGCTGATAAAATCCACCAGAGTTTTCCATTTCTCCACAATCTGACTAGTTCCTCAGAAGCTGGAGTGAGGATTTTTTTGGCAAATTGTGTTTTGTTTCTTTTCAATTCTATACCTAAAGGCAAGTACTTCAATAAAAATATCTATGACGTACATTTGAAATTTTTTTTTTTTGCAATATGAATGGAGAGTGTGGGTGTTTCTGAGAATAAAGATAGAAGTAAAGATGGCATTGGGGTCCTTTCTAGGTTTATTTTGAACTCTCAGAAAGAAAAAGCAAGAATGGAATTATTAGTGGATAAAGTGGATATAGTGGCTGGCTTATTTGAATGAATTGCCATTCAATACTGATTTGTAGCTTTACCATTAAATGAGTTGGGAAAAGATCTGACCTTGGTAAAAAAAGATCTATTTTTCCATCACATTAAGTTCTTGCTTCCCATGTAGTATAAAATGCACACAAGTTTATGAAACTATCCACACTGCTTCCCTTGATATCTTTTTGAGGCTGCAAAATCTGTTTGCAAATGACAAACTGTTAAGTGATGCAAATGAAGGAGTAAAAAATTAAGGGTAGAACTAAGGATCTGATCTAAATTTTAATCATTGAATTCAATGGGTTTTGGCTCAAGTCCTACAAAGAATAATTAATGGCATTAGTGTAAAGAGACTGAAAATGAGAAGTGACTCATTAATGAATACATGTATTCATAGAAGGACAATGCTTGCAGAAGAGTAGAGACTTTGTGTCTTAAATTATTGGAAATGTCATTTAACGACAGACTGAAAACTGCAATAAACAAGCCCTGGCTATAAGATCAGACAATTAGAGCACTTACACAGTAGAATCACCCCAAACTTCTAAAATTTATTCTAGTTGACACTCCATCTACACTGGACATGATTCTAATGTTGGTTTTGTAAATTCAGATACTGTTTTGGAGTCACAATCACCCTCACAGCTGACTAATTGCCAGTGATAGAGCTCAATAGACCTCTCAGAGAAGCAATGTTTTGTTTGGGATATAAGACATTCTGAGTTTTGAAGACTTTGAACAAAATACAAGGTTCTAATATTCAGCAAGTCTAGAGAAAAAGTGATTTATGGGATAGATGTATTGGGATAATACTGTGTTTTCTGAAGAAATCCACATTGGTCTATGTAAAAAAGACCTGAAGGCAGAAAATGACCCAAATGAAACATATTTTTAGACAAGTGATGGCATTTTGCTAATATTTAGTTTCTTGAAGGATTCAAATTAGAAATGTTGATCCCAGAGTGGTAAGAAGTAGTGAAATGCTGCTGATGGAACCTATCCCAATTTTATTATTTCTCTTACAATTTTTAAATTTGGATGAAAGGATCATGGGATTTAATGGAAATAGAAGATAATTTAAAAAAAGCCACATGAACTCAGAATGTTGTTAGTTAGGAAAATTGTTGTCTTGTCCCAAAACAAACTGCAGGATAATTTTATTGCTTTCAGAGTAGTGTGGTTAAAGATCTTTTCTATACCCTGGCTGATGAAAGGAAGGACAAATAAATGTGAAGGCTACCAAGGACATCCATGAGGCAGTGATGCATTTTGCAAACAAGTAAATGAGCTGCTTGAATGCTGCATGCCTGGCTGTGTTCACAGTTCTTACTCCACATGTTTTTTCATGTCCACAGAATAGATGTGAACGAAAAATGTAGCTCACAGCATGGCTTGTGCTCTGATTAATAAAATCTCTATGAATTTTACATCTCAGTTGTTTTTTGTTTTTCCTCAATATAAAGTAATGGAATTTTCTGAATAAAAGAACAAAATAGTGTGTGGTGTGCAAGCACATTTTTATATAAGTATGTTGGTTTCTGCTTTTGAAAAAACCTGACCCTTTTGAAATTAATCTTTCTGCTGAATTTGCAGGAAATATGGTGAAGCAACATTTTGTAGTTCCACTTTTAATCACAGACACCAGTGATGTCCAACAGTTTGTGCCAGGAGTGCTGGGTGGTTCATGCTTCTTATATCAATTTTTTCCCTCCAACAAGATTCTTTCTTTTCAAAAACTTTTTAATATGCCTCTCCTAAAGATGACATCAGAATTTCACTTGAATCAGAAAGTCTATCTGCCTGTTCTTCAGGTATTCCCATATCCAAGGCAGAGCTCTCTCTAATGCCTGGATGTTGAGAAGTCCTGCTTTTTCAAAAGTCCTTAGAGTTCTGTGAGGCTGCTCTGCTCTCAGCACCATCTGCAGCCTCCTGCTGCAGGAAAATCAATTTGATTTCTTCTGGGCAGCACTTGCTTGGCAAATGGGGAAATTCTGAGTTCTGGGTGTGAGATGGGTGCTGGTGATACTGGTGAGAATGAAGTTGGGGGTGTCTCCAACAAGAAGATTCAACATATCTAAAGGATTTATTGATGGTGATGTGTTGAGGACCTAAAATGTGGATTTAGATGCCTCATTACTTAGCATTAGCTCCAAAAATTTGTGAAGTTCATTCCATTGATTTCTTTAGAAGTGCTTTGTAATGTTTCTTAATTCTAAATATAAATATTTTTTATTTTCTTCTTGAATTTGCAGGTTTAAAATATAAACAAAATAAATGTATGCCTGCAAAAGATTTCAGTACTAAACCCATTTATATTTGACTTTCAAAAAATTAATAAATCATTTGCAAGCTAACTAAAGTAACTTGATGTCTTCTTTTCTAAATGTCTTTTTTACTAAGAAAGACCACTAATATGCTTTTATTTTTTACTTTGTCCACAGCTGGAAGCCTGCCTATGCAATTCTTAAAAAGCATGGACAATGTTTGAACAATGAAATAAAAGCTTTAGAGGAATCCACAGAAATTGAGAGGTATCTATGATCACATGAGGTTTCCAGCAGTAGTACTGACTAAACTAATCAGCAAAACTAGTGCTGTCTGCAAGAAAAAATTGTTGCAAACTTTTCAGTTTATAGTCACTTATAAATGACTGAATAATTGAAAGGATTTTTGTTTACATTACTGTGAGATCATATGTTATTTTTTAATTGCTAAAGAAATATGATAAAATATGAATTCTTCAAAACTAGTTGCTTCTCCTTGTAATGCCTATTATAATTTTTCAGAAAATTATATTATTGCCTACTGTATCAAGAAAAGCCCAATATAAAAAAAATTAATGTTTTCAGGTAACAGTTAGAAGCATTTAGATAATTTTATGCTTTTCCTTATTTTTGAATATGAATTGCATAGCATTATCAGAATATACAAATCAAGTTTTTTTATATGTTGGATATTCTTGAAAATAACCACAAAACATACAAACTCACTCTTAGATCCTAAAAAATGAGTAAATGGATGAGAAAAGCCTTTAGATATGTTTTAGGGCTTTTTTTAAGACTCATTGTGGGCAAGCTTCTAGTCAGCATTAATTGCAAATTCAATTCTGTTCAGTGAGTGGCATCTCAGGTGTTTCATCTTCATTAGTTAGACTCAGCATTTCAAATAAATTATTAATTGTGCAATATAGCTGCCTGCAGACAATAAAATAAAGAACAGACCCTGAAGATTCTCACAGAATTGCTCCAAATGTGCTGTGCCAAGGAAACCCTCCCAAGTTCTATGAACAAAGTCAAACTGATCTCCAGTTTGGGGAGCTGCTCACCTGCCCTGCTCTGCCTGTGAGGGGCTGCAGGTGCTGGCCCCGTGGGGCACAAGTCATGGCAAACCCCTCCAGATCCTAAATACCAGTTCAAAATTGTGAATTTAGGTAATTTAAAACATTGGCTTTGGGTTTTTTGTAATCATTCTTTTTGCCAGTTGTCCAAGACAGCAGAAACAGCATGCCTGAGAGCCTTTAATTAACTCACTTAGTAGCTGATCTTTCTTCTTCCTGTGCAGAGCTCTAAATTTGGTGAAAAATAAGGCTAAATTGGCTTTCTATGAGTATATGATTAAGGCTTTTTGGCTTTCACTAATTTGAGCTGACAAGCCAAAGAAGCATTACTTTTAAATTGCTTCTTTAGATAACTAGTTTCAGTTCCAACATCAAAGTGTTTGATCTGTTTTCCTGAGCTTAATTGTAAGACATCATGAGTACAAATCACAAAATAAATTTAATTCATGCATTTTTCAAGTGTGCCCCAAATACAGTCTCTCTGCACCAAAGCATTTGATGCTATGTTCAAGTCAGCAAGATGTGCATTCAGTCAATTCTAAATATTTAAATAAGAAGAAAAATAAGTGTCTTCAGAACTTTATGAGCTGAATGTTCTTTTTAATCTGACATTTGGGGGCACTGAGGACATGATGCTTTATATGGAAAGATGTGTTTTAAAGATGGGCAGATCAGTTCATGTTTAATTTGGCACTTATAATGGAGGCTTATAAACTGTTCCACATTTTTTTGTTGCTAGTGGTTTCAAAAACATATAAAAATGCAGTTATGAACTGGAAGTTAATCCTGAAAATAAGTGATATGAAGAAGGAAAAAGTAATAAATTGCTATCCACATAATGTTCAGGGGGTTGTGAGTGCTGCCCTTTTCCTGTTGTAATTAGATTAAAACTTTTTCTGATTTAATGTGAATAGTGGTGAATTCTAAATAGTCTGTGTTATCTGCATGAACTGCAGGATGTAAATTTCTTGGAGAAAATATTAAAAATAGTGATGATTGCTCAAGACTTCTAAACTATATATGGCCATAAATATTATCTGTGAAAAATAGATTTTGGGAAAAGAATATAAAGTTTTAGGATTACATTCACAGACTTGAAATGTACCTGTTACAACAAATTTCTTTACTTATATATATCTATTTGTAATGCATCCTAAGTTTATTAGCAAATTTATTTTTGATCAGTTATTGCTGTAACATCTATTTAATTAAATAGAACTGAATATTTTTCATCTTTCACACCTGAGAAATTTTGTACAGTATACAGAAATATTAAGTAAATAAAAAAACTTAGATTCCTGAGACCACTTATGTAGAAAAGCACATAGATTAGTGTCATTTTCTGTGTGAAGTTTGGGAAATATCAATTTCTAGGTTTGATTCACAGTGTTGAATCAAACCTAGAAATTGATACAGCTTCTCTCCTCTAAATTTCAACAGTCAGTTTAACAGGAACTCTTGCCTGGAGTGTAATTTGATTTGAAAATTAGAATCTGACTGTGTTTTGCCTTGTGAATTTGTTTTGCTTTTGTAAGAGCAGAAGATTCTAGCATTGAGTGTAGATATGAGTTTTTCTTTCTCCTCTTGCCTGGCACAGCCAGTGGGCAGCCAGGACTCTCAAATGCAGCCTTTCAGTCATGCTGCAATGAAATGTTAAATAGCAGTTTGAGATAAAATGTGTTCCTTAAAGGCAAGTCCCATGTGCTCTGCAAGTGCTGAGAGCTGTTCCTTAAGGTAGGGGCAGGTTAGGAGGTGGGTTTCTGCCTTTAATTGCTTTTATGCACTCTATTTTTTCATAATGGAACTTCTTGCTAATCCTTAGGTGTACTAATAATTTAATATTTTTAAATTTGCCTCTCCATTGTTCACATAAGCTTTTCCTGCATTAATTGATGTAACCCACTTCAGTAATTCATAGCTGTGTGCTCACATGGTGTCAGTGAAGTTACATTTAGTGTAACATTAATTTCCAGGGCAGCCCCACAAGAAGCTGAGCATTCTGGCTCTTTGCCACTTAAACATTTAAGTGTTTGCTTAACCTTAAGTATGAATAGTGCTGTTGTTTCAGTGTGACTGATGTGTGTGTTTAAGGCTTCCCCAAGTCAGACAGAGATTACTCAGCATCTCCTTGGAGGCAGCTCTCAATCCAGTGGTGCACCAGGCTGCTCTAAATATGGAAGATTTGGCCAAATTCTCTCCTGCTGTAACTTTGATCCAGCTCCACCAAAACTGATGGAATTTGTGCCAACATGCACCAGCAGAGACTGGCCTGCAGTGAGTTTCATGATAATTACAGGCAAAAATATATTTGTGATCTGCCAGGCTGCCTTTGAATGTGGTATGGTGTACATTGCCCTCAGAACAGGGAGTTTTGGCTGGTTTTCCATCATATTCTTTGTTACATGCAGCATAGCCTTCCTTGAATATAGCTGGAAAAGGAAAAAAATAAAGCCAAACATTGCCATGTTAAATATAATCTGACTTTTCTTCCTATGACAGCAGCAAATTAACTGAGCTGATGCCAGAATTTATAGGTTTTTTTTTCCTTATAAACAATGGTTTCTTGTGAAAAAAATTAAATTACATGTATTTTTATAGGAAAACATATGAGGATTCTATAACCCAGTGTAGGATGAATTTGGAGGAATACCACAAAAAATATACAGAAACTGCTCTGGCCCAGAAGTATTACCAAATAAAGGAAGAAGTGGAAGAAATTCAAAAGGGAGTTTTGAAATGCCTTGAAAAATACAAATGGAAAGAAGATGCTTGCTTGGATATTCTGGGTACTGCTATTGTCAATGCTTTTGCAATAAAGCCTTTTGGCAGTGCACTGCACATTAAAGGTGCCATACAGAAAACCTCCAATTTTCCGAAGTTTCCTTTAAGCTAATAAAATATATTCTCTTTGTCACACCATTTTTAGAAAAAAAAATCTGTAGCAAATAAGAATTTAGATTATACATACTGATATTCCTTCCTCCAACCCATAAATGTAATGGGGAGAGATTTGTCATTGAACTTCCTGGGGTAAAAAAGTTCTAAGATTTCTTTAAATTGAGCCTCTCAAAATTATAAATTTAATTTTCATCACTTTTTAGTGCAGTTTTTAATGCCACTACTGTTTTACTGCAGTTTTTGTTATCTATACTAAGCCAGGATAAATGCTCATGGTCTATTAATTTATCTTGTATTTGTCTAAAAAAATGATTTGTTAGTTAATAATCTGAAGGTAAATTTTATTTTTGCAGAGGCTGTTCCGTTTGCATCCATAAAAAATTTGACTGTACACATGTATCCTTGATTTCTAGTGTTTGTTCAGTTGTCAGGAAAGAACTTTCACAACTTTTTATTAGAAAAGATAGTAATTATTTATATATTTATTTATTTATATATTTTTATATTTTTATATTTATATGTTTATGTTTAGAGGGGCAGCATTGGCACTTCTCTGTGAGAAAACTGGGGGTTAAAGTCAGCTATTCAGTTTGAATTTATGGGAGCATTTTGAGTAAAGAATACAAAATTTTATATAATAACATATCCATCAAAATGCTTCATTTAGGAGAAGCTTAATAGATGTTAGAGTTGAAGCTTTGCCAAAGAAATTCAGATTTATCAGAGCTTCCTACACCTCTAGCATTTGTGTTATGGCCTAGAGAGGTCAGGGGTCTGATGGTATCCCTTACTTGAAAAAAATATATTGCTGTAAAATATATTCCATATATTCTTGTAAAATATATTCCATGACTTGGAAGTGCCTCCATGAGCAAAAAAGCACAGGAAACCTTGTGGCTTGCTGAAGCTGCTGCACAGGAAACCATCAAACTGGAAAAAGAAGCTGAAGAATTACAAATGAAATGTGACTGTTTAAAAAAGGTAACTGTACCTTAATTTTATTTTATAGAAATATGTGTTATATATGTGGTCATACATAGCACTGTTACATTTTCTGAAACATCAAAAAACGAGTGTATTTTCAATCTCACAGACCAACAGGATGGTCCCAGCCTTATAATTACATTTCTATATCATCACATGTGTTTTCTTAGAGAAGAGAGGGCCATGGATGTGAAGGTTCTTGCAGTTTCCTTTCTGCTGACCTCAGTTTGTGCCCCAGTTTCTGCTAAGGCACCGTGGCACCATGACTGTGGTGTCAGCTCAGGAGAACACACTTGAAAATAGATCAGGGCCACTCCTCAGTGAGCCCCAGGGTTTGAGTGTGCAGTGTCACACACTGGGTGAAAGCTCCACACTCTTTTTCATATTGGGTTTGTAAAGGTTTGCATTTAACTAAGTGTGCTTTATAATAAGAATAATGGAAATATCTTCTCTCCTTATTTTTTTCACCAAAATATATGTGTGGGTATGTAACAGCCAGCAGTAAAACTGGCTGATTGACAAGGAGAAGTGGTGATTCCAAAAGGAAAATCTTCAAAGTAATCAAAGGGATTTTATCAGTACAAAATTTGGACCCACTCTTCCATAAAAGGTCTTCTAAGCCTGAGTAGCCCAGTCTTGTAAAGGTTTAATAACTTTTTATGGGAATTGCATCTGGGTGCTTTTACCCACCTGTCTGGAGCAGATGATCAAGGACTCCATTCCATGTTTGTCACACTGGTTTTTCTGTTTATATTCTGCCATCCTGACTGACACTCCTGGTTCCCAGTCCCTGAAGTTCCCAATGTGGTTTGTGCAAACAGGCAGGGAGCAGGGCTGTGGTGAATTGGTTTATAGCTATGAAGGAGACCCTGTAAAGAGCTCCAGGTTCTGACATTTACACCCATGCTCCAAAACTTCTCTGTTTATTCCAGTTGTTACAGTTGACCAAACAAAACAAAAACGAACAAAAAAAACCCCAAACTAACAAAAAAAAGCCTTTTTTTAACCTTATTCTCCTCATTTCTTCAGAACCTCTTGGCTTCAGAAACTACTACTAAGCACTGATTCATCAAGTTTAGAAAACTTTTGCAGCATGTAGCTAAAATAGTTCAAGTTTTGTCAATTTTATGCCATTTGTTCTTTATCTTTTAAGAGCTTCAAAGAGACTAAAGAAGATCAAAATAATTCTGAAAAGATTGAAGGAAAAAATCAGAAAATTCTTGAGAAGCCAGAATTTTTTAAAAAAAGGTACACTTTAAAATATTTTTTCCCCTTGCTTTTGTCCAGAATACTATGTCAGAATTTACACTAAGACTGCTACAAAACACAGATTGTTGTTCAATAAGGACTGGAAAGCTTCTCTAATCCTGGTCATGTGATTTAATTATGTAATTTTGAAAGTTTTATATTTCTGGGGGTTAGTGACAACTTTTGATTCTTGGAAATTCAATGTATCTCGACACTTGCTATAAAAATATTTTGTAGAAGCATTTTCTCCTCAGCTACTGCTGAGAGATCTGTGTGAGTAGTTTTGAAAGCAACTACAGTGACTGTGCAGTCAGAGATAAAATAACATTAACTCAACTAAATATATGTATTTGGAAAAGGAGTCAGGGTTCCACACGTCAGTTGTCTTCACCTCTGAACTACTTAAGAAATTTAACTCTTAATTTAGCTCTTAAAAACAAGCATGAGTGAAAGTTTCATAGACAGGATTAATGGCTTAGTAAATTAGTCAGTGATCATTTGCAGCTGGGACTCACTTTAATTTGAGCTCAATTACAATGACTGAAAATCACCATGAGGACTATCTTGCACTTATCTGGAATCCTTGGGAATGTTAAAACATCTCCTGTTGATCTGGCACTTTTAGACCAAAATCCATTTTAAAGCAAAAATATGTCTGAAAGACTTTGTCTGAGTAAATTTATATTATGGTGTGCTTGAAAAAGAATAATTTTGGGCTTTAAATAAGCATTTAGTGGAACATATCTATAAAAAAGTGTCATTTTAGTAATTCCTAAGATTTTTTTTTTCACAGGGACCATTTTAGTCTTTAGTATCTTCTTACAGACCTATGAATCATTGAGATGATAATTTCTTTGTGGTGTAGCCTTTGCACCCATTTTACCTCCTCATGTAAGATTTTTGTAATTGGCAAGAACAGAAACATGGGGAAGCAAGAAATCCCCCTAGTTTCAAGACAAGGTAAAAAAAAAAACCATGGAAAGCACTCTGAATTTTCAAAGAAACCCATCTATGTTAAGTCTGCAGAACAAAAACCACCAGTTAAAGGCCTGCTGTAAGAGGCAAAGATCCCTGCTCTGGGTATGGAGGGGTAAGAATCCCTCAGTGAGGCTCCTTGTGCTGAGGAATCCATGGGGTGCACTGCCAGACCTGCCATTCATACATTTATTTTCCTGTCATGGAGTGTGCTTGTACCTTCACCTGAAGTTGTGCATGTTCCACAAAATAAAGGATTGTAGAAAATGGCATAAAATTGGCTTCTTAATATCTTAATCTTACATTAGTGTATTAAAAAAAGTCTTCACTGGAAAGTGTGGAAGTGACTGCTCAAGTAACTGCTGGGGTTAAAAACGGGTGAAACATGAAGCTGTAAAAAAACCCCCAAAACTGAACGTCACAGACATCTTTTATGAAAAATCCTTTCCTTAGGATTTTTTCTCCTGAGAAGCTGAGAGGCCTCAGGAACAAAATGTGAACAATGGTAATCTGCTGCTGTGGAATGCAACAGGTGCATCTGTGATTGGTCTCATGTGGTTGTTTCTAATTAATGGCCAATCACAGTCAGCTGGCTCAGGCTCTCTGTCCAAGACACAAGCCTTTGTTATTCATTCTTTCTTTTTCTATTCTGAGCTGCCTTCTGATGAAATCCTTTCTTCTATTCTTTTAGTATAGTTTTAATATAATATATGTCATAAAATAATAAATCAAGCTTTCTGAAACGTGGAGTCAGATCCTCATCTCTTCCCTCATCCTCAGACCCCTGTGAACATGGTCACAAAAGAACTCTGAAGAAAAAAACCCAGACAGAAACTGTGTATTGAGAAAATGAGGTATAGGAAATAAAACCTTTACAGACTCAAAGAAATGTACAAAAATAAAATCAGAATGTGGGTACCAAAGGCAGGAATTTCTTTTGAGCTGTCCTGCAGCCACTGCAAAGTTACTACTGAGCAAAAAGGTCTTTGTGAAGAAAGGAGATATCTTCATCTTCTGCCACAAAAGCAGAAGCAATAAAAAGGAATTGTGCTGTGAATCTCCATGAAGTGGTCCAGACCAGCATGAAACCAGCAGCAGAGAGGGAAAGAACTAAAGAGAGCAATGAAAGCACTGGGCAGAACACTCTACAGATTGATACCCATGAAAATCTTTAGAAGGCTTCAAGACAAGAAGCCAAGTTGCAAGCCCATTAATAATAGGTGCTGACACACATGTTCTGCCCTGGGCAGCAGGATGGCAGGGGGAGCTGCTCCTTTGAAAACCTGGAACACTGTTACTGAGTCACTTAGGTCTGGCCAGGTCTGGTTAGGAGTGTAAAACACAGATTCCTCTGCTCTTACCAGCTCTCATCACTGACTCACAGCTCAGCAGTTACACTGACAAGCACCACAGTTTAATTTCCAAAGCAAGAGCTCTCATCAATCACCAAACAGGACTCAGCTCTTTTGAAGCTCTGGTCTTGATTTCTCAATTAGATATTCCATTTATTACATAGAAAGGTTGGTAGTTGAACTGTGCTATGGCATATGTAGTGTTCACTCTCTCTGCTTTTGTAAAATGGTTGGGAGAGATTTAATTCCATTACTCTGTAATTCTTCATTTCTTTTTCTTTCCAATTTGGTCATGTATTAATTCCATCTCTTACTTTCCAAGTGAGTGTTTTTTGTTACATCTTCACATAAACGAGATTCCATGGTGGATTATTGCAGTTCTTGCATCATCTTTGCATCAGGAGTGATTGACCTCTACTGAGCAAAGAAAAAACCAGCTAATATACTGTTAAAAAAGTGCTTAAGAAGTTGTTTCTGGATTTCTAATGTAAACATATATGAAGAGCCAACTCAAAAGAATGCTCCTGATGAGAATACTGAATACTGTGGATTCAGTACCTGTAAATACCACAGAAGCAAGTGTGATTCTTCATATGTATAATGAGATGCACTTGATTCCTGTAGTGGAAATTAATATTAATCTTTGGGTTTCTTTATGCTACAAAGAAGAAAAGACTACTAAGGAAATGGCAATTTATTTTGGCTTAAGAATATCTGTTTTTCTCTTTGCACTTTAAAAAACCTCTGCAGTATCAAGATATAGAATTTTTATTTACTCAGATGTCTACTAAAAGTGAATTAGAAAAAGAAGAAAATTATTATTCTTGTTGCTGCAATTAGGATTGTTTTCAGCTTCATGGTGCACTTCTATTTTTCTTCCAGTGGTATTCATTAATGTCAGAGAAGATGTGCATGGTTTATATTTCATTAGTGCTTTTGTGGAGGGAAGAGAGCAGGTGTAGTGCATGTGCAGAGTTAAACTGCAGGCTCTTTTGGAAGGTGTTGTTACTTCAAGAATGAATATCTTAAGAACTTCTGAGTTTAGTTTGTAACTCTGCCTTTGAAATGTTATTCTGTATGGATATGTGCTGTAAGAGGGTTTTTTATTTAATGGAGAGTAAGTCTTTACAACTATAGAGTTGTCTGCTAGGCTTTACAGAAGCACAAGGAAACTGACTCCAGGAACTTATAAAAACAGTTTGACACCCGAAGTTCGGAAAAGAACCCAAACCAACCAAACAAAAAAAAACCCCAACCACAACCCCCCGTTTTTAATGGCAGTCTAAGTGATGACCTCAGCCACAGCAGCCTGTTCAACTGATATTTGAATGATGATTGTGGTAAAATGAGCCATTGGGAACAAAGTGAAACAGTTTCAGCCAGAGTTCCGTGCTTAGCTCTGTTTTGATTTCTCCTTGCTTTTGACTTCCTGTATATGAATTTACAGATACACCAACCACACACATCTTGTTTTCTGCAGCATTCATTCTTGACACAGGTTTATCTAGAGCTAATGTAACAGCAAGATTTACTTTGGATTTCAGTTTTTTAGGTGATTGATGTTTTGTACAGTTTGTTCAGTCTCAGTCCAGCACAGCACCAGGTATAAATGTGATTGCAAGAGAAATCAGTCTTTTCATCAGAGACACTTGGCTGAGGGGCTTTCAGGGTTTTATGAGAGCACAGTTCACACAGCTCACATGTATGCAGATGAGTTTAATATGTTAGGTCCTTATATTTAGCCAGATCTTCTCAGTGGTATTTTTTAATTAGTGTTGCTAATTTTACTCAACACTATCTTCTTAATAGAAGTGTATTCTACATTTTATCTTATTTTTGTTTATGAGGAAATTTCAAGAAGAACAAAAAGACTGACTCAGTTCTTCATTTGTTCTGAACAGCATTGTTCACTCAACTACAAACCAGATGTTGTAGCTAGAAGCACAGAGGCACTAAGCAGGAATGCCAGAGAGAAAATAAAATAGAACTCATTATTCTAAAAAATAGTAAATGTTCCTGTGCCAAACAGCCACTTTACTCTTCATTGTTCTGCTAACCTTTGTCTTTCTGCACTGTAAAGGGCTATTTACCCTACACAGATAATTACCCCACAAGTGAAAACACTTGCTGCAGTTTTCTCTTTTGTGTATGTATAGTGTGAGTATTCCAGACAATCTAGAGGGAGAAAAAGTGGTTTTAAATGTGAAAATGTGATTTCAGAACTACAGTAATGAGGCACTTTGATTAAAGTGTAAAACTCCACAATACTAATTCTTTTCTTTGATACTGGCAAAATTTAAGCCAACAATGTTCTTATGATTGGCTTATTACTCTTTATGGCTTCTTTTTCAGAGATTTTCTCTCTCTGACATTATTTAAAGAAAACCTCATTTTTGTCAACTACTGGTGCTGAAAGTGGTAAAACTTCCTTGACAACATCCAATACCCTTGAGAATTCCACTTATTTAAAGCAGCTATATTTTATGATTTCTTTTCTTTTGCAATGAGTAATTTTTCTTTTTAATTTAAATTTGTTTAGGGTGTTTGAAGAGCCATCTTTGCCGAAGGGGAAACGTCAGCTGTATAAAGCATTGCATGTGCCGTGCATTCCTCGGAAATTTGTCCAGTCTGTGCAGAGTTTTAGGTTCTCAAAGCAAAGACCAGAAACAGGTGCAGTGTGTTCATTGACTTCAGTGAGCACTTTGGGTTATTTTTGTGCAAAAGAAGGGGTAAGTGATGATAACAAATCTAGTGAGCTGCTCAACTACTTACAGTTGAAGCAATGGAAGTTGGGTGCTTACCTTGTTTTATGTTCTGTAAATCTTGTGTGTCTGATTTCTCCCTTATCTGTGCAATGAGTAAAGTAACATGACAGATACACCCAATGTGTGGTGTCAGAAACATCTGAAAAGAATTTAATCTCAAATCTAAAATACCTTTAACACTGTTTGCATTAGTACAGTAAATATTAAACAGATTTTATTTGTTTCATACTTTCATACTTCGTGATAAGTTTCTTTTTGCTCTCTATTAAAAGGAAAATGTATAAGGTTTGTTCCCAAGTTCTGTTTAACAATGCCATACTTTGGATACTTAATCTTACTGATAATATTATGTAGTATTTGTAAATTTAGGGAAAGAAGAAAAAGAGAAATCAGTGGAACTTTCATTGGCCACCAGCAGTTCCCCCAGCCTTGCAGAAAATTTATCACAGGTGCGTTGCTCTCCCACTGGTAAAAATATGAAGTTATGTAATCTGTTTTATGTGGTTGTTTAAATTTAAAACACTTCAAATATACTTCATGGTATTATATCTTACATAAAACCTGTTAGCACTGTAAATTGCTAATCATGGTAATCTGCAATTGCTTGGTAATCACAGCAAACATCTTTCTTTGGTGCCTTTTTATTCTGAAAATATCTGTGTTCTTACAAGTGCATTCTAATGCCAAATCAAGGTGGACCATCTTACCAACTCATTTTGTATAACAGTTTTTAGCATTAAAAATAACCTCTGTTATTTCCAGAGTCTGTATGTAGCAAATATTTGGAACTCTAAAGGAGGATCAAACCCTTCTGTTAATGATGAATCATGAGCCCCTTTACTCCATAATGAAGGGTTTCATAAAGGACTGAGTGTACAGGACAGCCCACAGTTAACTCCATTCTGTGGTTTGACCAGAAACAGAAATCTGGGCTGAGAGGAATAAAACCATGAGCAGCACTCCTTGGTGCACTACAGGAGTCCACAAGTCGATTTTCTATTTCTCACCCAGAAGAATATAGTTATTATGACATTTTTGAAATGGTGGAGTGAATTGCAGCTTTATTCAGATACAATATTTTTTATTGAAATACAATAAACTAATCCAGAAGAAAGCTGGAGGTACAACTTGTAAAGTGTTGAAAATCACCAATAATCTCATGGAGTGCAAAACCATTCATAGGAGCAATAGATTATTCAAGTTTTACATGGAGAAATCAGAGGAGGTAAGGCCATAAGGGTAGAAGAGTTTCTAATGTGTTTGCTGTGCACAAGCTTGGGAACTTTTCATCTCTAAACCATCTTTCTAAGGCACATCCCACTGGATAAATTTAAAATCAAAATTTAATGAACAACAAAAAATCAGGTAAAAAAACTTAGCATAACCAGTTGTGATTTTCTTAAGAATTTCAAGGGAATTGAAGAATGAGGTGAGTAATCACTAAATGGTTTAGAATGAAGTCTGTGTGGAAGACAAAGCCTTCATAGCACAAAACAAGATGAAGGACAGTGACAGGACTGAGTGGAACAAGACCAGAAGAAATTTCAAGCAATTCTGATTTGTGACTGGCTTAGGGAGTTGGAGATGATGGGGATGATGGAAGGGCTGTTGCCAGGGTAATCTAGAGATGAGGCTGGGAGTCTGGGACCTAGAATTGCACTTAGACAATTGTAGGAAGCAGTAAGTCAAGGTTAAGAGAACTTTAAGAAAGGGTGATGGCAACAAGGAAAAGAAGAGGGAATCTGAGGAAAAATGAAAAGATTGGAAGAAAGAAGGTTGCTATGCTTCAGCAAAGGTGTGCTGTACACTACAGGAGTTCAAATGGCAGACAGATTCTGCAGAATCAGCTCTTTTGTACCCTACCCTGAATAGAAATCAGTTTGATACATTTTGTTAATTAAAAATGAACAAGAACTAGACACTCCCTGTAAAATAATGTGTTATTTGATGCTGAGGCATTGATTCCTCACCCTGCCCTTAAGGCACAAATACATGCTACAGAGAAGAGTGATGGCTTCTGCTCTGATGAAAGTCTGTGAGGTTGGGAGTATTTCTGTGTTTCCTGCAGTTTTTCAATCCCCACCTGAGACCTGTGCTGACTGAGACTGATGTGGATGCTCAGTTGGCCCCAGAGGCAGAGCCAGGCCTGCCCTCAGCCCTTTCTGTGTTCTCAAGCACGAGCAACCAGGCTGCAGCAGCAGCAAACCTGCAGGAAGTTTGTAAATGGCACAGCACTATTGGTGTTACAGAAAAGTTAATTAATCACATGTAGCTAGCAGTGCTGTGACTAAGGATTAGAAAATTACAGAATACAGTTTATCATGCTGTCAAAATGTAGGTAAAACAAAGAAAAAGTTTTTACATTGTCTGATCCTTAATTTTTGGTTAAATGAAAGGATTTCCACAGTCTAAGGAGAAATCAGAGTGATTTCTGCCCCAGCCCTTTCTGTGTTCTCAAGCACGAGCAACCAGGCTGCAGCAGCAGCACACCTGCAGGAAGTTTGTAAATGGCACAGCACCATTGGTGTTACAGAAAAGTTAATTAATCACATGTAGCTAGCAGTGCTGTGACTAAGGATTAGAAAATTACAGAATACAGGGTATCATGCTGTCAAAATGCAGGTAAAACAAAGAAAAAGTTTTTACATTGTCTGATCCTTAATTTCTGGTTAAAAGAAGACATTTCCACAGTCTAAGGAGAAATCAGAGTGATTTCTGCCCCAGCCCTTTCTGTGTTCTCAAGCACAAGCAACCAGGCTGCAGCAGCAGCAGACTGCATGAAGTTTGTAAATGGCATAGCACTACTGGTGTTACAGAAAAGTTAATTAATCACATCTAGTTAGCAGAGCTGTGACTAAGTATTAGAAAATTACAGAATACAGGGTATCATGCTGTCAAAATGTAGCTAAAACAAAGAAAAAGTTTTTACATTGTCTAATCCTTTATTTCTGGTTGGAAGAAGGGATTTCCACAGTCTAAGGAGAAATCAGAGTGATACTGCTGAAGTGACAATTTCACTTGCTGCCTCATGTGAGTTTTTTCTGTTTTTTAGAAAATGGTTATTGACACTGCAGGGACTAATCGCCCACAAATTGCCCAAGTTCCATCAACAGTAAGCATAAAAAACCAAGTGAAATTCAGGTAACTTTTCTTTAACAAAATAGCTTTCATTCTTGAGGCTGGGGTTTATGGAAATAATTCGCATTTAGGCAAACATTAAACTTTGTCTTTTAGACTGCCAGATCTTCCAAAGCAGTTGACTTCCTATCAACAGTTTGAGAGTGGAAATGCAGTAATGGGTAAAGTACTACTATAATTTTTTTACAACGTTGGACCATATAGTTATAAACTAGGAAATTTTTGGGACTAAATTTTAACTCTGGCATTGAGAGGGCCACCATTTGCATTTCTTTTCCACCTTGATTGTTTAGCTCAAAATTTGAGTAGAGCAGACAGGCAGAGTCCTAATTTAAATAGAGACTTAACTGCTCAGTAATGTGGGATTTAGTCTGCACTGATCGTTGTGAGGGAAAGGATCTGTCCAACATCTCTTGTAAATTCACACCTGAGTCTCAAATTACTTGGGTAAAATGAAATCCAGTCTTAACATCTAGCCAGAAGGCATGAGAAAATGCAAAGAAGTGAAATATAATAAACCCAGTAATTTAGGTATCTTGAAGAATCAGATCAAGATCATTAAAGATGAAAATTAACTGGAGAAAAACCTGCAGAATGCTTACAGAAAAAATCCAGGGTAGTTACAAATACACCTGTAGTTTTTAAAATCACAAGGAACTGAACTTCAGTTTAAATATTTCTTTTTCTAACTGAACTTCTAATTTAGATGCATGTACAAGTTTATAGCCTCGATTTTTTTACAAAGAGAATATAGGACCTTAACGCACAGTGCCTGAGACATAGCACAGTCTGAAATTCAGAGCAGAAGCTCTGATAGCAGAAAGTCTGATAATGTTTCTTCTCATTTCTCCTCCTGACTCTTGCCCAGTTCTTTAAACTACACTTCATCACTGTCACAGGGATGTGCTTTTTATATTGTTCCCACCTGTTTCTATTGACTATTAGCCCTCTCAGAGGGTAATAGCTGGAGCAGACAAACACAGCACTCTCAGGAACAATGGGCAGGTTTGAAGAACACACCAAACCCCAAGCAGCAGCCTGAGTAATGCTTTGACAGCAACGAGTGGCAGAACAAGAGGTAATTGTTATGGACAGAGCCACAAAATGGGTTGTTAAGAAAACCACAGTCAGAACACTTCCTTACCAGTAGCAATGCCAAGCTAGTGAACTTTTCTGAAGGATTCTTTCTCACAATGTCATTTTTGTGTGTCTGTTTAAAATGCTGTTATAATACAGGCAGTGCTGTCTTTTTTGTGCAGCAAGCCAGGAGGCCAAACATGTTGATGAAGAAGCAGATGAGCCCATGAACTGCTCATATGTACCTCAAGTAAGAAAAACATTTCTTATGTCATAAGTAAGAAGTTTATTTAGAATAGTCAAAGTATTTTGACATACTTGATTCAGTTGGCAAGAAATTGGTAAATTGTCAATTGGTGCATAACACCTTCATTAATGTGAGCTGATGAAATGTTTTGAAAAAAAGTCTGCATTTAAAACTCACTTCTTGCACAGAACTATAAATAAAGAGCCTCAGTGCTGGCTCCACTGAGAACATATTTACAGTTAAAAGGAATAATGGTATTTTGAGAACTGTTGTATGTTATAAACATCATTGTTTATTTCTTTTTGATAGGATGTCCACACGGGTTTTAAGCCAAGTGAAGATAATCCTGACATAGAAGAAGAAAGTACAGAACCATTCTTAAGAGCATCTAAAACACCTGACTTAAAAGGGAAAAACCCACACTTTGCAAAAACACCTCTATTTGACTCGTATGATTTCAACTTTTATTTTAATTCTGAGCAAAAAGTTGTACTCACACTTACTGTATAAGCATTTCAGCTCTTTTTTGAAAGATACTAGTGAAATAATTTTCTAGAAAGCTCTTCTGAAAATATTTAGAATTTTTTCCTGAGTTATGCCTGATATTTATTAAGTTTTCTTCCTACAGTATAATTTCCAGTTGAAGCCGTTTTGAAAGATCAGTACTTTGTTTAAAAATACATGAGACACATTGTCTTTTCATGCAGTAGTATTTGTCACTCTGATTCTGGTCTTTAACAGGCTTTTTGGGTTTTTTGTTAAGAGGGCATGGAGTTGGTAAGAACACCACCTCCCTTTACTTTAAAGAATGGTGTTATCTGTTCTGTGATGCAAAAAGCAATTATTGATGGAAGCAATGGGGATGTAAAATAGTGAAAAAAGAGGAAAAGGAAAAAATAGAAGGAAAAAAGTCATCTACACCACTTAAAAAGCTATTAATATAGTTTCTATATTTCTGTATTTACAGCATTCAAAGTTTAGGTTGTGAAGAAGGAACATCAAAATCTCCTGCTTTCTTTTCTCACATGAACTTCTCCCAGAGAGCTGATTCACCTGGCTTTAATTTATTTGGTTCTTCTCTGTTTGGAGCACAAAATTCATCTCACGAGGTAAAAAAATGATTAATTGTGAACATTACATTTCCACAAAGCAAAATATGTGAACAAAACAGCATTGACACTGAATGAGATTTTTCAGACTGGTTATCTTTGCAGCAAACATTTTTTTAATGTCTAGGTAATGAATCTCTCTCATATGGATCATACACAAATACACAGTGACTCAATTCACCAAAAGACTTCTGGTTGAGTGTTACAGTGCCAAATTCAAGTTGTCTAGCAGACTTCACAGCTCACATGCTTCTCCTGTGTGGTTTTGTCTTGATGAAGTGAAGAACAGTGAGAAGGGAAGAAAGGACAATCTATTAGGGTTGCTGAACAGCAAATATGGATTAGCCATACTCAAATAGAGGAGCTAGGCAGGCAACTGAATGGAACAGGGAATGGGATCCAGGTCTTCCAGTTTCTTTCCAGTGCTGTAGAGTAATTTTTTTCCTCTCCTGGGCTATTAGGTAGATAATTGGGGATCCAGGATAGATGCATAGGACAGGGCTTAGCATTGCCTGTGTGTAGGAGAGAACATGCTGGTGTGTGCTTTGTGCATTGTGTAGGAATGAGGTGGGTTTTAAGTCACCCAGTGAGGTCAGAACTCACATTATTTTGTGCCTGCTCAGCTGCAGAAACCAAGATTTTACCAGCTGTAGCAGATCTGGGATTCTTTAGAGTTAGATGGGAGTTTTGAAGAATTTCAGCATCTACTTTAAATCTAAGAACTCAAGAGTGACAAGTGGTTATCCTGCTGCTCTTTCTGGCAATATGAGGCCCTATTCAGTAGGAAGTATTTGTGTTGTTGCTTGGAGATTTTATAAAATGCCACAATTTGAATAGTTTTGAATAGTTTTGGTTTAAAAAATCAGCATTAAGTCAGGTCAGCTTTTGGACTGTTATCAGTCTGGTTTTTTCCTAGAAGAATGGAGGAAGAGTGTTTGTGGCTGCATGCAAATATCATAAAACCCATCTGATCAAAGAACTTACCTTGCAACTTTAGGGACTGATAAATACCTTTAAATCCAGATTTTGTAAAGCTGCTAACATTCACTAAGACAATGTTTTTCTCACAAAAAAGCAAATACATATCAACATTAAAGTTTACTTTTGCCTTTTTCATTTGTCAAATAAAATACCTGTTTACATTTCAGACAGAAGAAAATTATTCTGTGGGAAACCTGAACTCTCTGTCCTCACATGAAGATATTGGTAAGTCTGAAACTCAGATGTACTTGTGTATATCAGCTCTCTCCTGCTTGTGTTCCCATGACTGCCAGGCTCATGATCCAGCTTAACAGAGCTCCTGTGGTTCTCTGAAAGGATGTTCAGCTGTGATAGTGTAGCTCAGTGGTTTATTGTGCTCATTTGTGTTTTAGCTAAACCTTTAGCTTAAATCTTCCCTTGCATGTTGGGCTCTAAACATCTGATGTGTCATGGAAAAGAAGAGGTATGAGAAAGAAAGAAATAGGGATAGTGTTAGGTGTGCTTGAAGCAAAATGAGAGGATTTGCAAGGGAGAGGACAAAGTTCAAGTATTTCAATAAATCATCACATTTTTCTCTAAATAAACACTTATGCAGATTCTATTTACAAACACCTCTGTTGCAAAATGTATCATGCAGAAGTGTTTTGTTGTTCTAAACCTTCAAGTGCTCCATGCTTTATCCCATGTTAATTCTAATAACAACCTCCTGGAAATACCATCTCTGGTGCAGCAATAAACTCACAACTGTAGGGTGATTCTCAGTGGGATATTTGGCACAATATGTTAATAAAGAAACATGTGCTGAATGCAGTATTGACTCAGATTTAATCTAACAATGAATGTTATCTGTATTCCATATAGGAAGCTTCTTTGGGAAACCAGAAAATGAGGATGCATTTGCCTTTCCCTTCCCCTCGGAATCAACTTCTCATGCATTTGGAGATGGAAAAGATGATGTTAATTTTTCATTTCCATTTGGACAGGATCAGAGATCACCACAGTCTCCTTCTATGAAAGGTTTTCATTCTTCCTCACAAAATACAAAGCCATTTACATTATTTTGAACACCTGTGACTTCCTTTATTGTCCTACTTAGCCTTGACAAATGTTTCCAGTTTCTTGAGTTAAAGTACAAACCATTTCTTCTCCTTCCATTTCTTGTAAGAATACATAATTGCAATTGCTGCAATGTGAGTTCATCAATCACACATTTTGAGATTTGCTTACTTATCTTTGAAATGTGTTTGTTCATGAACTGTTATTATATGCTCTTGTTAAATTGGCACCCCCAAACAGAAATATAATTTTAGGGTAGATATTTCTGTTTAAGTCAATGTCTCTCAGAGCATTCAGCTTCTGATATAAACTAAATTACTTGTGTTAGTAAGAATGACTGTTGTAGCAGTTAAAGCTGAATTTGAATTAAAGACAATGTTCTTGAGTATTCTATGTATAACAGCTGATTCATAAAATATTTGAAATAAACATCTTTATTAATGTTATCTTAAAGTTTTGTAGGTATTTCTTAATATCTGAAGTGGAACAATGATGTAATTGTAATACTTGATATTTAATTCCTTTTCCCCTTTCCTCTTTTCCTTTCCACTTTTCCTTTCCCTTCTTTTCCTTTCCCCTCCCCTCCTTTCCCCTTCTTTCAGTTTTCATTTTCATTTTCCTTTTCTTCTTCCTTTTCTTTTTCCTTTTCCTCTTACAAAATCCCAAGGGGAACAGAGTCCCTTCCCCTCTGTTGCTCTGCAAACCCCCTAATGACCAAAAGCTTGATTATCTATGCCACTGTTTCTTTTATACCGATCTCCTAAATGACTCAGGACTAATTTTAGGCCTAGAGATATGTGAAAATTGGATTTTTTTTAAACTGGAAGTGAATCAGGAAGTTTTAGTGAAATCCTGCTGAGGTCTAGCTACTAAGAAGTGAGACAGTTTTTCTAATCTCCTGCATACCTGTCAATCTGAAAAACCTAAAGTACAGGCAAGTTTGATTCTCTACCTTTTACTTTACACTGCTGATAAATATTCTGAGATTATTTAGAGACATAAAAGTTTGATTTTTTTTTCTCAGTTATTCCATAACCAAAGACCTTTCCTGATGAATTCTGTTATCCATGCCCAAGGTGTTACAGGGTAGAAGTCAAGGCTGCAGTTGAAGTGAGAGGAACCACAGTCCTAGGTCTTGCTGGATGTTTACTGACACAAATTGGATAGGCTGATTAATAGCAAAGCAGAGAAAGCTGCTTCAGAAGAGGCAGCCTCTCAGCATTTGGGATACTTTTCTGAGGCCTAAGACCATGAGCTGCTTACACACACTGGGATTTTTTCATTGGTACCTGTCAAATTCCACCTAGAAATGGTCCCTGGTTATGCCCATAAAGTCAGTAGCAGTTGTGTTGATGGGTTGCTGGCACTGGCACAGCTCTCACTGCCCAAGGTCATTTTGGTTTGCCCTTTACACACCCATCCATTACATTTTACACCCATTTCTACCCTGAGAGCTGAGTGAAGAGAGATTCTCTTGTCAGTGTAGCAGGGGCTGCTTGAGAGCAAGCAGCAGGTACTGCAGGTATCCCACAGGTGAGCAGCTGAGCCCAGGAAGCTCCAGGAGCAGCAGCAGCTGGGAGCTGTGATCCCTTCAGAGCTGTGCAGCTGTCAGCACAGTGACAATGTGGTGACACTGTGCATTGTGCTGGCAGTCCTTGCAGGTGGGGCTGCCTTTTTGTTCTCTCCTTGGATTGCAAGGAGTAAAACAGAGTTCAGGCTCCCAGCCAAGCCCAAAGGTACCAACAACAAAACCCCTCTTGAATAAGCAGGGCAGAGATTGGACTTTGAATCTCATAAGTGTATCCTAACCAGAAGGTAAATGTTTATTTAGAGCCCTGAGATCTTTTCTGTTCCACTTAGGTTTTTAATGATGTTTTTGACAGAAAACCACTTCACTTAAAATACTGCTTGTAAAAGCTAATGTGCCACAATCCATTAGATTAAATAAATATTAAAATAAATATTTTATGTCACCAACCTTGTAGGAAATACAATGATACTTGAATAAATAAACTTTTGAATTTGTTGAGTAAAAAACTTTGAAGAAGTTCACTAACAAAATTCACACTCTGATCTGCTGCAATGGTGAGGAAGACATGGAGGCCTTGATTTTCTTTCTCCCACAGAAATAACAGCTATATGGAAATGTCATTTTTCTGACCAGAAATAACACAGAGAACATTTCTACACATCTGCCTTGTTCTGCAAAGTGGTCTTCCAGTAAAAAAACTATTTTAATTTCTAAAGCAACATAATATCTGAAGCACCATCTACTCTTTTACTGATAATGTTACTGATATGTAAATGTAAAGCACTTTTATAAACATCCAGGGATATTTGGCTGATAAATAAGCAGCTGCTGTGTAAGTTTGACACTAAAAAAATTAATTTGGAAACTATGATGTATTGTAATGACTCCCAGGGGTTATGGAATATAAGATTTATTTTCCTGTACTGCTTTTTTATGCCTTCAGATACCACTTTTAATAGGAAATAAGGCATTCAGCAAGCTGTTCTCACTCAAAAATCAAGTTTCATGTTCAGAGCAATTTATGAATTTTCTGTAACCTCAGTCCAAGAATATCAATCTGAAGTGCATATACCCAGCAAAACACTCTGCAGGACAAATTTAGTTGTGCTTTTATGTATAATACTTAAGGTGATTAAACCACAAGAGTTATTTATATTTTATATCAGAAAAACTGGATGAATAGGGCAACTGAGAGTGTTAAAATTGTCTCTTAAACACACTGAATTGTCAATGGCAATGTGTGAATACTTTGAGGAAAACAAAAAGTTTATGTCATGGTAATGTAGGGTCATCTAATTGATCACTAATTAAAAGAGCAACCAGAATCCTGAGCTGGAAAATCTGCAATGATACAAGTGGTACAAACCTGGAGTTACAACCCAGAGAATGTTGTATAGAATAATGGCTTTATTTCTATCTACCCCCTAAATTACAGCACTGAATCCCATAGAAATCCTCTCCATCATTTCATCCCCAGTCTGGGCTCTGTGCAAAGAAAAAAATAGTTTGAATTTTTCATTTCAAGACCATGAACATAATTAAAACTTTGTGTTAGGAGTAACAGGACCTCTCTGCATGTTTGTGTGTAAATGCAGGCTTTGGGGGCAGGGGCAGGTGAATCACTGCATCCTAAGAAAACAATCTTACACTACAGCATTAATTCGTTTAAGTATTTCAAGGAAATAAGCTTTAAGTGCTACATATTGTAACAGATTGGAATGTGTAGACTTACAGTATTAGATGGTCATAATCCCCCCGTGCAAGGCTGATTGCAGGGGTAGCAAGAGTTGGCTAATCCTTTTGGGCCAATGGCATAAAACAAGGATTAGTTTTTCATTTACTGCAACTGAGTGGGTCATTAGGATCCAAAGACACTAATGAGCCTGAACAGGCAATTGGATTCTGGTTTCAAAGTTATGGGCTAGTTTGAAAGGAGATTGATTGTGTCTTTTAATGATTTCAAACATGATGTTTCGGTGACCTTTTGCCTGAGAAAAATGAATGAAGGATGTAATGGTGGAACACAAACCTGGAATGCTGACTTTTTTCCTCCTGAGACTTGAGTTGTTGCCAGATTCGTTGCCTTAGAGGCTGAATGGCTCATTTAGAAATATCTCTGTTGCCTTGCTTTTATGTTCTGCTCTTGATGTCTCCAGAGTTGACACAAGTCACATGCAATCAAGTCTGTATTCCTGGTGGACAGGCACTGTCCTAATATTCTCTGACTCACACCCAGGTTGTTTGCAGCTCAGCAGTTCTGCTTCCAGACACATCACTTTGTGTTCTGATGCTAACATCTTGCTGAGAAATTGCCTCTTGGCACGTTGTTTCTAGGATCCTGTACCTTGCTTGATTTGATGTGAAGATGATGCTCTTTTTAGCACTTGCAACATGTTACCTTTGGAAAGGTAAATCATTCCCCCACCTTGCTGCATTCCAAACTTTTTTATTTTCTGGAGTCACTTGAATTCAGCTATAACACATGGCTTCTATTTGGTTTCATTCAAATTAAGCAAGGGTATGAAAAAAATATAAAAATATTCTGATGCCATGCTAGTAGAATGTTTAGAAATACAAAAAAGGAAAATACTTTGACTGTTATGACTCCATAGGAGAAATAGTGTCAAAAATTTTAATAACATGGACTTAATTTTCTGTATCATACCACAGTCCACAAAGCATCCATAAAATTATTTGATACAGCACAGGACTTGATCTATAATCCTTTGAGGCTTGGCTTGGGGAAGGGAAAGAAGTAGAAGATCAAGTTACAAAAAGTTCTTGCTAGTGGGGAACCAGCTGTTCTGACTGGTGGGAAGCTTGGAAGCTGACAGTCCAGACTGAAACTCAATTTTGAGCCTGCAGTTCTCATCTGCTCCCTTCTGCCAGAGCAGGACTGCCTTGAGCTAAGTGTGGTCTCTTGCTGCTCTCTTCCTTTTCTTGAGGCACATGTGTGGCAAGTTTTAACTGTTTCCACAAAATTCCTCATGTTGTGGTCAGTGATGTTGCTCACTGCCACAGCTGCAAAGGGCTCCTGTCTAGAAGTTATGGGTAAAAAGTGGTTAAATATGTTCCTTAACAATTACAAAACCCTTGGAGGTGCTGTTTCCATTGCATTCCAGGGAGGTGCCAAGCCTCTGAAGCACTCTAGCCATTACCCAAGCTGTACAATACAATTTCAAATTGTGCCACATGGGCTTAAAGAATCCCTGGGCACAATACATTCTTCAAGGTGATTTTTTTTTTCCATGGGTATGAACACCACCACTCGTGTATCTCACTCCACATACATTGAAGGAGTTATCATGGGCAGCTGTTTATTCATTTTTCTCCCTCACAGTTGGAAAAAGCTCTTGGAAAACATGCAGGTTGTTAGCAGTGTGATCTTTAGTGAGGAGGTGTTAAACCAAGGCCTGAGCACCTCTGCTCAGTGCAGACCCAGTGTTCCCACTGCTGCTGTTTTATTGAAGGACAGTGATGCAGATCCATGGTTCTTTGACTTTTTAAAATTTTTCTTCTTGACCTAGCACTTGTGAATCACCATCAGAAACTAAAGATCAGTGGGGTTCTGAGAAAAAAAAGGATATAAATAACAGATTACTGGAAATCACCACTGAACTTCAGGGGTGCTTTTGAACCCTGGTTGGCCATCCAGAAGCTGGTTCTGTGAAGTAGGTCCTGACTTCATGTACACCTCCACTTCATCTTAAATTGTGCTCTTCCCAGCTTCCTTAAAAATTGATCTTTAATAAATTTCTAGCACAGGAGAAACTTTCTGATCACATAAACAGGGGGATCAATGTTTGGGTAGATTTTTCTGTTCTATCACTTGTAGACAGAGTGATGTCAAAATTATCAATTGTAGTGACAGGTTTTGGAAGAACTGTTAAAAGATACAATACCTGGATGGACAGGAGAGATGAATTCTCCAGATCTTTCTTTTAAATAGTGCTGAGATATTCTTGTTGCTCATCAATATAACACTTGGAATATTTATATATTATATATGGTCCTTAGGTGAGTTTTGCCACATTATCACAGTGATTGAGCATCCATAATCCTCATTACCATAACAATGAACAGAGTTTGGGGTCAGATTGTTCTAAAGCAGAAAAATTTCTGTGTTGCCAGAATTTCCTTGGAAGTCTCTGTGATGCAGAGCAGAAGCAGAGGGTCAGAGTGCTGAAGCACAAATCTTTTTTTGGTGTGTGAGTGCCTTGTTTCCAGCAGTGTAGAGCTGGCAGCAGCATAAGCTGCCCTGAATGTTTATCACAGCTAGCTCACATATTGCAGTGTCAATATTTTATCAGAGAACACTTTACAACACAAAAAGGAAGGGGAAAAAAAAAAGAAGGATGCTCCAGTGGTTGCTGTATATGTTTCAGATTCCTCTGTTGAGTTTTATCTGAGCTGACATTACTGGAATAAAGTAGATTGTCAAAGGCTGGGCAGAGTGCTTTTATCATTTGCAAGTATTGGCATAGAGTAAAATAATGATTCAAATTTCTGTTTTCTGTCTTTTGTGGATTACTCTGTCAGTTACAGTGATGCTTTTGACAAGGGAGTGCTGCTGGGTTAGTGATTTCTTCCAGAGCTTCAGAAGCAGTGAAGTTATCTGTTATCATCATCAGATCAAGGCTGACAGTTGATGGTCAATGATTACATTTTGTCTTTGTAAATTAAAAAATGAAGTTAGGAGCAGCAAATGCCTGTCTCCACTTTTACAAGGCTAATTCCATGGGATTATTTACCATCTACTTATATCCAGACTTGGTAAAATTTTTGGTAGTAGTTAAGTTGTGCAGAACAGTTTCAGATAAGATATTGTTTGGGTTTGATGGGTGGCTTTTAGTTTGTTTTGGTTTTTATTGTTTTGGGTTTTTTTAGGCAGGGAAGGTAAAAGTTCTACACTGAGCATATCTCTTGAAAGATTGTAGTGTTATGGAAATATTTAGGTCTCTACAAGTTCCTGAGTGGAAGCTGTTATTAAAACAGGTGTGGGCTTCTATTACCTGTTCTTGCCACATGTCACAGTACAGTGACTGTTGAGTTTGTGAGGGTCCCCAGGACAAGGTGAGAGATCTGACTCCATGTTCTCAGAAGGCAGATTTATTATTTGATTATATTATATTAAAAGAATGCTATTCTAAAACTATACTAAAAAAAGAGAAAGAATACAGACAGGAGGCTTAACAAGAATGAATAATAAAAACTCATGACTGACTCCTCAGAGTCAGACACAGCTGATGGTGATTGGTCATTAAGTAAAAACAATTCATGTGAAACCAATCAAACATTGATGAGTTGGTAAACAATGTCCAAACCACATTCCAAAGCAGCAAACACAGGAGAAGCAAATCAAATAATTATTATTTACATTTTTCTCTGAGGCTTCTCAACTTCCAAAGAGAAGAAATCCTGGAGAAGGGTTTTTTCAGAAAATATGACAGTGACATGACTCTGTAGCTTTATAACCTAATGATCCACCCAGGTAACATTTAACTATACATGAAATATCCCCAGCTGAAGCACTGCTCCTTCTATAGACAGCTCTGTTACTGAGGCTGTAACATGAATACAGTTTAATCATTTACCAGCACACTGCAAGGGCACATAGTGATGGGACAAGGAGGAGGGGCCTTAAGCTGAAGGAGGGTAGATTTTGATTAGATATTAGGAAGAAATTCTTTATCCTGAGGCTAGTGAGGCATTGGAACAGTTTGCCTGAAGCAGCTGTGGAGCAACATCCCTGGAGTTGTTCAAGGCTAGCTTGGACAGGACTTACCTGGCCTAGGGGAAGGTGTCCCTGCCCATGGCAGGGGGTTGGAACTAGATGGTCTTCAAGACTCCTTCCAAGCCAAACCATTCCATTCCATTATTCTATAATTCTATATTGAAAAAAAAATAGGGAGAAGGAACAGAAAATTTTAAATATTGCAGTCTAAAATAACTGTTCACTCACATGACAAAATGATAAATAAGTACCTGGGTACACAACTGTCTAGTGCTTATTTGGAATGTTGACCTGTGAAGCTGTAAGGTAGAATCAGTGTGCCTGAGGTCTGGGCAAGAGAGAACTACAGTCACTGCTGGATCATATTGATAAATGTGGCTGAGATTTCAGGAATCATGTAATAAATAAACTAAAAATAAAAAACTAAGTAAAACAATAGCGGCTCAGCTGCTCCTAAATAAAACAATCAGCTGACTTTTTTAATCACTGCAGGTGAGAACTGGGTAAATTTTGTGTACATACTCCCAGTTGGGAAAACATCACTGCTCTATGACTTGACAGAGAGTTTTGTGACCAATCCCCATCAGTGGAAGTAGGGATGTGTCTGAATTACTGTGCAGTCATAGCTGGGGGAGCCATGCAGCAATTATAATTTATTTTAGAGTGCCCACAGGGCACAGCTTCATTTAGGGCCTCATTGTGTTACACACAATGGAAGAGTCCAGGCCTTAAACATTTTACAGTTTAAAAAGGCTGGCAGACAATGAAGGGCTGGATGATAAAATACTGAGGGCTTCCCAAAAGTTCTAAACAACTTGACTGGAAATCAAATATGACCAATGTCTTGTAGTACCAGTCTGAGCTGTGTAGAATCCATTAAAAAGAAAGTATCAACTAAAATAGTAAAGAATAAACAATTCCCAATAATTTCATAGCATTTGCAGAAGAGAGAAAGTCTTAAACTAAATTCTAAGCCTTTGGAAATTGTGCTAGATGGAAATAAAATGGAATTCCTCTCACTGGCCAGATTTTGTTAGGATATTTCAGGAAGGCATTGTGCACCAAATTCCAACCAGGCCATTTCCACTAGATCAATGCTCCTGATGAGCCATGCTCTGAGCAGAGCTGTCATCAGGAACTTAAGCTAGGAGAAATGTATAAAATCTGAAAAACAGCAGCTTTCAAAGTGTTGAATGTCCTTTCAAGTGCTTGTCAATCTAGGAAGATGATGAAAGAACAAATCTGATGAGGGAAAGAGAGGCAAATGGCAAGAAGGAAAAAGTTGTAGGGGAAAAAAGAGACAGTCTGACAATTAGTGCCTGAGATGTAACACATTTCCTCCTGCTTACTCCAACACTGTAGTAAGATTTTAGGCAGTATTGATCAATGTCTGCATGTTTCAGTGCTTTCAGAGGTGGATTCAAGCAGAGCAAGGTGGATCTGTGGCTCAGGTGCACATCCCCAGCCCTTGGCGTATTTCCTTTTATCAGGGGCTGCAGCAACAGCTCCTGTGCAGGGCAGTGTCAGTCAGCATGAGGGACTCCAGGCAGCCTGGGAAACCAGCCTTGTTTTTCCTATCATAAATACTGGCTCTGTTGGGGCCATTTTTATTGTCAATTCTCCAGTCAGCACTGCAGCCTCTGGCAGCTGCTGAGGGAGGTGGAAAGGAGGGCGTCCATATGGCGAGAGCATCGGACCAAAGGTGCCTCAGCGTTGGGGAAGATCCCTGCAAATGTCACTGGTGGGTCACTTCAGGCCTGGTTTTAGTTCAGCAAAGTCAATAGGGATTTTGGCATTTATTAGTAGGAGCAGAAACAAAACCTTAATCCCTGATAATTCTGTTTGTATTACATTATATGCAGTGTCACAGATGTGCACAGAATACTGTGAAAAACATGGGGTCGTATGCTGCTGTCACTTGCTCTGCCAAAACAATGGGACTGAAGCCAGGGTGGACCTGCAGGAAGGCAGCCTTGGGCCACTCCTTTAGGCCACCAATTTAATTTTTTTCCATCCTCTGGGAGAAAAAATACATTTTGGGGAAGTAGATGTGTGTCACTAAACTTACTGATGCCACCTCCAGCCTCACTGCTGGTGTGCTCTCAGGATGCTGAGAGTATCACTTGGATACAATCACTTGGATGCAACTCTAGTTCTGCATGTGTTGTAAGATCTGGAGCAGAATGACAGACACGAAGTGAAGGCAGGGGCATTGAAACAGAGCTTCAACAGGGGAGGACAAGCAGGAAAACACAAAATAAGCAAGAAAGCAGGATATGAGAAAAAGAACGGGATCATGAAGCGTGAAGAAGGAACACTGGGTGGGAAAATAGATCCCCAAATGGGTCCTGTTAATTCCAGCTGAGTCGCTGTTCTTTGACCCAAATTCTTTATCTCCTCAGTGTCTCCTCCCTGCTGTGTGCTGGCTCCAGCAGCACCGGGCACCACTCTGAGGACGTGGCCAAATCCTGCCAGGCACGGACCTCTGCTTTCCTCCTGCTTTTGCAGCTTATTGTGAGGACCTCAATGGCTGATTACATCAACTGAGATGGGCAGTGAGCTGAGGAGATGCTGAAGTAAAGACTCAGCAAGTAAAACCATTGCTGAGATAGTCAGGAGCAGGGAAATGTGGAAACCCTGGGGCAGAAATGCCCGAGTGTCTGTGTGCTCCCACTTATGTAACTCCTGTGCTGTGCAAAGTGCCAGCCCTGGCACTCAGCACTGCCACTGGCCTGGCCTGACCAAGGCATAAAGTATCTTTTCATTTGTGCTTGCTGACAACGTGCCCTGTTGTTCTGCAGAGCTGACCTGGGCAGGCCCAAGCGGGTTTGTGAAGTGGGCTGAACTTAATCCAGGCACTGCTCCAGCCCCACAGGATCCGTGGAAATGAGAGGCAGCAGAACAGGACCTGTGGCTGGCCAGCTTCTTGGATACACTCTTGGGAGTGCAAGGACACCAAATAGAAGATGTCCCTGTCACTGTGATGGGATTCTTGTAAAGGATGGAGCCAAACCCCTGAATTCAGAGCTCACTTCTTTCTCCATCTCTTTGTGACAGCCAGAAGTACCTGCTGAACTCCAACAAATGATTTTGTTCAAATAGTTATCCATAAGTGGCAATATTTATAATGTGATAAATTTGTTTTGTATGAAGAGTTTATTAAATAAGAAGTCAAGTGTTAACTGAGTCTGGTTGCACTCCAGAGCCAAGGAAAGCAGGGCAAGGACAAAGCACGAGCTGCTTTTCAGCTTTGTTCCCTTGCTGGTACTTACAGCCTGGTGCAAGCACCACTCACACGCTCCTGTGTCTGGCAGATCTGGCTGTTTGTGTCTTTATGAGCACAAGAACTTTGTTTTCATAAACTGAATATGTGCAAGCAGAGGTGTGTGCACATGGAAGCAGCACAATCCCTGCTCCACACCCACTTCAGCTGTCAGCTCCTGCTTCCCAAGGCACATGTGGGTGCAGAAAGGTGTGGAATCAGTGCAGAGCCCAAACAAACTGCTGATGGATTTAACAGAACCCCAGAACTGCTTGAGTTGGAAGGGACTTTAAAGATGATCTAAAGACAATTCTAACAGCCCTGCCATGAGCAGGGACAACTTTCACTAGAGCAGGTTGTTGGAAGCCCCATCCAACTTGGCCTGGAACACTTCAAGGGATGGGGCATTGACATCCTGGTGTGCTAGTGCCATTAAATAAACTTATAATTAAAAACCATGTCACCATTTCCGGGGCCAGTCTTATCTTATTTAGGTCAATGGCAAATCTCTAAATTTATTCATTTTATGTAACCTCTGGAGAACTGGGCTGTCTCTGGACAGCCTCCCAGTATCTCTTGTTTTCCAAGGGTGTAAAAATCAACATGTTAATAATGGCTTTGTCACCATCATTGTTATTTTTATGTGCTACAGGGTCCCACACATTTTTTGAACACTTCTAGGGATGGTGATTCCACAGCTTCCCTGGGCAGGCTGCTCCAATGCTTTTATTAGGCTGAACAAGTGGGAGAAGAAGCTAAGTTGGTTAATTTGATGTCATTCCAGTTGTGATGGTGCATATTTTGGTTGTTTGAGCTGCATATTGAACAAGGTACAATTAATCTTTTCCTGGAAGCAAGATGAGTGTCTCTTACATAAAGGCTTATCCTCTGAGCATGAAGTCATGATTCTGATAAAGCTGAATTATGATCTTAATAATGCACAAACATGATTCTCTCCAGGATTCCACTGAAAACAGACCCATATGGCACTGAAATGCCACAATCATAGAACATTTGTGGGGAATAAATATTCTGAAGCTCTGCTGAGCTTTTAGCTCCAGGAGTTTTAAGTGAAAATTTCCTGCAAGCAATTCTAAGTTTTGGTTGAGAAAAATATTTTGGGTTTTATTTTTATTCGCCAGGAGCTCAGTTCCCTCTTTCCAGGGAGGACATGGCCCTTCTAAAGCTGCTGGCAGGAAGAGCCAGCCCTGCTCACTTGGATGTTTTCATGCTGGGGCTCTTCCCTTTCTGAGCACTCGGAGCTGCTGTGGGTGCTGTGGGCATGGGTCTGGTCACATCAGCTTTTTGTTATAACCCAGACTCTCAGAAAGGACCCCCCTCCTCCCCAGCAAATAAACTCTGATAACAGAACACACTAAAGATGATAATCACTGTCAGACCATACCCCTGGGCATTTATTTCCTTTATTTGATCAGGGAAGGTATTTTGCTGATACTGGGGGTGTATTTGAGCCACTCACCTTCCCATGCTGTAATGGGATCACCCAGCACCCAAACCTCAGCTGGGGAGGCAGAAAAAACCCAATTCCCAGCATTTCCAGCAATCAAGATACAAGATTTATTGGTTATTTTCTCATATCTCAACAATCATCTCTTGTGTCAGAACATCTCTGAACTGGTCTCTTCTTAGCCCCACAGATGCTGTTTCCAAGAGCAGCTCACCTCCTGCATGTGCAAAACAGACCAGATTCTGCTCTGCTTTCATTGTGCTTTGTGTGTGTGCTTGTGACATCATTTAAATAAGCTTATCCTGCTCAGAAAGAAAAAAAAAACCATTCCTACCACAGTTTAGGTAAACCAAGCAATTATTCTGTTACTAAGTGTAATTAATGCCTAATGATTTGCTTTGATTAATAGGACAATCAGCATCTGCTCCTAGAAATGGGGATTAGTAACCCAAGCCATCTCTAGTATTAGAAGGTAGGGGGTCCTTTTGTACTAAACCCTATTTTTCCACATTCATCTGCAAGCAGGAAAGCCCTGTGCTGTGTTCTAAAAGCAGAATAAAGGGAAGGCAGTATATTTTGGAAAAAAAATACAGAGAAAGGTTTATAATATTCTAATGAATTTGTGGGTTTTGAGTGAAATCGGTGTATCTCTATCATTCAAGAAAGAAATTACTCTCTTCTAATTCTCTGATAATTTTTACAAGCAATGCTACAGCCAAAACATTTAAGATTTTGCATCTGCTAGGCTGGAACAGCAAGATAAACTAAATAAGAACCTGTAAATAAGAACCTGTTTTATTTTTCTGTGAGGCTGATTACTGCTGAATATTCCCAATATAGGAAGTAATAAAATGGTATTTTATAGACATGATGTTGATTTTTCTAAATCCCCTGATCAGTTTATCTTTTTTTTCTCCCCTCTGTGACTGAAGAACCACAAGACACAACCCAGCTGCAAGGCTAATCATTCTTGAGCATCTTCTATTGATCCTGGAGACAGAGCTGGAGCAGGGTTAGGTCCAGGCACTAATCCAATCGTATAACAGACATCCCCATATGGTTACTCCCCAGCTTTGCCTTAAGCCAATCAATAATCACTTGGACAAAGAAAAATATGTTTGGATTTTCTTTTTTCTTCCCCTGTGGAAAAGTTGGGCTCTGAGTGCTCCATCTACCAAGGTTCTGGACTTCTCAGTCTCTTCTGAAACAGAGCTTGTAGATATCCAAGGGAATGGTTTCATTTCTGGGATTAGTACACAGCCAAGGACAGAATTAACTTGAGCCACACTTCTTGCTTCTAAAAGCCTTTAAAAGAGACTGAAAACCTTGTAAATAAGTTGGGCTTTCTTTTTAATACAAAAATGTCCTTGAAGGAACAATGTCAGTTGGAGCTGTTGAACTTGGGAGGTGTGTGAGGCTCACCTGGAGGCTTTTCCTCACTACTCAGGATTTGGACAATACAAGAGCACAGACAGGGTCTGCAGTGGGCACCTGGTAAGACCTTGTTTATTCCATTTATTGATATTTTCACAGGAATGTTCCTCCACAGTGATGTGTGCAGTGCTGAATGCAGTGATGAGACACCATAAATGCCAACTTTTCATGTGGCTCTACTTCAACTCCCCTCTGAGTCTGGCTGCTTGGGGGCTGCCTCCTGTGGTTGGCCTTAGGCCACAGAAACACCAGCTCCTCTGAGTCCAGAAACTGGATTTCCAGTCCCCTTGCACAGGAATTCATGCTGCAGTTGCAGGAGGACTCTGCCAGGTCAGGACTGGTGGTGATGGCTGAAGATCAAACACTCCCTGGAGGTTCAGGTTAATCCAGGGATTAGTGCTCTGCTAGCAAAACTTCAATATTCAGAATGAACTGCCTTTGGCCAGCTGGGAGCTGAACCACAAGGACAACACATGGACAGTTATAGGTATTTTTCCCCAGCAGGTGTTTAAATTAGAGAATCCAAACACCAGCAGGTACCAAGCACTCGAGAGGTCAGAAAGATCTTTGTAAACCAGAATATTGCAAGGTAGGAACACAGCAAAATTAGCCTGCCTAAGAGATGACAAAATCCAACTTCTGGGCAAAGTCTTTCCTGATCTTTCTCCAGCTGGAGGATGAGAATGTTCAGGTGTGTGTTCTCCAATGGGTCCCTGCACTCCTCTTTGCACTGTGATGCATTTTCTACTTTTGCTTATAATTAGAGCTGATTTGGGGTTGATCTTGACAGCAATTTGAAGTGGGTTTTTGTTCAGAAATGTCACAGGAAGTAAATTAATGGAGAGAGATGCCAAAGGTATTAAAAGATATGAACTCCCACGTTACAATGGAGAGAAATTCTCGTGTATATTCCAGTGCAATAAAAGCAGAGACAAAACATCCCTGATGTTTCTTTCCTCCCTTGAATTCCATCTTTCACCACCCTATTCCCTTTGCAGGTTGGTGAGTGGCTGTTGCTAAATATATGCATAATAGTGAAAACCACTACATAATACAATGCATTGAGAAAAGGTCCTGCCAGGCTTCTAGGTCAAGGGAAGGAATATCTCTTTCTTCCCTGGTTAGCTTATCTGCCCATTTGTCTCCCTTTGCTTTATGAAAGAGCTGATGGGGAAGGTCTCCAGCTGATGGAGCTATTCAGAAAAAGAACTGACATTTTGAATCAAAATTCAGGCTGCCTCCAAACATCGTGTCCCTGGTGCTATTAAACAATAATAAAATATAATGAAATTCATATTTACTCTGAAAACAGAAGGTACACAGGTATTTGATTTCAGAAAACCCAGGTAATTGACTTAGAAATGAAATCTGTGACAGATGGCTGTGGAATGGATGATTTAGGTAGAGCATGAAAAAAAGTAATGCTTAAACCTTTGGGAAGAAGAGACAAGAGCCAACAGCAGGCAGAAGCACAGATGTTTGCACTCTTGTTCTATAGAGAAGTGCACAGAAACATGGGGGAGAAGGCATGGAAAGGGATCCCCACTTCACCAAAATCCACCCCTGGGGTCACAAAGAGTGTGGGGACAGACCCAGGCTCAGAGGGCTCCCAGCACAGCACACAGCCAGCCCCACATGCCAGGGACTGTCCCTGCCTGCCCCTGTGGCACTGACAGTGATTTTAACACCCCCTGGCTGTTAAATTTGCACCTTCAGTGTGTTTAACACCTTTATTGTGGGTCAGTGAGGACTTGGGTGACATTGAGAGGATATTTTACCCCACTCTGTGGGTAAAAGTTGAAAGTTAGAGAGGAAAAAAAAAGTTAAAGTTAGTAGACCTAAACCAATGGCACATGTCTGCCTGATTTATGCCCAGATTCCTTTTTTGCCTCAAGCCTGCCATCAATTTAAGCCTGTCTTTGTGACAAATCCCCCACTGCTTGAGAGCTCTCTGGAGATCAGCAGAGGCAACTCAACCTGCATGACAATCCATCCACATGTGGATGTTTCAAAGGAAGCTGGGGATAAGCATCCCCATATCCCAAAGTTGTCAATAGTGGTGGAAAAAAGTCTTCTCAGAGTCTTGGAAATGGTCCTTCAGACCTGCAGGTTTTGTGGTTTTGTGGTTTTGTCTTGCTGATCTCACCACCTTAGTCCTGACAGAGATTCTGCTGCCATGGAAATTGTCACAGACCAAGCTCTGTCCCACTCCCCTGACCCTGTGCATGGAGCACCTGAGAAATGTCTCTGTCAGGGTGACTCCTCCATCCCTGGTGCTCAGAGCTGCTCTTTGTGAGGTGATTCCTGAGCTGGGAACTGATCCTGTTGCACAGCCAGGCAGGAATTACCAGCGTGTGCCCAAATTCCTGACCATGTCAGGATGTGGCTTTGCTCCTCCTGTCCCACTCGTGGCTGTGTGATCACAGGGGATAATGCAAGAGCACAAAGCCAGGCAGGTGAAGAAGGGCTTTGTGTCACTTTGTCACCCTTTAAAGTGTCAGTGACAAGATGACCACACTGCTGCTGCTGCCAGGAGCTGGAATGAGCTGGAACACCACGAGGGCTGGGAGAGGAGCATTTAGGTGAAGATCCACCTAAAAACCTGTACATGTCCCACAGAATTTCACACAGTTTCATGTCCCACAGAGTTTCACACAGCCAATACTTGTATAATGCATCTCCAGGCAGGGTAATTCCACAGTGATGACCACAAGCAGGGGTGGTGCAGCTTGGAGATGGCCTCCCACCTAACAGCATCCCAGAGACCTGAGCCCTGCAGCAGGATGAGCAGGATTAGGGAATTGTTGCCATCCCTGTGTAAGATCTGTGGTGCTGAGAGGAGAGCCCCAGAGCAGCAGCAGTTTGTGCAGGCAGAGGGGATGCTGCAGGCTGCTCCTCCTGAGGGAGAATCTGTTGGATTTCTCCTGTTGAATTCCCCCTGTAAAAGCTTTGCTTTGACCCTGTGCTCTCAGGGATGTGCACTCAGGTCCCACCAACACCCACCCAGCTGAACTCATCTGATTGCTGCCTGAGAGGACATCCCAAGGCAGCAGAAGCTCCATGTCCTTCAGAGGCTGGATAAGAAATGTCACTGAGCTGAAGAAAACATCAGCACTGCCAAAGCCACCCACTCTGCTTCACAAGGGAGGTGACTCCATCCTGCCCCTGCCCTGCTTTCCCTGCCTGCCAGCTGCAGGTTTAAAAATCCTCCACCCATACACATCTTCAGATCTTCCAGGGGCAAAACTTTCCTCTGAGTCCTCACTGCACCTCTCGGGCTCATGTTCACAAGTCCAGGATTCAATGCAGAATCAACACCCACTCAGCACAGAGATCATTCTTGACACTGGAGGAAAAGTTAAAGTTAATGTATGAAGGGATAGAAGAATATGTAATTGATATTTCCCCAGAGCAGAAAGGAGTGGAGGAATCTGCCACTGCACATCATGAATCTCACTAACAGATCCATATTCATTGTGCTTAAATATATTCTGGTAGCTCTTATGCATTCCTTGTAGTTCCTAACAATTCTGTGTGATCTCTTTGTTAGGGACAGAAAATGTAGGCTTAATAGGATGTCAACAGACAAGGAGTACAAAGTAATTGCCCATTACACTATAAATGTGCTATGATCATTTGCCAGAGGGAGAAAAAGTCTAATTGAATGAAAACTCTTGATGGTTTCATTATGCTTCTATTAAAAGGCAGTCAGGCCTCCTGATCCAAATACAAGGCTTAACTCTTCTTTCATTTACATCTGTAAAAAACTGGGGGCAGTCACAATGTTACTGATGGATTTGCAGCAACAGAGAGCTGGAGTAAGAGAGCTCAGAGTAAGTCCTGAGCATTTCTGAGTCAAGATGAAATAAAGACATTTACCACACATCAGGCAGAGGAAGAAAACTTCAATACAAATGACAGCAAGTTGAATAAAATACCAGAGCTGCTCCCAGAAATGGCAGGAATCAAAATTTTTGTGTGTGGATAAACCAAAGGAAGGGGCTAAAAGCTGCCTTTCAAACTGCACCTGTAAAAATCCACTCTGATGCTTTGCTTATTAGTTATGAAATAAAACTTCCCTTTCTCCATCCTCCCTCCCAGTCAGAGCAGAGCTGTTGAAATCCTTTTCTGTCTTTGCCAAGATCAGCCCAGCCTTTTACAACCCCTCACTGACTCCCCCTTCCTCTGCTGCATTCCAGCTCCTTGTCCTTGTCCCTGTGCCCTGCATCATCCCAGCTCTCCCCCGCGCTTTCCGTGCCCTGTGCACAACTCCTCTGCTCTTTCCCCTCCTGCCACCATCACAGCTCTCCCCAGGTGCTTCACAAAGTCATCCCCTCCCTGACTCCCAGGGGTTTGGAAGACCCCTTTTCTTCCATGACCTTAAATAAACAAAACCCTTGGCACCTTCATCCACTCAGCACATGACAACAGGGACTGCTGCTCCTCTCTGCATCAGCCTGTCCAAGTGTAGGTCTCCAGTGCTGTTTGTCCTTCCCTCCCCAGCCCACCCACCTCAGTGCCTGCTCTGGAGTCATTTTTGAGCTCTGGGGGATGGCAGTGGTGACTTGCAGAGGGATCTCACCTGCCCTGTGAGGAAAAACAGAGATTTGGGTGTTTCTGAATCCAGCTGTGCTCCTGCAGCAGGGCACGGTGGGTGAGAGGGGATCAGGCTAGGAAAGGGTGGGGGTAGCCATGATTTAGGAGTCAGGAAGAAGAATTAGCCATGATTTAGGACTCAGGAAGAAATTCTTCCCTGTGAGAGTGTGAGGCACTGGCACAGCTTGCCCAGAGAAGCTGTGGCTGCCCCATCCCTGGGAATGTTCAAATCCAGGTCCAACGAGGCTCTGAGCAACCTGGTCTGCTGGAAGCTGTCCCTGCCCACGGAAAGGGGGTGGAATTGGATGGTCTTTGAGGTCTCTTCCAACCCAAACCACTCTGATTCCATGATTTTTGGGTCAGCCTGGGATAGTTGCTGGTTCCCTGCCCCCAGCAGGAAGCCCTTGATGTCTCATCAGCTGCCCACAGACCTCCATGGGACAGGATTTAAGCCTGGGGACTCCTGGACACAGCAGAATTTTGGGATGTGGCTCATGAGATCAGGGACACTCCTCAGCTAAGCTGTTTCAGCAAAACCACTTTCAGCTCGTTCTGACAGATAAATGTCTCTTTTTCCAGCAGGAGCAAGCACTGAGATTTCAAGCCTTTTAAAGGCTGACTTTCCTAAATTGCCCTTCATGGGTCTCTGAAGCATCACACACAGATCCCTGAGGATCTGCAGGCCCCTGATGGGAGAGTGTTCCCCACTCACTCCCTGCCTTCCTCTGACCAGGCAAATCATTGAATCTGCTGAGTAGAGGTGTTTGTGTGAGCTGGGGGTTTGCTCTGGAGGCAGCGAGGAGCAGAGATCTCCCCTGCATGGGGAGTTCAAAGTGGTTTTAAAGCCAGACAGCTGCTCCTCATGCTCCCTTGCACACATGCCAGATACTTGTGTAAGCTATAAGACAACAGAAAAAGCCCCACTGGCCATTGTATTGGTTGCAGAGATGATGCTCTAACTAGAATAACCCAAAACAGAGAAAAAGTAAATATCTATATACTCTTAGCAGCAAATCTTTCTGGCCCTCAGGCTCCCCTGGCATTCTGTCTGAGTACCTGCCTACCCAGACATTGTGTTGCATACCAAGCCTTTTGCAGACTGAGAATGCAGCAAAGTTTTGTTTTTCCCCTCCCCTCTCTGGATCTGGCTCTCTTTTAGGTCTGGTCTGAGCTTGTGCCATTCATTGCCAGCACCTTTCCAAAGCTCCCATTCAGGGCTCACAATAAACACCTGGGCTGGTTTTGTAAAAAGCTCAGCGCTGAAGCTGATGTTTGGGTGTGTCTGACCCTTCACTCTAATTTTTGGAAGGAAAAGCCTCACCTTTTCATGGGGTTTGTTTTTGAGGGAACCACACTGTGCTTGGCCCAGCCTCTGGACCTCCCTGGCTGTTTTCAGTCGTGTCTGAAATGTTGATTTCTTTGCATTTCTCCTGAGAAGGAGCAGAAGAGAGGCAGGTGAGTCCCTGGCTGAGGAAGGACAGGCAGGGCACAGCTGTTTCCCCACATCCAGATGTGAACATCTGGCCAAGCAACTCCTCAGCTGAGCAGAGGGGAGGTGGGGGAGGCAGAGGGGGAAGAAGTTGGGGGGACAAAGGAAACACCCCCACTGCAGACACCACAACCTCATGTTACAGCATTGCTCCATTATCCTGTGCTGCATTTTTAGCTGCATTTAACTGAACAAACCATCGTTCTTGGATTGTGAATCACAGAATAATTCAGCTTGGAAAAGCCCTACAAGCCCACCCAGTCCAGCTGTTAACCCAGCCCTGCCAAGGCCACCACTAACCCATGTCCCCAAGTGCCACCTCCACACATCTCTGACACACCCCCAGGGATGGTGGCTCCATCCCTTCCCTGGCAGTGCTTGACAACCCCTTCATAAAGAAATTTCCCCAAATATCCAAATTAAACCTCCCCTGGCACAACCTGAGGCCATTCCTCTTGTCCTGTCCCTGGTTACTTGGAAGGAGAAGTTCTGGGATCTGTAGAGAGAAATTGGCTGCACATTTCAGTTACAGATCCTTGTGCACAGCAGTGGGATTATTGTCCCTATCTCTCCTGGTTTATTTAAATATAGAGACTCTCTGCTCAGGAAACCCCAGCAGAAGAAATGTGGCTAAAATTCTGCACTAGGAGCAGCCCTGTGTGCTGGCTGCTTTATTTCACACTATTGGGAATAAAAATAAATGGAATGACATGATAAACAAAACCTGGTGTAAAAGATAAACAAGGATCACTAAGCCCATGTTGTTTAAAGATTAAAAATCACTGTTGCTTTTAACATTACAAAACCCAGTTCATTCTAAAATATCAGGAAGATTTTATCACTTTTGGCTTGTATCTAAAACTCAGAAGTTTAAACATTTTCTTTTGGTTTAATACAGCCAAACAAAGGATATTAAAGAGTTAGCAGAAATTAGAAGTAATTCTGCTAAAATCTTTACACAAAATTTTCACCTTGAACATGTTAAAACAGATTTATATATATATTTCTTTAGAAAATCTGACTTTTAGTGAGAATTGAACCAATATCTTTCCTGGTCTTGCAAATCCTTTTCAAACATAGTTACATTCTGGCTTCAAAAACATCAATATTTTAAATGTTTCACCTGATGTCTTGGAATTTCAGTCCTGAGAGGGAAAAACACAACTCTGTTTTGGACAATTATCAAAGCATAGGTTTAGGAGACTAATTTTAGGCACCCAGCCTTGAAGTTTTGAAGTTTTCTACCTTGGTAGAAACAACAGCAAAGCCCCAAATCTGTGGAAAATAACAAAGCAGAAAGATCTTCTGAAGGAAGGGCAATCCCCCTCCTAGAAAAGCTGCCAAGGATTACTGTAAAACAATAATTAATGACCATTGCTGCTGGGTCTCTAACTGATGCAGGGGGAATATTGATATAATCCTATTAGTGTGTTGCTCTCATTAATGTACTTATGTCAATTAGCTGAGCATTTTAGCAGAAAGGTGAATTTATGATTTTTTCCCTCCATCCAACATAGATTTCCATTGCAAAAATCAATTTTGAACAACCACCAAAGATCAAGGTCCATTAATGAATCTTATCTGACACTAATGTTGTCTAATTACATTAAAATGTCACAACTAATTTAATGGCAGCAGAGCTCCCTACTCCATAAACAAACATAAGTTTGGTTACATTTCTTAAGAATTTAATGTTTGATCAGGGAAAATAATGAATGGAAATTCCAGTTTTGATAATTTTCTGCATTTCTGTCATTCTTGAGTGTTTTGAAATAAAGAGCAAGAAAATCCTGGGCTTAACAGAACATTCCAGGCCCTGAGGAGACCTTAAAACTCCTTCCAGAACCTTGAAAGGCTCCAGGAGAGCTGGGGAGGGACTTTTGACAAGGGTGTGGAGTGATAGGACAGGAGAAAATGGCTTTAACCTGACAAATGGCAGGCTTAGATGAAATATTAGGATTTTTTTTCACTGTAGGGTGGTGAGGCCCTGGCACAAGAGAAGCTGGAGTTACCCCATCCCTGGGAATGTCCAAGCATCACCTGGATGGGCCTTTGAGCAACCTGGCAGCTCAAAAAGAGGGACCAGAGAGTGCAGGGGAGACACAGGGAGAGCTTCCATCACTCCACAGACCTGAGCCTTGAAAATGAGTTAAATGAGACACTGAACCAACAACCCCTCACATGACTGAGAACTGGGGCAAGGAGGGGAGATCTTAACCTAATTCCCACTGGGTTTTTTTCCTTCAACAAAACAAAACAAAACAAAACAAAACAAAACAAAACAAAACAAAACAAAACAGCAGACTCTTTCACAGTTGCCAGAGCTGGAGCCTCAGTGAGAGATTATGAGGGATGCAGCCAGTCACTAAATTCGGGTACAAAAGCATTTCTGATTGGTTTCCCACAAGATGAAATTCTGTTATAAAACCTGCTGCTCATTTTCCATTGAGAGAGTAATTTGGGAAACTGTCTCTCTTTGTGCTCTAACTAGGCAGCAGATGGCTCCAGATATGTTTTACTTGGTCCTATTGATTTCACCGCACGATTTAATTTTATTTCTCAGCAGAGCAGATTAAAATATGTGAGATGCTTTATAGGCCCCTGAAATGACAGAAACCTGCCCTGAAAAAGCTCCAGCATCAGTCCCTCACCAAGAGCACCTCTTTTCCTTGTGCCAGCTCAGAGAAATCCCCTTCCTCCCCACAGTCTCCAGGAGCATTTTTCGGGTCCAGAGAATGGTGTTGACAAACCCAGGGCAAAATACAGAAAATACAGACAACAAACAGCCAAAGGAGAAATGAGAGATGCTGAGGAAAAGAGGTAAAATGTGTTTTTCTTTTTTTTTTTAAAGCCCATCCCCGATGTGCACTTAATAAATAATTAATTGCTGTTATTTCCAAGCTCAGATCCATTTTCACACAAATGCACTTGTAACTCCAGTGATAAAAATAAAAAAGGATGCTTTTTTGTTGATTCTTCTTCAATGCAGCCTTGAAGCAATAAACCAAATTGACTGCTAAATTTAGACAAGAACACAGTCTGGCCAAGTCATCTCAGAGTCCATAAATTTATTAATAAGTGAGATCAAGATAAGTCAGGAAGCAAACCCTGAGATGCAGACCTGCTCCTCCTTTTACTAGGTCAAGGATAGTTTGGGGTATGGAACACATATTGTACTCTCCAATTTACATGTCTAAAACTGGATTTATGCTCTTAACTATGAAAAAAATCCTTCACAGAGGGAAAAAACCCTTCCCCTGCTGAGGGGCTGCTTGTTCCAGACCTGTGACTCCACACTTCTCCTTGTACCCTTAGGATTCCTGCTTTTTCCAGCAGAGAGAGGGGATAGGTAACACTTCTGTATTTTTATGTCTATATTTTATCTTTTGTAAGTGGCATTTCCTTTGTGTTCCCTGGCAAAGGAGTCCCTGGGAGTGTGTTTGAATTCCACACTGGCCCCTGCGTTTTTGTGCAGAGCAGGTGTGGTGGCTCAGTCCCATTCCTCACACAATTCCTAACTTCTTGTCTCAGGTATGGCATGAAGGTTTCTCCCCCATTTTTCCAGGTTAGAAAACAAACCCACAGCAAGGACAAGTGCTCTGCCTCCAGTGCTGCACAAAGAAGGGCACAGCCACTTCATTACAGCCATTGTGTGGCAAGGTGGGAAAAGAAAGAGGCGGGATGTGAATGGGGAATCCACTCCCCTCACTGGAGAAAGGAGCTGAATCTCATCTTCCTGGGGAGGAGAGCAGACAGGCAGGTGTCACCTCAGAGCAGATAATGCCATAATCTGTCCTGCTGCTCTCCATCATCTCCTGGTGTTTCACAGGCAAGGCATGACAAGAACCTTCCTGGAGAAGCCTGGAAGATAATTGATAATTATCTTGCACTGCACACCAGTCCTGGCCTTGAGGGACATCTCCCATTTCTCTCATGATCTTCCTGCAATGCCAGCACAGCTACAGCCAGCAGGGTCATAGAATTTTATCAGTTTTATGTGCAACACCTGGAAAAAAACACTTTGGGCAGACTTTGTGTCCAGAGACTGGTCAGTGTTGTGAGAGGGACCAGGAGCTGCCCCTCTCTGTTGTCTTTCTCCCCAACCTTTCCTTTCACCTTCCCAATTCTTCTCCCACTCATGCCTGGGGGTTGGTGCCTGGAAAGGGCTCTGCTTTGCAGACAGATTGTGGCAACAGCTGCATCTCCAACAAGGGCTGCATTAAAAACTGGAAAAGCCCAGAGGGAGCTGGGAGCTGAGGATGTGAGGAGGAAACATGAATGGATGGTGCAGGGGCTTTCTCTGGGGTTAGAGCTTGCACTCAGGACAATTACAGCCTTTTAGATACTTAGCAGAACTTCCCTCTACTTTGCCAGAACATTTGTGTGTCCATCACCCTCAGTCAGGGAGGGAAAGGCAAGAACTTGTTCTGTGCTCAGAGCATGAGCCCCAGGCTGGGGTGGTGCTGTGAGCTTGACCCTGTCACTAACAGAATGTAATTTAATCACCAGATTTTCAATATTGATTTGTGATTGTGAATATTTCAACTCACACTCTACTCCACCACAATTATGGGTGAAGGTCACCTTACTCATCCTCAGGCTACAAATTTGAGGTCCAAGCTCATGGAATCACAGAATTGTGGAATGGTTTGGTTGGAAGGGGCCTGGGAGACCATTCCAGCTCCAACAGGAGGGTTAGAAACTGGTGATCTGGAGGGATCATTTGGGGGGGTGTTTGGATCTAGATGATCCATAGCAGATGATCTCTGCAACCTTCCTCTATCCCAGGTTGTTCCAAGCTCATCCAGCCTGGCCTTGGACAATCCCAGGGATGGAGCAGCCACAGCTTCTCTGGGCAACCTGTGCCAGGGCCTCCCCATCCTCAGTCAAGAATCTCTTCCTAAATTCTAACCTAACCCTGCCCTCTGTCAATTTAAAGCCATTTTCTCTTGTCCTATCACTCCATGCCCTTGTGGAAACATCTTCCTCATGGACATTAATCAGGTGGTGCTCATTAATCCACCCACTCCTGGTGACCAAGGCTGCCCCCACAGGACCCTTTCCAGAGAAGCTGATAGAGACTGACACAATTTACAGTTCCTGCAGTCAGTAAAACCTTTTGCACTGCTGAGGAAAGAGCTCCTGCTTAGAAGCAGCTACTTAACAGTCTTTGGGATTTTTTTTCCTTCCTTTTCCTTTAAATTGCTCAAGTCAAGCACTCCACTGAGCAAAGAGGGGACAGTCCCCCAGAAGCAACAACTGCCACCTAATTTCACCAGCAGCACTTCTCCCATCTGCCAGGCCATTCTTCTTAAATTGCTGTCTAATTTTCAGTATAAAGAGTGTCCAAGGTACACACTTCCCATGATCACAGCTTTATTACAAACCTGTGAGAGGAAAAAAGGGCTTTTGTTGGTTTAATTCCTTGGAACTTCTGAATTGAGCTTCCCCAAAATGCACACACAGAAAATGAAGGAAAAAAGGTGCTGTTTGAAAGAGTGCAAGGAAAAAGCAGTGGAACAGATTTTCTTGTCATTCTTTTTTTTAAGTAAAAAAACCCCAAGCAAATAATCCCATATCTGCAATTAGAACATTCATCAAACACCCTGTATTTTGAATTAGCTGTTGGAATAAAACCTAAAATTAAAATAAATGTATTTCTGGAGTGACTGATGGGTGCAAATTAGGGGTGTAATTCTCAAACACAGATCCATCCTCAGAACAACAGGGACCTTCACAAATACAGCTAATGGCTGAGCAGCAGGTGAAAAATAAGAGCAAAAATAAGAGTGAAAAGAAGCAGGGTAAACACTTGCTGTTTGGTTGACTTCTGCCACTACAAATCTAGGCCAGATGCAGCCCTGGGTTTCCAGTCATTGAAGAAAGAGCCTCGTATAAAGAAAAATCTATTTTGCAAAATACACAAGCGAAAGAGCTTGGAAGGTCACCAAACCTAAACAGTTAAAAGCAATCACGTTTCAATTAAGATGAATTGAAACAAACAGGCTTTAGAGAGGATGGTAAACACAGCAATGTTTCACTGGGCATTAGGATGAACAAAGAGCATACATCTCCTGAAATGCCTTTTAAGAGCCATCTCATCCCAGCCCCGCCACGAGACGCTCTGCCGCCCGAACCGCCCAACTTCTCCCCGCCAAGCAAAGCACAAAAATGAAACAGTTTTTATCCTCCCCTTCCGAGATTAAATAACATGGAGAGAACCACGTGAAGCAAAAGGGAGAGAAATGGCTGCATGGTATTAAGAGAGTTAATTATAGATGCAGATTAAAAGGCAAGACTGAGTGGTGGAAGAAAAGGGAAGAGTAACCTCCGGCACAGAGATAGTGACATGCAGCAGTTGTCAGTCACCTAGCAACAAGTTTCCTATCCCTGCTGTGCTCTTTAATTCAGCAAATCTGCTCAGGATGTTGGGCTGTTCTCCTGACAAAACGCATTATGTAGTAGACTAAAGGATACAAAAATCCACTGTACACAACACTCTGCTCCCTATTGACCACTGATCCTTTCTCTCAACCCACAAAAGAGCCTTGCATAATGCTCTGAAAAGAGAAAAGTCTCAACAGAGAAAACATTTGCTTGTAATTGAGATTGACTACATAACGAAAATGATGTTCTTTTTTAAATTCAGCTTGTTGAGGCCATGCTTTTTGTCTCCTGGCTCTCAAAACCCATCCCTGCTGGGAAAAGGGGCAAACATTGTACAAACTCAAACCTGTGGGTTTTTTTCCCTTCTTTTCACTGGGAGCACACACGCGCACGCATGCACGCACACGCATTCTGTGCCTAAATGGGCAAGATGGGCTCCTGAAGACTTAAACAAGTTTAAAACAATAAAAAAAAGAGGAGACGAATAAGAAAATTGTGGAGTGCTTCTGTGTTGAAGGGAAGGTGCCTTACTTCTGAATGGAGGCTGAGGTGTGGAGGGCAGAATGTATTTTATAATTGTTGTGGCTGAATAATGAGCAGCACTGTCTGAGGAAATGAGTTGTTTTATTCCCAAATCCACACAGTAAGTTATCAGCAAACTCAAGTATCACAGAATGGTCTGGGTTTGAGGGGATCTTAAGGATAATTTCTTTCCAAGCCCTCTGCCAAGGGCAGGGATGTCACCACCAGTTCAGGTTGCTCCAAGCCCCATCCAGGCTGGCCTGGGACTATCCCAGGGATGGGGCAGCCACAGCTTCTCTGGGCAGCTTTTGTCAGTGCCTCACCACCCTCACAGTCAACAATTTCCTCCTCAAGTCCAAGCTTAACCTGCTCTGGCTCCCTGACTGCATTCCCAGACACACACATCCCCACCTCTGCATGCAAGTCAGGACTGTGCTCTGAGATAACAATTATCTAAATACTCAATATTAATACCAAAATAAATATAGAATAAAAAAGGGAGTGAGTTTAAAAGATCTGAATGCTGACATAATGAGCTCTACTGTGGCCCATGGCAGAAGTTTGGTTCAGTGTTCCTCACAGAGTGGCTGCTCCAGCAGGAGAGCTGAGGGGGCTGGACCAGCAGTGCCTTCCTAAGACCAATTGTTAGGGCTCACCTGAGTCCAGAAGGAAGCAGAATGAGAAAAGGTGATGGCAGAGAAGCTAAAGCCCCATGCAGCTCACACAGAGGCCCACAGCAAACTCAGCAGAAGAAAACAAGCCCCTGGAGAGGGGTCTGAGTCCCATTGGGCACTTTGGGGTGGCAGTGGGTGCAGCTTGTCCCCACTGCAGAGCGCCTTACCACAGCCAGGGATCAGCATCCTGGGAGCTCCACAAGAGCAGAAAATGGCAATAAATCATGTCAGGCTTTCCTGCTGACATCAACCTGCTGAGTCTGCAACTGTGCAACTCCAGATGAACCAGTGGAAATGCCCAAAATCATCTGGAGTTCTTCCACCTTCCACCAGAGCAGGTGGCTCTGAACCACATCCAACCTGGCCATGAACATTTCCAGGGATGGGGCAGCCACAGCTTGTCTGAGCAGCCTGTGCCAGTGTTTTTCCATCCTCATTGTAAAAACTCCTTCCTTACATTCAATCTCACTTAACCCTCTTCTAGTTTAAAACCACCCCTGCTAAAAATTTTGTGACCATCCTTTGGTTCACAGTACCAAAAACAGAGAGGTGGCTGTGCACCAGGAAGTGCAGCAGTGCAATTTCTCCACCAAGAAACCACACAAAAGATTGAAAAAACCCCTTGGTGCTCCAACTGAGAGAAAATGGAAAGGTGATTGTGTGATTTATGACATGAAACTCACAGAGCAGCATCACTTGGAGGTTGTAGCTGGCCAGGGTGAGGCTGGTGGGTACAAAACTTCATCCCAGGAAAACAAACCCTCTGGGAATTTGCTCAAGCTCAGCAGCTTCCACACTCAGCTCTCCTAGAAAGGGATGAAGGGCAAAGACTATAATTTATCCTATAAATTACATATTTCCAGGGATGATAAAGCACATTCCCCACTTGTATCAATAACTCCCTGAATATAACACAGAATATAACAAAACCTGTTCAAGTTAAAGGATTGGCAAGGGCTGACATGAATGTGTTATTCAGACACAACCAAGAAAAAATAGACTTTTATTTTTTCAGTTCTCTCTCTTAAAAGAGAACTTTTGTTCCTTTGGAAACAATCAGACTGTTTTCAATCATTTTTCTCCCCTTTTTAACAAGACAAAAAATATTTTCAATCAGAAAATATAAATTACACAAGAATTTATTTCAACTGATAAGTATGAACTTAAGGGAGGTCTTCAGGAGCTGGGAATGTTCAGAAGGTAATGAGCTGCAGTAGGAAAGGAGGTTTTGTGAACATCCTCAAGAGACACTGAAAATAAAAATCAGAAATAGCAGAAGCTTTAGAGGAATGAAATAGGGAAAAAAGGTTATGTGAATAATTGTGGTGCAGGAGAAATACATCTTGTTTTCTTCATAAACAATATAGTGTTGGTTTCTATAGAATTTAAGACTCTGTCATTCAGAGAGTGCCTCAGACAGATTTCATAGACGTGACAAAGAAAATTCCCTGTGAGGGAGCTGGATCAATCCTAGAGTATGCAAGAGTTCCAAACTACTGAAAAAAGAAAGAAAAAAATCTAAGCAGTAACTCCTAGAAATAAATAATTAAAGAACACAGAAAAAAGTATTTTCACACAGTTTCAGGAGATTTTTAAACATGATCTGCAGGGATATCTGTTGAAATGCATCTCCAGTGACAACCAGTACAAATCTTGCCCTGGTTTAGACCTGGGTATCCTGAGCACAGAAGCAGCAAAGGGGATCTTGTCTCCTAAAAGCAGAATTTCTGCTAAGCAGGATATGAGTTTTCAGGTATAGTTTTTAGAGAAGTTTTCTCTCAGAAAAGCTAAAATTAAAGTGGACACTGGGGTCAACCCAGAATAGTTGGATCACGTCCTACCAAAAATAGGAATGGCGAGGGATTCTCCTGTTGATATTTTAAACTTTTGGTCATGCAAGTTTTAATCAATTAAAATGCATTATCTACCCTCTTAACTTTCTCAGAGAGGATTATCTGACATTTACTATTCACCAGTTTTGCTGAAAAGGTTAATAGTTCACGGGCTGGAGTTGGGGGTAAACAGAATTGATCATTCCTAATGCCCTGGCTGGAACGGAGGGGCTTTGTGTTGACAGGCTGGGAGATGTAATGAGCCTCTAGTACATTCTTAAGGCTTGTTTCATTTGCTCTGTGAATGGGGAAAGTAAAATTATAGTCTATAGGTGTTTTCCATGGGCCTTTCATAAGCAGGCCTCCTGACACCAATTAAAGAGATTATGTCATCAACTGAAAAGAAAGCTATAACCTTGTATGCTAATGCTGTGATTACTTAAGACAGGGTCACTGGACCCAATAGAACAGGGAATGACCTTGGTGAAATTAACTTCAGAGCTCAATTCCTAATTAACTGTTTTCAATGAAAGAATGTGTGATTTCAGGCTATTGGTTAAAATAGTCACTTTTTTCTGTACAAGGACTTTGCCACCAGAAGTTGGTCTCCAGCAGCATTAAAAAAAAAAAAAAAAGAAAAAGAAAAAAATAAGAATAAAATTAGGAGATGGCAAACAGCATGTTCAGAGCTTTATGAAAGCAGATATTGTCCCCTGGATATTTTGCCTGAAAAACTTTATTCTTTTGAGGCTTCTTTGCCCACAGTGCAAAATTTACAATCCTCGGGAGGAAATGACACATTTGAACACACATCCAGGGCAGGAGAAACTGGGGGAAAAAAAAAAGTATCGAAAGCACAACACTACTAAAAAGTAGCTATGTATAAAATACCAGCCTGTATTTGTAGCATTTTAAATTTACCATTTTTTAAATGGAATTGCAGCATATATAAAAATTTGGCCAGGGAAGCTGTATTTTGTAGCATTGAAGGAATATAAAAAGAAGGCAGGGAAGGGTTTCAAGCAGCTGTCTCTCAGGTAAGGGTGGTAGTGAGGTTCCAGAAGGATGGCAGATTGCCAGATGCATGGACTTTGAGCCCTATTGGAGATGCTCCCTCAGAGATGCACTCTCAGTCCTGGTGAGGGCACTAGCAGAGGCTGCCCCTTTAAACTTTTTTGGCTCTGATCCACCTTGGATCTCTGGCCAGCTATGCTAAAGTCACACCTGTACCTGCTTAACTTTCCCAGGAAGAAATACACACCTGAAAACATTTTCAACATTAATATCCAGCTGATCTGGTGGTGAAAAAATGAGTGCAGGCTGTCAGCCTTTTTCTACTTTCTTAAATAACTTTTTTAGGTGTGTCTTACTCAGACTGGGAGCACAAGTCCTGAAGGTGTTGTGAATCCAATACTCCAACAAACAGCAAATTCCCTTTCAAAATGGTTCAAAGTTAATGGCAATTACAATGTATAGAAACACTTCAGCCCTGAGCTACCCCTCTGAACAGGTTCCACTCCCAAAAGTTTGGGTTTCACAGAATCATTGAATTATTTGGGTTGGAAGGGACCTGAAAGGTCCAATCCCCATCCTCAGCTGTGGCTTACAGGGCTCAGTGTTCTGTCTGAGCAGGGCAGAGGTTCCTTCCTCTGAAGGCTGTGAGCAAGGCAAGCAGAGAGGATGTCCAGGGTGTCACATTGTCCAGGGTGTCATACACTGTCCAGGATGTCACTCTGTCCAGGATATCACAGTGTCCAGGATGTCACACTGTCCAGGATGTCACATTGTCCAGGGTGTCACTCCAAGGTGTCACACGCTGTCCAGGATGTCACCCTATCCAAGATGTCACCCTGTCCAGGATGTCACTCTGTCCAGGATATCACAGTGTCCAGGATATCACAGTGTCCAGGATGTCACGCTGTCCAGGATGTCACCCTATCCAAGATGTCACCCTCTCCAGGGTGTCACTCTGTCCAGGATGTCACAGTGTTCAGGGTGTCACATTGTCCAGGGTGTCACACACTGTCCAGGATGTCACCCTGTCCAGGGTGTCATACACTGTCCAGGATGTCACTCTGTCCAGGGTATCACAGTGTCCAGGGTGTCACACTGTCCAGGGTGTCACACTGTCCAGGATGTCACCTTGTCCAGGGTGTCACACTGTCCAGGATGTCACACACTGTCCATAGTGTCACTCTGTCCAGGGTGTCACACACTGTCCAGGGTGTCACGCACTGTCCAGGATGTCACTCTGTCCAGGGTGTCACACTGTCCAGGATGTCACCTTGTCCAGGGTGTCACACTGTCCAGGATGTCACACACTGTCCATAGTGTCACTCTGTCCAGGGTGTCACACTCTGTCCAGGATGTCATATTGTCCATGGTGTCACTCTGTCCAGGGTGTCACACTGTCTGTGGTGTCACACTGTCTGTTGTGTCACTCTGTCCAGGGTGTCACTCTGTCCAGGGTGTCACTCTGTCCAGGGTGTCACACTGTCCCCACCCCAGGACAAGCCGTGGGGCCCTGGATCTGCTCCTGCTGCAGAAGTGGGAGATGGAGCTCTCTCCCCTCTGGTGTCTGTGATGGGATGAACATTGTAGGGAGGCAGGAACCTCTCCCATCTGCCCACATCTTATTCTAAAGAAGTGATGACACAAAATGTCCCAGAGAAGGTCGGGGTCCCTGACCCTCAGACACAGCAGAGGCACCTCTGTGCCATGGGTAAGACCCCAAAGGGAGCCTGCAGCAAAGCCAAGGATGAATCAGCTTCCTGAAACTCCATCTTTGATCCCAAATCAATCTGTGCCAGCCACAGAGCATCACTGGTTGACCCTGGGCCAGCTGCTCCTCTCCTCATGTGGAACCAAAATCCCCCTGGGCTTGGGCACTGACATCACTGCTCATGGGAGCACTCTGAAATATCAGAATGCAAAAAAGATTTTTCCCACTGTGCCCAGGTCATCCAGCAGCCTGTTCCAGTGGGGACCCAGCCCTAGGGGCCAGCTAAGGGACTGGCACTGGGAATAGCTCTGGTGTGACCACTGATACCTGCCTGGAGATGTGGCCTCGGATGGGAAGGCATCAATTTAACATAAAGGTCTGTGACCTTGTATTGCAGGCACAAAGCACTCAATTCCCTTCAAACCCAACCAAATGTGGGCAGCTGCTTTCTCTAAGAACCAAGAAAACAAAACCTCATAGGGCTTCCTGGCTTTGTTTTCATTCCAGGGCTAAAACATCCCCCTTAGACAGGGCATGGATGTAATCAAACAAGCCCCAGGGTTGGGTATCACCACCCTCCCAGAGCACACTTTGCATAACCACCCTTCACACCCCAGCCCCTGGCAAGTAAATGGCAAAGGAGCAGTTGGTAAATTTGCTGAAAGGTGCAATTAAAAGCAAATAGAGACATTCTGCCTGCTGAAGGCAGTGTATTCTTTACTGCTTGTTTGTGGAGGAGGGAAAAGAAAAAGAAAGGAAAAGATTCCTCCCTTCCCTGCGGACCACCCATGGAACTTTTTTGTCCCTTAATTCTGACACCAGAAGAAAAAGAGATACTTGTTGCTCACAGGTCCCAAGCACACCCCTCCCCATACAGTAAAGCTTTGGGAAGTTAATTGCATTAATGCGTTCCCTGAGTAAAAACAGGTGTTGTAACACCTGCATTTTCTAAAGCTGGATTTCCCTAAGAATGTGAATTTTCAGAGGGCTGGAGCATGTGGTTTATACAGAGGTGATATTTAAGGGACTCGGGACTGCACAGAACCACTAAAATGGGAAGGTTTCCAAATAATCCCCCAAATTATTGATGACCAGAGCTAAGCCTGGACAATTCCAGCTGTCTGCAGGAGTTCAGCATGGGCAGGATTTTCAGGGAGTGGCACTGGAGCCCCTGTGTGTGATTCCCCTTTTGGCCAGTGCTCAGCCCTTACCAGGACCTGACAAAGATGTTCAGCAATTCCCAGGATGCAGCTCCTTGAGCAAAAACCCCTGATTCCACAGGACTGAAACCTGCAGGCTCTGTGCCACATCTCCATTGAAGAGCCAGGCCAGAGTGGATGGGATGAAGCAGCTTTTAGGGAATAAATATTGCAAAGATGTTCAGCATTTCACAGGATGCAGCTCCTTGGGCAAAACCCCTGAGCCCACAGGACTGAAACCTGCAGGCTCTGTGCCACATCTCCATTGAAGAGCCAGGTCAGAGAGGATGGGATGAGGCAGCTTTTAGGGAATAAATATTATAGTAAAGAACATGACAGCAACACCACCGTGGCTGGAAAGCCTCCTGGCACCGAGGATTTTGTAGGAGCAGGGAGCAGCTTACAGGCTCCGAGGGCTGAGGTGGAAGATCTGCTTACTCACGTGAGTAAGGGCTGCCAGCAGCAGGAAGGATTGCAAGATTAAGCTCTTAAGGAATGAAGTGCTAATGGCTGTGACGGTGGAGTGGCTCTGCAGCTGCTCACAGAGCTGAGGAGACGGCCTGCGACACAACAGGCTCAGCCATGCAAGCTCCATGTGTGCATGTCCATGTATATAACACCAGCAACCTGCTAAGTGCACAGCACCCCTCCCACCAGAGGCACGGGGCTCGCCTCCTTGTCAAAAGCATGTTAAAATCCTGACAGCACCCACTGCCTCGTGCCAACACTCATCTGTACATTGAATCACGTCAGGGGGATGCATCTGGGGTGAGAAGCCCTTCCCTCAGCCCTCACCCCCCACTCCTCGGGGTTTTTCTGTGAATTAAAGGTTCACAGCCACAGGAAAGGGTTTGGGGAGCTCTGGTAAGGGCAGGAGGATGATTCCTGCAGTGGAGGCAGCAGGAGGTGACAGAGATTTCACCTTTCAGGGACAAGTTCTGGTGCTGTGGGTGTGCAGAATACAGACCATAAAGAGGCAGACCACTGAACAAAGCTGAGTGATAATTAAGACAACTTGGAGAGTTCATTCAAATACAAGTGGAACTGGAGCTTTCCTCGTGTTTGAGAATATTCAGAAAGCATTTAAAATCTGTGTTGCCTCAAATGCAACAGTGAGCATGAATCCAGCTCTGTGTTCTTCTAAGTACCATGGCCATATTTCATGTAGTGATTCAATTTAATAATTAATATCTAGTTCTACAATATTTATTATTATTATTATTATTATTACTACTACTACTATTATTATTATTATTTTATTGTCATCTCTGTTCACATCCAGCCTTATCATACTCTCATGATCTGTAAATAAAGTGCTGCATGATTTCATTCCAACTCACTACAGTTTTTAGCCCAATCAAACCTTTTGCAGAAAACTCTCAGTTGCCAGCAAACACAGAGGGAAATGCTGCTTTTTCCCTTCACTGGGTGCACTGGGTTTCCTGGCTGGAATGCAGCACTTCCATGGGATGTTTGTCGTCCTGGACACACAGGCTAGAAAATCACCACGAGGGAATTAGTTTAAATGTTATTTTCAATCAAAACACTAAGTTCAAATGCTTTGGAGCACAGAAAAGCAGTGGAAGGTTCTAAACATCTCCTCCAGAAAGCAGATTTACCTTGTAATGAATGTGGAATAAGATTTTCCAGGGGGAAATGAGAGATGAGCAGCAGAAGTGACTGACATCCGCTTCCTTCCTTCTGTTGTGGGCTATTTTCAGACATGGGTGACAATGTCTTTCCTTGCTTCCTCTGAAGTCCACTCTAGTAAGTCCAGAATCACAGAACTGCAGAATTGTTTTGGTTGGTAAACACCTCTAAGAGCACTGAGCCCAGCCATTAACCTGGCATTGCCAAGGCCACCACTGACCCATGTCCCCAAGTGCCACAGCCACACAGATTTTAAATCCCTCCAGGGATGGTGACTCCACCACTGCCCTGGGCAGCTGTGCCAGTGCTTGACAAACCCTTCAGTGAAAAAAGTACTCCCAGTACCCAAAGTAAAACTATCCTGGCACAACTTGAGGCTGTTTTCTCTTGCCCTGTTGTTTGTACCCTGGGAGCAGAGCCTGGCTCCGCTCTCATGTCAGGGAGTTGTACAGAGTGAGAAGGTCCCCCCTGAGCCTCCTTTCCTCCAGGCTGACCTCCCCCACATCCCTCAGCCTCTCCTGGTGCTACAGACCCTTCTCTGGACACCTCCATACCCTTCTCTGGACACCTCCAGCCCCTCAATGTCCTTCTGAGGAGCCCGGAGCTGCCCCCGGGGTTTGAGGGGCAGCACAGGGACACAGTCACTGCCCTGCTCCTGCTGCCAACCCAGGTCCCAAGTGGCTTCTCACACACCTGGGCTCACCCTCAACCCCTGCTGAGCAGCACCCCAGTTTGACTGAGGGATTCTGTGTCTTCCTAAGCTGGAACCCTGTCCCACAGAGCCCCAAAGTCCCTGCTGTCCTTTGGGGCAGTGCTGCTGGCAGCACACCCAAACCTGGGGCTGGGGAGGACACGGGGCTGGGTCAGGCTGGGGGCAGCCTCTCCTGACCTCTGCAGTGCTGGAGCACAAACCCCGAGGCTCTCACATGATTTTACTCAGTCTCACAGAGGCTCTCACACGATTTTACTCAGTCTCACAGAGGCTCTCATGCTGTGCTTGCTCCAGGTGTTCCCCCACCCATCCCCTGGGCAGCCAGGCACAGACATGGTGTGAAAATCTCCAATCACTTGTTTTTAGAAATGTTAAAGTTTAGTAGTAATAAAATGGTTATAAAAAGTGTAATATAGTTAGAGCGATAATAATTTGGATAATTTGGATTAGGACAATATGAGACAATAAAAACAAAGAGTTACAGACAGTCCGGGTACCTCTTTGTGGGCAAAATAAGCCCAAAAAAGGACCCACGCTAGCAGAGCATTAACCCTTAAAAGCAATAACCTGTTGCATATTCATACACCTCATACATGATGCATAAATTCCATTTAAACACAGGATTCTGTCTGGTCAGTGTCAGCTTCTTCCTCAGAATCCTGACGACATCTTTAGGTCTGAGCAAGGCAGGAAGAAGCTAATTTCTTCTGATAATGGGGCAATAAATTCTCTTTCTCAGGGATTCAGATGAAGATTCAAAGATTTATTCAAAGATTCAGGTGTCCTGTGGCTGCTATTTCACTGCAAGACCTTTCTTTAGGAAAAAGTATCTTACATAGCACAGTTTCTATTTTAACCTTATGTTATAACTATATTTAACACACTACTTAAGAAAATTCATACTGCATAACTTTCTAACATAACGCATCTAATATTAATTTTAATATTTGCGAAAAGCCAATAATTAAATACACATTTTTCACACACGGCATCTCCTGCCCGCTCTGTCAGCCCCGGCAAGGGCTGCTCCTCTCACTCAGCCTCGCTGCTCTCTTCTCACAGATTTTTATTTTTTTTTTCCCCCTGACAAAAGGAGCTGGAGCCCTCTTGTGTTGAGTTCTGCGGCTTGCAAGGATCCCTTCGGAAATCCCTTCGGATGAAGCCACCCCAGCTTCACCGGGATGCTGCAGGCGAGCTGCTATTAATAGGAACCCATCTGCACTGCTTGTCTGTGCTCCTGCAGCAACGTTGCACATAATAATGGCAGGAAATGGATTTCAGCTTCCAAAGACACGTGGTTAATTATGAAAAGATAAATAAAAATCCTATGGTTTGAAGCCCTCCTACTCTAATCTGATAGTTTGAAAAATGTGGCTTTTTCATAGACTCAGAGAATCACAGAATGGTTTGGGCTGGAAGAAACATTAAACATCATCGGGTTCCACTCTGAATATGTTCAGGAACTGGATGGTGTTCCACTATCCCAGGTTGCTCCAAGTCCCATCCAATGTGGCCTTGAACACTTCCAGGGATGGAACAGCCACAGCCCCTCTGAGCAATCTGTGCCAGAGCTTCGCCACCCTCACAGAAAAGAATTTCTTCCTCAAATCGAACCTAACCCTGCCCTCTATCAGTGTGAAGCCATTCCCCCTTGTCCTGACACTCCACCCCTTGTCCAAAGTCCCCCCAGCTCTCCTGGGGCCCCTTTAGGCCCTGGAAGGGGCTTTAAGGTCTCCCCAGAGCCTTCTCTTCCCCAGGTGAGCACCCCCAGCTCTCTGCAGAGCAGCTCCAGCCCCTGTGCATCCTCATGGCTCTGGATTTGCTCCAACAGATCCATTTTTTAATCCCTGCTGTTTAAATAATAGGGTACAGTATATATCAAATAGGTAGGAAGCCCGTGCTGGAAAGGTGACTGCAGGATTTGCAATTTCACTCGAATTTCAAAGGTGCATGAGATAATTAAATCTGCTCACACCTGCTACAGAGCAGTGCAAAATGACTGATTTCCACTGATTTCCACTGATTTCCACTCAGTTTGTCTAAACCTGATCCTCCAGTTTGTGGCTATGGTAGGACAGCACACACATTTGGGAAGGGGCAGCACCCTAATGGCTGAGAATTCCTGAGATTATTGGAAACTGATGCATATTTGGTGTAACTTTTCATTATTTTTATGCATAAATAATGCTTTTCTGCCTTGTTTAGTAATATCAGCTTGACAGTGAAAGCTGATATTGAAAACACTTCAAATAGAAGCATCAGGATTTTATTTTGAGAAGGTATTACTTAAGCAACCACAACCATTAATTTGTTCAAAGTTGGGGAAAACCTGGGATGATTTTTGCTTCAGGTTTGTATGTTTGGAGATACTTTTATTTGTTGTAATATCTTTCTGATAAAAGATTCTCTGCAGCACTTGGAGCTCTCTGAGCTGATAGAACAAAAAAGGAATGTGGCTTTCTATGACAACCCCTCCCAAAATTCAGGCCTTCTAAGATACTTCTGGTTGTTTATTTGTGAAAAAAAATATAAAAACGCCCCCAAACATTAATCACTAAAACAAAATCTGTCTGCATTTAGTTGAAAACATAAATTCAGTACAGGTGAAGGTCATATTTGATCTTTCTTCGTTTTGCCTCCTGGTTTTCACCCCATGTCAAAGCCCTTGATTATAATCTGCCACAAAAGCATTTTTGGCAGGTGATGCATTTCCTCTGCTTGTGGTTAAGCACAACACCTACAGGCAAAATGATCTTTTTGTGGTTCAGGACTGCTGTGGAACACCTGGAAGAGGGGACTGGTTTGTATTCCAGCTTTTGTGGTCTGGGTTTCAGAGCCATCAGGGCCTGAAGTGCAGTGAGCAGTGCCTGAGTCCCACCCCAGCACAGCTGAAATGGAAATAATTGATGCTGATGGTACCTTTAAGTGAGAGAGAGTCCTTAATCCCTCCTGCCAGCAGCAGCTGAGTGTCTGAGCCAGAGCAAGGGGGGAGGCTCTGACAGAAGGCATTATGGTAATGTACTCTAATGGGACTTGCTGATTTGAATAAAGTAGCATGTTAAACACTCCACAGCCTCCTTGCTGTGTGCCATGACCCTATTTACAACTCCATATTTAAGATATTTGCACTCAATACAATTTGAGACAAGCCAACACACCCACATTACAGTATTTTTCCATTTGTTTTATTCTTAAAAATTTAAAAAGGGTGCATAGAAACTTTGTCCCTTGGTGGAAACCTGACAGCTCAGAACAAGCTTTGCAGCAGCATTCCCATCATTTACCTCTTGGATGCATCTTTGGCAGTGAAATGCTTGTCCCAAGCCCAAGGTCAGCACAAAGTCACCTGTCACTTGTAGGCAGCACTACTGATCTCAGGAAAGAGCTAACACTTGGCTTTGTAGTTGTTAGAGCAATAAACATGCTTTATTACCCACTCCTAATGGAAAAGAAGAGCTAATATTAATAACTGTACATGCTGGTGGCTGCAGAGCACCATAACCTGTGTTCACACAGGCCCTGGAGAGCACTGTGTTCCAGCTGAGTCAGAACAGCCCAGCATGGGTGTGATGAAAATAATGATTAAATCATTAAAGATTACACTCTGCTGCTCCCCTGACCTGTGCAGAGCTTTGTTCTCCAAACACCCTTTGCAATGCAGCCTCTCCTTCCACATCCAGAGGGGAGCATCCATTCTTCCCCATCCCAAACACCTCCCTCCACCACCTTCACCCTCTAAAATCATGGTTTTCTTCATCACCAGAGGGCCAGGGGCTGTGGGTGTCTGTCCTGTGATGGAGCTCCTCCTGCTCAGCCCCTGCACTGCTGGTCATGGACCAGAGGAGAATTAGAGCCTGATCTTCTTCCCAGAGGAAAATTAGGACCTGATCCTTTTCCCATCCCCTCCATCCCCTCAGATTGCAGCCTGCATTTATAAAAAGCCTGGGTTCATTAAGCTGCAAATGTAATTTGTGGTTTTAATTTTATCTTGTGTTTAACTTGAAATGGGAAGCCTTTGTTTCCCTCGAAGTTCCTTGATGCAATTTTCCTTAAAGTTAAGGAATCTTAAAATGAAAAAATTCTCATAGAAATAAAAAGGTTAAATATTACTACTAGCAAAATGGCTTTTATGAACAGCTTAATTGAATCAATGTGATTTACAACTTTCTGAAATATTCCAACCAGTGATTATTTGTTCACTCATTAGATGTTCATCTTGGCCAGGACATTCTGAAGCTGAATCTTTCTCCCTCTTTTACCTGGGGAGGCTGCTGAGCTCTCGTGCTCAGAGCTGTGTGTCACACAGTGGTAGAATGGTTTGGGTTGGAAGGAGCCTTAAAGATCATCTCATTCCAAGCCCTGTCAAGGGCAGGGACACCTTCCACCACCAGGCTGTCCACAGAAGTTGTGGCTGCTCCATTCCTGGGAGCCTTCAAGGCCAGGTTGGATGGGATTTGGAGCAAGCTGGGAGAGTGGAGGGTGTCCCTGCCCTTGGCAGGGGGGTTGGAACAAGGTGATCTTTAAAGTCCCTTCCAACCCAAACCCTCTCAGTCTGTGATTCCAGTTTGATGGCTGAGGGCTGTCTCTGGAGGCTGCAAATGGGTAACTCTTGTCTTGGGGAGATCAGTGCTGATGAACAGGTTGCTGAAACCTGCTGAGCGTGGCCAGCTAAGGAGCTCTGAGTGCAATTTTTCTGCTCCTTCTGAGAGGTGCAGATGGTTATGAGCTGACACCATCCACCCCAGGATGCCGTGGCATGTGAAGCTGAACAGGACAACCACCCCCAGAGCCCGTGGTGGGGCAGTGCCCAGCTTCTCCCACCTCCTGCTGCTCCAGGAACCTTCTGCAGTGGGAATGGTGGGGTGGGAGGGCAGAGGGGAGTGCTGGGATGGGGACAGGGGCAGCAGTGACACTACACTGCAATGTCACAGGCTGCTGCTGCTGCTGCTGCTCCTGGGGCCCTGGAGAATTCATGAGAATTGACAGTGAGGTCAGGGAGATAATCTGAAGGAGCTAAAGCAGCTGGAAACCTGGAGAGAAAAATGACAAGTTCTTTTGCACTTTTTGAAGCTGAACCTTGTTTATTTCTGGGGACAGATGGTCAGAAGGACTGATGCACACCAAGGGCTAAGGTGGAAATTCCAGGAGAGTAAGAGAACGTGGGGAATGAGTAGCAGAGGAAACAGGAGAAGGATAATTTTGGATCTGAGATCAATGCTACTGGAATTTTTCTTTTGATTTAAGAAAATTTGCAGAAGGTATCTCACTGTTCAAAAACCCCAAGCACACACCCAGATGCACTCAAGCATGGCTAGATCTGAAGTGTAATTCTCTCAGTGACATGAGCATCACCCTGGGATTTTTTAGCAAATATGGGGCAGGAAGCAGACAGCAGGGAGGAAGAAGCTTCCCTGAAAAGGCAAATCTTTCATTTTGCATAAACCTAAGGTAATTCCATTCTTGTCACTGAATTCCTGGCTCATAGCCCTCTGTGAGTAGGTTTTTAGGGCACAGGTTTGTTCAACACAGAGAGGACTTGCTGAGTGTCCCAGGTTTAAGTGCATCACCTTTTGGGTTCTGTAAATGCAGGAATACAAAGTGGCCAACAAACTTTTGTGAATTGGACCATGAGTCATGATTAATTTATCAAGCTGTTCTAAATGCATCAACTGAAATAACAGAAATATAAACAGAAGTTATGTAATTCCTCCTTGCCTGTGCTTGGGCCTTGCTTGTGATGGTGGAAATATAAACTGAACTAGAGGGTATAAAAAGATTTCCAACAAAAAGCCTTTGTTTAATGTTTCCTATGCATCAGACATCCCACTTGCCTCCCAGACACATATATTCCAAATCATGCTTTTGCTGTCCACAGAAAATTCCTCCATCTATTTATACTTTCAAATCTATGATCTTATACATGAATAAATAGTAATGAAGTCCCCAAGTAAATACCAATGTGACTGTTTCACTGGAGATCTCGCTGACATTTATAAATATCTGCAGCTTTCATGGTTCAGGACACTGGCAGAGCTCACAGATTCTGTTAAACTTTATCATATAATTGTACATATGGTCCCTCTTTTGGAAGTATAATGCACAGGGCTGATGGAATATTTCTGTTAGGCAGCACTGCCTGTGTTTGCCTGCTTTATGAAAAGCCATGTTCCTGTGCAGATGTATTTTAGCTAAACCCACCATTTTTCATCTCAGCTGACACCAAACAGCACACACAGTCTGGACTTCCCCAAGCTATGGAAATGCTGCTATCCTGTGCTTACTCACTGCTCTGACTGAGTCATCCATTTATGTGTCTGTGCATTTATACTCCAGGAGATAATCCAAGGGGACTAAAAGCCACTGCACTCCTTGTGTGTGCCTTTGTCTGTCAAAGGGATTACAGGAATGGGGTCCCCATGGTGGAAAGTTCAGCTCAGTGACCCCAGAAACACTTTCCAATTGAATTCTGTCATTGCCCTGCTCCAAAAGGTAAGACAGAGGAATTTCACAGGACAGCCCAGGACTGAACCTTGCATGGGACAATCCTGGGCCAGGGATTTTGTTGCTGGGATAAGCCAAGGTGAAGAGCTGCAAAGCAGCAATGAGTTTGAGTCTAGTTTTTCCAGGTGTTTAAGTGACCAAGAGCAAAGGACTTGAGATGGAAATTCAATTCAGCCTCACACTCAGGGGTGGCACAGGGATTTCTGAGCCAGTTTCTTGCTGGAAACATTCAGTACTGCCTAACTGTGCAAAAAGACAAATTTCTCAATAGACAGAGCCCTACATAGTGTATGGGGAGATGAGGAAGTGTGGGGGAATTCTCCACTCCAGAGAACTCTGACAAAGTAGGACTTTGCTCCTCATGCCAGCAGGGAAGGTCCTCACTGGCTTTAGTCTCCCAAACCTCCTGGCATCTGAGCAGGAATCCAATAGTGGCCATCCCTGATGTCTGCTACAACTGGCAGGAAATGGATAATTTCCAGATAAAATCATGGCTAAAACTCCCTTTTTGTAAAATTTTCACACTCTGAGCGAGTTCTGTGCTCAGTCATCCCCCACCTGACATTTGGTGGAGGCCTTGGGACACCCAGAACAGAGGAACTGCTCAGAAAAAACTCCTCAGTTTGTGTGAGATGAGACACAGACAGAGCTGCTCCCAGGAACGCTGGGATGGTGAAAGGAACTTCCATCTCCTCCTAGATGGATTCTGCCAACACTTCTGGAGCCCCAGCACTGCTCACATTTAAAGTCACTTTAAAGTGTTATGTGCTATCTCTCTGGGAAACTCCTTAAAAATGAACCTCTGGGAACAGTTCTTTAATCCTCTGTCACTGGGGACATGAGGCCTGTGACAGGCCACTGCTGCTGCTGAGGATGAGACTGGAGCAGAGCAGCCAAGGCAAATGGGGTGGGTTGCTGTTGAAGTAAACACAAAACCCCAGATCTGGTGGGGTTTCTGCTTGCAGGCTGCAGGATGGGGGCTCTGAGCACACTACACAAACCCAGCTCTTTCAAACAATGCACAAAGCACCTTTAGACTCTCTCCAGATTGCCAGAGATGTATTTACACTGGCCTAAACCAAATGTAACACAGAGGAAGGGAGAAGGGCTGCTGCATATGCCACAATACAGATCAAGTCAAGCGAAAAAGCCAGTGTTGGTGGCACATGAAAAATTAGCTCCCTGGAGCAAAGGAGGCAACAACTTATTTATGCTGGCTGGAAAAACTGCTTGTTCTACACACTTGTTTTCCTCTTACCTACAGCTCTCCCCAGGTAAGGGTAACCAACCTGGTAATTTTGCATGTCACATCTTTTTGTTGGTAATGTTTGTAGGTGCTGGATGTGTGAGTTAAGCAGTGATTCACTGCCAAGTGATTTAAGATGTGTAACCCATCCCCAGTTATCATTCTGATAAAGGGAGGAAAAGCAGTGATGAAAGTGTGTGCCTAAAGAAAGGTTGTGAAGTCTTGTTCTGATCCATATCTCATAGAGTCACAGAATCAGAGTATCCTGAATTGGAAGGGACCCACAAGGATCACCAAAGTCCAGCTGCTGGCCTCACCTCTGCTTTGCTTCCTCTGTGGCTGAAGACTTTGTCCAACTTGTAGACACGTGTGTGACCCCAACAAATGCTTCATGTCACCACTTGAGACCCAGGGGCTGTGCAGAGCAGCAGGTTGGTTTAAAGCCTGCAGAACTGAAGGGCAGGGTAACCTGGGGCAGAGGGAAGGGTGAGGGCAGCTGGGGGTGCCACCTCTGTATCCTACTGAGGGAAAGGTAACCAGGGGCAGCAGGGATGGAAGGAGCCTCAACTTGCACCAGTAGAGGTTTAAGATACATATTAGGGAAAAAAAATCAGGACTGAAAATGAAATTGGGCATTAGAACAGGCTTCTCAGGACTGTGGTAGAATCACCATGCCTTAAAGGGCTCAAAAATGTGTGGATGTGGCACTTGGGGACATGGTTTTGTGGTGAACGTGGTGGTGCTGTGGTTGGACTCAATAATTTTAGAGGTCTTTTCCAACCTTAATTACTGCATGATTCTATGAATGTTGCTAAAAATGACCACTGGAAAAATGAAGTTTAAACATCCTTAGGTGAACCCACCACATTAGTGCCCTGATTGCCTCATTGCAATTTCTCAAGCTGTTCTCTTGCTAGCATGGATAATTACTCCCAGCTCAGAGAAGCCCAAAGGTACCAAAATAACATCCTTCCCACAATATTTTTTTTTTTAATTTTGATTCTCCAAAGACGAGGTCTTTTAAAGGTCATATCTTGACAGAATTCCCCTTCCCACCCCCCTGTTGTGCTAAAGCAGATCAGTATTATTGACCTTGACAACAATGCCTGAAAGGTTTAGTGACAATCCATTCTGTATCAGCGAGCACACAAAACTGCTGTTTGTGGGCACAGAGATCGGCTTCTCCTGACAAGGCAGGGAGTAAAAGGATTTAATGTATCCATCTGAACGTGAATTGGATCGTACCCTCCTGACATGAGATCCCCAGCCCCGGGGAGAGCCCTGCCCGGGCTGTGGGGCCGCATTAGCGGCTCGAAATGGCCACGAGAAGAAACAGAGCATGACAAGAGCTAAATAACATCAGAGCGGGGAAATGGCCAGGGTTCCCCAGCCCCTCTGCTCCCCCAGACTTTTTAAAACCTGGAAAGCAATGAAGTGCATCTAAAGGGGGTTTATTTTGCCTTTGAAACAGCTCTTTTTTTAAAAAATAAGCATTGTGGAGGTGGATGAAAAAAAGCATCCACGGGTGGCTCGTGTTCAGCTGCTCTCCTGTGAAAAACGCCAATCACTTGTTTTTAAAATTTTAAAAGTTTAAGAGTAATAAAGTGGTTATAAAAATAGCAGTATAATTGGAGTAATAATAATTTGGATTAGGACAATATGAGACAATAGAAACAAAGAGTTACAGACAGTCCGGGTACCTTTTCTGGGCAAAATAAGCCCGAAAAAGGACATGCATTAGCAGAGGATTAACCCTTAAAAACAACAGCCTATTGCAAATTCATACACCTCATCCATGATGCATAAATTCCATTCAAACATAGGATTCTGTCTGGGCAGTGTCAACTTCTTCCTCTGATTCCTAACAGCATCTTCAGGGCTGAGCAAGGCAGGAAGAAGTTTGTTTCTTCTGATAATGGAGCAATAAATTCTCTTTCTCTGAAGGATTTAGGTGTCCTGTGGCTGCTATCTTGGTTCTTTTAAAAAAGTATCTTACATAGCACAGTTTCTATTTTAACCTTGTATTATAACCTAAAACTGTATTTAACACACTATTTAAGAAAATTAATACAGCATCACTTTCTAACACAATACAGCTAATATCAATTTTAGTATTTGTGAAAAGCCAGTCATAAAATACACATTTTTCACATCTCCCATGCTTAACTCCAGCCCTCAGCCCGTGTGTGCTCTTACACCTGCTCTGGGGCAAGAGGTCCCTGTTAATCAAATTCTTCTTTTCCTCTTTTCTTCCCTGATGGCCTCTCCAAAATGATCAACAAAAATAAGAGTTGAAACTCTGGCCTCAACAAGGGCAAATTGAATGTGCCCCCGGTGTCAGTGGGGGCAGGATTTCACTTGTTCAGTCAGAAACAGGTTTTGCCAGAATCCTGACTCTTTCCCCTCGAGTTATGGTGATTACTGGGGGAGAGGGGAAGGGGGAGGGAAGAGCTATAATAGATAAAGAGGTAGATAAAACAAACAAAAAACCAAACATAGTGGTAAAATGTTCACTGACTATTGTTATTCTGGTGGTTTATAATAAAATTTAGAAAACGAGGCACATGAAGAAAAGAAGACAAGATAAAAATTAAGGGGTTTGTTTCAGAGTTAACCTTTCTCTGGTTTAAGGAGTTATAAATAATCCCTCCTAAAGGGTTGGGTTACCTCCCACCATCAGTCTTATCTCCACAATGCCTGTTCCATCATGTTAATTTCAGGGTCAAAAAATCCACCTTGAAAAGCCAGCAGCACCCAGCAGATTCCCCTGAGATCCATGCAGGGAGACTTTTTGCCAGCCCTTCCACTATTCCAGCACTGGGAAACCAACCCAGGCTTTATGTGTTTGGCCTCAGGGTGCCTTTCCCTGGATCACTGTGGCTGGAAGCAGCATGGAAGCAAACAGCTCTTCATGGTCTCTTCTGGAGATACAGGATTGTTGCCCAAGGATTCTTCTCTTTTAATCTATACATTATTGAATTGGCATGATTGGAAACAACATTTGGGGAGAAAAGGGGTCACTCACTGCAGCACAAGTGCCAGGACTAGAGAACAGTGAGCAGGGGGACATCATTGTCCAGGGAGGCCACAAAAGGGACCCAAGGCTGGAGACAGGCTGAGAGAGCTGGGGCTGGTCAGCCTGGAAAAGAAAAGATTCCAGAGAGACCTTAGAGCCCCTTCCAGTGCCTAAACTGGCTCCAGGAGAGCTGGAGAGGGAATGCTTACAAAGGCATGGAGGGTAGGACAACAGGGAATGGCTTCAAACTGACAGAAGACAATGTTAAATGGGATGTTGGGAAGAAAAATCTTCCCTGTGAGGGTGGTGAGGCCCTGGCACAGGGTGCCCACAGAAGCTGTGGCTGCCCCATCCCTGGGAGTGTCCAAGGCCATGTTGGACATTGGGGCTTGGAGCAACCTGGGATGGTGGAAGGTGTCCCTGCCATGGCAGGGGTGGGACAGGATGGTTTTTAGGGTCCCTTCCAACCCAACCCAACCCAACCCAACCTGGCCTGGGACTCTCCCAGAGATGGGGCAGCCACAGCTTCCCTGGCAACCTGTGCCAGTGCATTTTTAGGGTTCCTTCCAGCCCAAACCATTCCCTGATTCCCTGATTTTTCCCACCTGTATGGGGATGAGAGACTAAACTTGGATGAACATTTGTTTGCACACACATTTCCAAGCCCCAGTGTTTATGCAGAGACCCTTAGAAATCCCACCCTCCTTTCCTTTCTCAAAAGGAAGAGCACAAAAGGAAAATCCCTCCTTTCCTTTCTCAAAAGGAGGAGCACAGTGTTACTCTCCCAGTTAAAGATGTTTCTCTACTTTATATTTCACCCACATGAGCTTGTTTGATGCCTGCAGTGGCAGAAAGTACAAAGAATTGCCAAAAGACAGCTTTGGCCATGGTGAGCTCAGCAGCACTGCACATCCCTGGCAAGCAGAGAATCACCACCATCACTTACAGCATTAATTTAGTGCCACACAGCTGCTGCAGGTCCAAGAAATCCAGCTTGGGTGGCTGGTGAAGCAAATTCCTGCTTCAGTCATTCAGCCAGTTTGCAGATCAAAGGGGTCCTGGTGAAAACTAAGGCACAAGTTATTTGAAACTCAATCTCAGCTGGAATAAGCCACTGTAGGGTTTCCCACCTCCAGTTGCTGCTCTGGGAATGAAAACAAAAAGGGGGAGGTAGTAGAGGATGAACAAAACCCCCCAAAAGTCAAGGAAAGGAGGAGGAGGAAAAGAGAAAAGGTGAATTATTCCATCACCAGCAGACTCCTGAGCGGTCCATTTGTTCTTCCAGCAGGAAAAGTCCTTCCTTTGCCATCCCCAACAACCACCTGGCCTCTGGCTTGCCTTCAGCCCTTTCCCCGCATTTCAAGCCGTAATTACGGGCTCCAGGTGCATCCTCCAGCCCATCCCTGCTGCATTCACAGGCAGGGATTGCAATTCCCCAGCCTCCCCCAGGGCTTTGTCCCGCCTGGCTGTAGCGCTGCATTGACCTGGGGCTCGGCACAAAGGGGAGGGAAATGGAATTTCCCGGGGGAACAAAGGGAATTAGAGCTCCACACCTCCTGCCAGGTGACCCTGCAGAGCTGCCTGAGGGATCTCTGGGGAGGGACAAGGCTCAGGGCAGGGAAAAGCCCGAGCATGGCTGGCAGGGTGACGTTATGATGCTTGTATCCCCATTTGTGTGTTCTGTTTATGCTGGATATTATGTTCTGTGCCTTCAAGACTGGCTCTGAAGAGTGAAAGTTTTGTTTTGGTTTTGTTATCAGCAGCTCCCCTATGGCTGGTGGGACACACAGACAGGGCAGTACATGATGCTGCTTTTGCTTTTTGCTTTGCTTTTTGCTTTGCTCTCTCTCTTGCTCCTGCTTTGCTCTTGCTTTTTGCTTCTGCTCATTAGCTAGTTTAGCTAAGCAGACCAAATTTCTTCCTGGATTGTTTCTCCTTTCTTTTTTTGGACCAACTTGAACCTGCTCTGAGCTGGGCCCTGGCAAACACCGAGAGTTTGCACCTTGGGCCCAGCGGGGCCTACTCTGGGCAGCAGCTGCCCCAGCGCCGGAGGGACTGAGAACAGAGCCACCACCCTCAGAGAGACTTTCTGAATTTGTCATCTTTTTCAGAGCAGTGACAGAGTGGTGTCACCCAGTATTGTTCATTTTGTGTGCTGGGAGTGCTGTGTCTGTTAAATAAACAGGATCTTTCCACTTCTCTCCAAGGAATCCTTCACAAACCGATTGAGGGGAGGGACTGTGTGGGTTTGCTTTCTGGAGGGGACCCCTTTGGAGGTTTTCTCCCAAATTTGCCCACTCTGGAAAGAGTCACGAGTTTTCATTATTATCTTTTTAGCTTTCTGTAAGTATCCATTCTGTATTCTTCAGTATAGTATAGTTTAGTATCTTTTAATATAATATAGTATCATAAAGGAATAAATGAGCCTTCTGAGAACATGGAGTGAGATTCATCATTCCTCCCTTTGTCTGGGGGGAGCCCAAATACAACACTCCCCTGTTAGCCCTGGCTTTGTGGCACACACAGGATCATGAGTGCTTTATGCTGACAGGACCTTAAGGATCATCTCCAACCCCTACCACAGGCAGGGACATCTTCCACTAGACCAGGCTGCCCAGGGCTCCACCCAGCCTGGCCCTTCCACTGCATGTGAGATTTCTTGCAAGAGTCTTACAATCTCTTTGCACCTACCTGAATCAGAGGTGTGTCCTGTCTTTCCTGTTGGAAAAATCCCAACAAAAATCCCAAAGGCCTTAAGCTGAAAGCCAGTAGGTTTACATGGGATATTAGGAAGGAATTCTTCCCTGTGAGGTTCAGGGTGCCCAGAGAAGCTGTGGCTGCCCCATCCCTGGGAATGTTCAAGGCTGGGTTGGATGGGGCTTGGAGCAGCCTGGGATAGTGGAAGCTGTCCCTGCCCATGGCAGGAGGGTCAGAACGAGATCATCTTTAAGGTCTCTTCGAAGCCAAAGCATCTGATAATTCCTTGGTTCTGTGATCCAGGGGAGGGCAGCAGTGCTGAAGTTGCTTTCTCTGAATGTCCCCAAGGCAGCAGCTCACAGCAGATGGGGAGAGCAGCTCTGGGCTGTGCTGAGCTGAGCACAGCCTCCCCCTAAACCCCTGAGTTCCCCCTGCCAGAGATCTGCTCCCCCTGCCAGGAGCGTGCCCGCTGCTGGCTCGGGAAAACTCAGCTCAGGCACCTTCCTGCTCTTCCTGCAGATGCTCCTGACTCATGCTGATCTCCCAGAGATTAGGGAATCCAGCTTTTGAAGTGCTCTGAGACATGTGTTATAAAAGAAAATAAATTAATTGAAGCAAGATTGGTCTGAGCCCTATCAAGGCTGAAATCAGCCAGAGGCAGGAGGAATGTCCTTTTTTCCATGGCTCCCTCTGACCCATGGGCTGGAGGAGGAAGTGGGCAGATATTTTTAACAGAGACATTACATCACCATTCTTTTTTATATTCTCCATCTGTATGTAGGATAAAGTGGAGCCAAGTGTAATTATTCCTAAAGAAATTAAGGCATGAGCACATGCACAGCATCAAGGTGGAGACCCCAATATGGGAATCATCCCCGTCTGAAGATCTGCTCCTCCTTCCTCCACCTCCACCTCCTCCCTACAAACCTGCAGCTACCTGCAGAGCTCCCAGGACCATCTGTGCACTCACTGAGACTGGTGTGACTCAAAACCAGGAGCCACTGGGAAATCAGTCTCTGGAGGGACGTTCCTTTGAAACAGCAGTCTCAGCCTTGCCATTTGATGCAGTAAATACTTCTCCCATGAACAAGTTATTCTGAATTGGAAATTAACAGCATAAAAAAAAGTAATAAAACTTGTCTCCAAGTTGGATTTGATGCCAAGCACTGTAGGAAACGGGCTCACCAGTGGGATGAGGATCTTATTCCATGTGAATCCCTCACCAGGTTTTTTCCTGTTTCTCCAGGGTTTGCCCAGCTCACCCCACAATGACCCTTAGAGGTTTTCCTCAGCTGCTGAACAGAAGGAGGAGCACAGAAAGAGGGAAAGAGGCTGCACTGCAGCATTCCTGGGGTTTTCAGGTTCACCTGGGTCCCAGACATGACAACAGGCTGTCTGCTTGTCCCTCCCCACTGCCTCACTCTGCCTGGCTCTCCCAGAAGAGGATTTTTCTGGCCCAGGAGCAGAATTGGAGACATTATTCCCATGGAAAGGCTTTGACATCTCTGCAAAAAGGAATTTGCTCAGAAAGAAGCACTGCATACCAGCGATGTGGGTTTACCAGATTGCCACACCCAGATTTTCTGAGCACACTGAAAATGCAAGGGTTTTTTATCAGAGACTATGGGTTTAGCCTGTATGAATATAGGAGACCACCAGCTTTGGATTGTCTATTAATTTTCTATTTATTACATTTTATTTTCTATTAACTTTTTATTAATTCTATCTGTTTTTCTTTTATCTTTCTATTAGTTTTTTCTATTTTGATTTTCTGTTTCATTTCCTCTGCTACTTTTTCATCATTCTGCTTTATAGTCAGCTGAGATGAACAGACAGTTCTGGCCTCTTCCCATTGATTGCATGGGACTGTTTTGGTTTTCATTACACTTTTTCTCTCTTTTTTGTTCTGGAAATCATACCCTGTGTGCAAAGAGAAACTGAAGGCAAGAACAGCATTTTGACCCTCAGATTTCTCTCCAGTTTTCTACTGCTGAGCTGTCTGGACCTTTTCTTCACATTAGCTGCTTTTCCTACTGCTCAGCTCAGCAGCAGCCAGACCTTGTGGCAGCATCCCAGGTCCAGCATTCCCCACTAAGCAGGAGAAGGAGGCCATCCTCTTCCAGGACACCTCCCTGACAGCACACAGACAATGATTTGCAGCACAGGAGGGAAAGGGGTGAGAAAACTTCAGCAGTGGGAGAGAGGCTGTTGCACAAGCATTTACAAGTCTCATTTATAAACAGGAGATTACTGCAGGGAAGTTCAGGGCTGGCTGGAAAAACCCCTCAAATACAGTTTCCTTTGACTCTCCCTTCTGCAACAGTTGGGACTCAGTCTGAAATTCAAATTAACTTTCATACAATTCCATTTTGTGCCCCAAAGCAAAATCTCCTGCATAATTGTGTGTATTTAGGTCACTTCTCCATTGTTTGCTTCTGCAAAGAAAATCGCTGATTTGCCAGTGGAGAAAATTCCTAATACAGTTTTCCAAAGCACTTCTGCAATTAGAGATTGTGCTCCTAAATGAGACTGGAACATAGGCATGGATTTGCTTGGGTAATGTCTTGAGACTTTTTATGTCTGTTTTTGACAGCAGTGACTTCATTTAAACACAGACTGTATTTCACATTTATACAGGGCTGAGCTTGTTTGCCAAACTTTATTAAAGGAAGTATTTATCCTACTTTCATACTTTAATCAAATATTAGCCATAAGTATGCAATATTTGTAAATATTAATCTAACTAATTAACATTTAATCTAGAGAAATAACATATTCTTTTGCTGTTCTAAGGTGTTTTTCACCACAAATTTTCCCCTATACTTAATGCTGAGTGAAGTTCTTTTGTTTCTAAATTTCTGCTGGGGTTGGTATCTCCTGTTTATGCCTGACTGTACAGCACCAGCCACATGTATGGGCAGATCCAAATAAACATTTTAACTGCTCCAGGTATCAAATTAAAATATTCTGAGCTGACTGCAGTGACAAAGAAAGCTCTCCTGGAGGCTCAGTTAATTGGCTGAGACCAAGGATCTACACAAAGCAAAGCTGTATCTCTGGCTCTTGCAATGAACTAAAGGAGCATGACTCAAAATTTACATTTTTTTTACATCTTAGAAACCCATGGCTTGTGGCTTCATAAATATTTTTTGTGAATGTGCTCCAGAGCAGGCCCAGACATCGAGCAAAAGGCCCCACCAGGGCTGCACTTCAGGGCAATGACACCAAAGGTTGGGCGGTGGAAAGTCAAAAGCTGATGCTGCATGTACATTTCTGGGCATTAATTAAAAAATCAAATCAAATCACTGCCACCCCACCCCCTCCAGACGCGTGCTAGGGACAACAAAGCAAGGCATATCCACCTCAGGATGCTGGGAGAGAGGGGAAAAAGAATCAGGTCAGAGCACACAATGTACAAATCCTTGTGGTGCCGTAGGGCACAGCATGCAACGACCTCAGACTGTTCTGAAAATCGATTACAGAAGGCCTTCAGCTGAATGGAGTCAATGACCCTCTCCCTGCACAGCAGCAGAAAACAGCCACATCTTCCCTGAGCTCATCCACAGAGGGGTCCCAGCCCAAGATCATCGTGGTGGCAAGGAAAAGGGGATAATGATGGGAACAGCCCCTCCCAGCTAGCCTTCCTCAGACCAGGAGATGAAAACATGGGCTTTCTCTGCAAAAATACTTGATTTCCATGAGATCAAAATAGATGAACCCCAGTTTTCCTCTTCCCCTTCGGAAAAACATCACCAGCTGTGCTGGGGGTCAGGATGTAATAGCCAAAGAACGTGTTTAATTCAGGAACTACAACTGCCTAGTGAAATACATGTCAAAAGAGACAGCTGGCCTGGAGGCTCGGGCTGCCCTGTGCCTTTGTCTTAAGGTTTTCTCTGGCTATAAGTACAGGAGAACTGGGACTGGTGAAATGGGGAAGTTTCAGCTGGTATGTCCAATTGCCAGTGTCTGCTTTTCTGCACTTACAGGGTTTGTAACTCCTGCCCAGTTACAGCTGCTCTGCTCAGCCAGTGAAAGCTGTGACCAACACAGTGATGAGGTGTCGTAGACATTCTTCTTGAAAAATCCTTTCTTAGGATTTTTCCCTGCTGGAGCTCAAAGGCTCAGCAGTAAATGTAAACAATTATTATCTGCTGCTGTGGAATGCAACAGGTCCACCTGTGATTGGTCCCCTGTAGATGTTTATATCTGTTGACCATTCACAGGAGGACTGCTATCGCTCTGTGCTGAGACACAGACGTTGTTATTCATTCTTTATATATCTCTCTCTTAGCTTAGCAGCTTCAGAAGAAGCCTCTTGCCTTTCTATCTTTATGTAGCATAGTTATAATGCTGTATATATATCACAATATAATAAATCTAGCCTTCTGATCATGGAATCAAGATCCTGTCTCATCCATCCTCTAACAAACCCCTGTGAACACCGACAACAATGAGGTTCGGTACCAGGGAGCAGAACAGTCAGACACAGGAGAGACCCACTGAGTCATTCTCTGGGGAGAACAGAACAGTGATTTGGGTAGCAGAGAAGTGGCAGTCCTTAGGCTCTCCATGCTCCCAACAGGCACAGAAAAATGAGTTTGGTTGTGTTACTGGTGGGCAGACACTCTGCTTCTGGTAATTGTTTCCATCATCCTCATTAGAGCAGAACTGGTGAAGTTTTTGGTTCAGTGCCTTGCATTGAGGCTGCTCTCTCCATCAGGGCTGCACCTCAAATCCTTGGGTCACTTTTGAGCTCCTCAGGACAAGAAGGACATTGAGGGGCTGGAGTTTGTCCAGGGAAGGGCAACAGAGCTGGGGAAAGGTCCAGAACACAAATCTGATGAGGAGCAGCTGAGAGAGCAGGGGGGGCTCAGCCTGGAGAAAAGGAGGCTCAGGAGGGACCTTGTGGCTCTGCACAACTCCTGACAGGAGGGTGGAGCAGCCAAGTGGGGCTCAGGCTCTGCTCCCAGGGAACAAGGGACAGGACAAGGGGAAATGGCCTCGAGTTGTGAGATTTAGATTGGGTTTTAGGGAAAAATTTCATCAGAAGGGTTGTCAGGCACTGGCACAGGCTGCCCAGGGCAGTGATGGAGTCACCAACACTGGGGGTGTTTAAAAGGTGTGTGAATGTGGCACCTGGGGCCATGGGTTAGTGGTGGCCTTGGCAGGGCTGGGTTAACAGCTGGACTTGGTGATCTTAGAGATCTTTTCCAATGCAAATGATTCTATGATCCAATGAATTGAGAATCAGTTTGGAGAGCATTACTTCCACAGAGCTCGTAAACTGGAGCACAGGGATTACATCACTTAAAACCACACACTCTTCAAACACTGAGAACATGATACAGCAGCACCAGTTCACCAGACAAACATTTTCCAGGAAATTGTGCAAAAAACTTTTGAAGTCAACCAGTACTGAAATAAAAAAAAAAAAAAAATCAAAAAGGGTCAGAAGCAGCTCCATTAATCTTTTTTGCGTCAGCTAACACAGACTGTGCAACTGTGTCTTGTGTTGTTTCTCTTTCTTCTCTCAGAAAATCCCCCAGAGCAGCAGAAGCAGCAGAGGAAATGAGTTGTGAGCTCCGTGGCACACAAACATCTGAGGGGTTTTACTCTGAGCACGCGAGGAGCTGCCTGGCCCCAGCTGGGAAGGGATGCTCAGCACATGCTCAGGGATGCAGCCAGGGGCAATGGGCACAGCCTGCCCAGGGCTGGCAGGGGGGCTCACACCATGGGCTGTGAGTTACCTGCCTGCAGCAAACTCACTTTGGCTTTTTAGCAGTGCCTCAAAGCCTGGGAGAGGGTCCAGCCTGCAGAGAACAGGGGAGAGCCTCATCACTCTGCACAGCTGCAGCCAGGTGGGGCCATGGAGAATGGCACTTGTCATTGACACATTTTATGAAAAATCCTTTTGTTAGGATTTTTTATCCTGAGAAGCTGAGAGGCCTCAGAAATGAAACGTAAACAATAATTATCTGCTGATGTGGAATGCAACAGGTGCATCTTTGATTGGTCTCATGTGGTTGTGTTTAATTAATGGCCAATCACAGTCCAGCTGTCTCAGACTCTCTGGTCAGACACAAGAATTTATTATCATTCCATTCCTTTCTATTCCTTGCCAGCCTTCTGATGAAATCCTTTCTTCTATTCTTTTAGTATATTTTTAATATATCATTTTATTTTAATGTAATATATATAATAAAATAATAAATCAGCCTTCTGAAACATGGAGTCAAGATTCTCATCTCTTCCCTTGTCCTGGGACCCCTGCAAACACCACCACAGATACTACTCCTAGAACTATTTCTATTCCTAGAAAATGCAGAGAAGATGCAAGAGGGGACACAGTTCCCAACACTGAGGGGATTTTCAGACTTTTACAGAATAGCCTGGCAGCTTCAGGCCAAAAAGAGATGGACAAGGGAGAAAAATCAAAGGGATCAGGTGCACAGGAGAGGTGGCAGGAGGAAGGTGCTTCACTGCATGCAGGGCAAGAGGCAGCCACAGGACAAGAGCCAGCTGATCCCTGGGTAAAGGGAATACAAAAATCAGGCTAAAGGCTACAGTCTATCTAGAAACCAGGTGATAAGGAGAGTACACCCCTTATCAAATGCTAATATGAAAGCTCAGTGTTGGCTATTTGACAATAAAAGCTGGGCTGTGGCCTGGGGCAGGTTTATTCTGGCACTGAACTCATGCCCATGTTGAGGTTTTTGGGTGCAGGCAAACTGAGACCCTCAGCCTAATATCTGAAACAGGGCCCACTGGGCTGGCACCTATCAATATTTCCTTCCAGAACAATAAAATTTTCATACTGAAATTCCCATGAGCTTTAAGAGTGTAAAAGCATTAAGTTAAAACATTTTTGCAATTAAATATTTGTATTATTTTAATTCATGCTGCACATTTCATTGATATTACTATCACTAAAAGCCTTCTAAATCAGCCTTCTGCTTTGCTTTTATTTTCTCCCTGGAACTGATTCCTGACAACTGACCAGTCTCCAGTTCTTTACTGGGAGTTAACAACAACCAGCTGGGGGGGGTGACTTCACTTGCTCTCCTACTCCAGTTACATAGTCTGCCCAGACAGCTGTAGGTGAGCATTAAAATCCCAGAAATAAAAAAAAAAAACCAAACCAAAAAAACCCAACTTTGTAACAATTGCAAACACAAAAGATCCAAAAACCACTCTGAAGTGCACACTTCCAGATACTTGCAACATGAGCTAAAGCATTCTCAGGATTAAGGCTGATTTAAGCTGACGGTGTCACTTCATATTCTTCAGGTAAAGACTCCTCCTGTAGCCCTGACAGGGATGAACACCAGAAGAATAAATTACTCTTCTAAAATAATACTTCAAAAGGCTTCTGGCATTTTGGAAAAGGTAATTTGGATAAGAGGGAAATGCAGGGGGAAAAAAACCCCCACAGCTCCAAAGACTTGGGAGGGTAGACTTGTTCAAATAATCCTATTCCTCTTGGCCCAGAGACTCCACAGGTTGTTTTCAAAACAGATCAGAAAATGTTTTGTTTCCTTAAAAGCCTTTTTAAAAAATGTTTTATTGCATGCTTGATATATACCCTGAATTGTTTTGCCACCTTTCTTATAGTATGGGAGAGGAGTCAGATTTCAGAGGAAGCTGAGTGTTCTCACTGAGCTCCACTTGGTGCTCACGAGCCAGAACAAACTCTGGTGCTCTGTTCAGAGTAAGGGGGAAGAGCCATGGGGCAGCTCCAGCAAGGTGATACCTGCTAGAGAGATCAGCAGGACACTGGACAGTGCCACAAACACTTCTGCTGCTGAGGAGCAGAGGTAAAGACAACAAAACACAGAGTTAATTGTATTTTCTTCATCTCTGCTCTACTATTCAAATAAACTTCCTGTTTCAAATGTCTGTTCAGCAAACCCTTCATTCCAGACAAGTCTAAGTTGTAGGCCACAGAGTTTTCAGTCCTGTTTAATAGGATTAAAAAGCTGTAGTAAGAATTTTCTTCAAGTAGAGCACGTACCCCAGAAAAAGCTGCTAATTGGGAAAAGAGAATAAATCTCTCCCACAGCTGGGGCTAAGTAGGACCTTTGAAAGGCTGCAGATAATTTTAAGCTCTCCCACTTCCAGTAAAAGCACAGGAAAGTTTGTACTAAAATTGGTATGTACAAATTAACTTCATCAGTATAGGAATTCTCATTATATTATATATATTATACATATATATATATAATATATAATATTATATAATTATATTTTATATATTATATGTATTATTATAGATGTTACATATTATATTATATCCAGTCCTGCAAGCTCACAAATGAGAGCCAAGCACCATGTTCACCCAAGAACATGTCCCAGAGCCTCTCCTGGGTATGTGTATTTACAGGGATAATTGTTATTTCTATCACAGAATCATGAAGGTTGGAAAAGACTCTGATCGAGTCAAACCTTCAATAAATGTAAAATCTTCTATTTTTTGCCAAATTTTCCTCTGTTCCTTCAGAAGTTGTTAGAATAATCTCCTATATTCTTAAAAATTGCTGAAGACTAAAACTGAATGAAATTACTTAACCAGGCTTCAGGGTTCTGCTTCTTTTAAATTAGCTCACATAAATGCAGCCTCATGAAATTCAGCCACAATGAACATCTGCAGTTGGCCTAATATTTCTATCTAAACAGCTTGGATGGCATTCAAATTTATTATTAGATGTCAGGATTAAAAAAAACCCATTTAAACAAACCAACAATGCTATTCAGAGGTATATTATTCTTTGGCTTTGAGGAAAAATACATTAAAATGCATATTTTCAGTTAGATAGGATAAACCAGTCTTTTTATACACTCTGAGCTGGAAAACACAGGGATATATTTTGTCTCCCATGTCTGCTCCATTAATGTGTACCAAGACTAACAGTCAATCTTATCACAGCAATTCCATTTTTTTAATCCACAGAAAATACTCTTTTCTTTTGCTAGACAATTCAGTGGTTCTGAGTTTTAATCCTTAAAGGGATGGGGCTGAATCTTTAAGTTCCTTTAATAGACAAGCTTGCTCCAGGTCTCAGGTGACAGCAGAATCCCCTCCTGCCCCCTCCCCAGATTTAATTCATTTAATCCATGTCAGAATCCTTCCAGCTCTGTCTATAAAGATTTCCATAGATGACAAATGTGAGCTGGTTACATCCAGGCTCATTTTTCCTTCAAATCATAAAGGCTAAAACCATATTTATTTTAGCCTTCAGCATCCTTCAATTCTTAGAAATTATATTGCAAAGATCTAGCTTTTATTTTACAGTACTGAATCCGAATCAGGGCAAAAGATACAAATGTATTTTGCTCCTGTGTGATGAAGTATTCCAGAAGTTGGGCATCCTAATCCATCTCTAATTCTCATGGAAGCCCCAGACCAGGCAGCCTCTGGGGAATGCTGGGGCTGGAGCCAAGCACATGCAGCTTTATCTTGGAATTTCAACATGAAAGGGAAAAAACAGCAAAAAGGAGGGAGTTTAATAATTGCAACTAAAAAGTGATCACGATAAGCCCTCAGTATTTCATTTCAATCTAACTCCCTTGAGCCAGAAAACTGAAGGAGGCCTGGAAAGTTTGTAAATCAGGGACAATAAAAGAGATGTGAGGATGGTTTGTGTAGCACTCAAATACACACACACGATGTAATTGCCTGTTTTATTTAGTGGAATCACTTTTGTAGATTAGAAATATTTCCAATTCCCGTTTTACTCCAATGCAAGCCTCCACCATCGACAGGCGTAACGCAGTTTGTTCAACTGATTCCAAACCAGAAAAAGAAAAAAAAAAGGAAAAAAAAAAAAAAGAAAAAAAAGTACAATCTCAAAAGTTAAGTTAGAAACTAAGTTCACACATTTTCTTTGGGACCAGGAATCTGTACATAGTACAAAATATACATTTATTGAACTTTCTGTAAACACACAGTTTGAATTGTGTAAAACTGTAAATAGTGGGTGAACTACGTGGAGAATAATTTATTATATATTGTTATACATTCTACTTAAGGAAAATAGTTATGCTCTTGTATATTACTCTGTTAAATTTATAAATTCCATAATGAAGCTGTGTAATCTGCAAACATGCTTTTCAAGCTTAAATCTCTCCATTCGTAACACACATTTATACAGGTCATCAATGAAAAAAGTTACACTTTCCACAAAATAGATATAAAGAGGTCATGAATTTTCTAAAAAGACAGGCACAGCATGTCACTACAAACGAGACTCTTATGGTGTGGAGTCAATTCTGTGAGAAGACAGGTGAAAACTCTCTAATTCAGCATGTTTGTACGTGGTCTTAGGAACAAGACAGATGCTAGAACCCAAAATCTCTGCTTATAAAGATTTATCAAACAGCTGGTCCTGGAAGTCAAAGCTCATACTTTTCAGATATGCAGCACTCCCTGGCTGGGAGAACCTCAGCTTTTGTCTCCTATCAACTCTTGGTCACGAGTAATTGAGTTTTCCAAGCAGTGAAATACCCAGCACCATTTGCCAAGAACATTTGCATAATTCAGCACTTACTCCAAAAAGTGGATTCCTGGCACTGAAGAGTTAGATGTGGTCAATAAATACAATTTAACTCTTGGTGCCCAAGGTCATCAGCAAAACCAGGCTGGGAAACCCCAACTCCCATGGGCTGCAGGGCATTAACCCATGGAATGTGGGGTGACAGCATCCCAGCACTGGGGACTCTGGTGAGCAATGCCCAGTTTCCAATTTAAGGGGCTGGAAATTCCTAATTGCAGCAGACTTCTCAGTCTGGCATCATTCAGCAAGAATAAAAAGTTCCCCTATAAACACTGTCAAAGACCCTTTTACAGAATGGTCCATAGAATAGTCTGGGTTGGAAGAGCCTTAAAGATTATCTAGTTCCAACCTTTCAGGAGTCCATCACTGGACATGGATGTAATTCTATGTAAATTCAGCACATTTATTCCTACATTTTCAAGGTCTCATTGTCTTTCCATCCTGGACACATAATCTTGGATTTCATTTGTTTGCAGCTAAAAACACTGCATCAAACATCTTAAACTGTGCTCTTCTGAGGTTTTAAAAGAAAAAAAATTCTTAGACATTTAAAGAATTAAGAAATTACCTCAGATTAACCAAACATTTTGCTTTAACATTACCACTGTCTTCCCTTTGGCTTTGAAAAGCTTTTTCAATATCTAAACTGAATAAAGATTACATTTGTTTTTCATTCCAAGAGAAGTGGGATAGTTAAGGCTCCAACAACGTACAGAATTTGTATGTTGTGAGCAAAAGCTCCACCAATGTCAGAAGGATTTAAAGTGAAGTTTGTGCCTGATTTTCCCAAGCCTATCTGACTCTAATTTTCCCCTGCAGTGTGAACAGAAATATTGTATTCCAGCCTGAAATCCCAACAGTGAAAATGAAATTGGGTACCCAGTATTTGCACTGCTCAGACTGGCTGGAATTCAGTAATAGCTGAATTGAAACTCTGGACCTTGCTCTACAGGCACCAACAGAATAAAAGTACTGATTGTTTGAGGACCTGCAGTTTGTTTTCTCATTATTCCTAAAGGTATTTCTCAAAATAAATAACAATGGCAGCTCCTTCAATTCCAGAGGCCTCCTCACAACACACCTGGGGAGTCCTGTCCACCTGGAAAAACCCCACATTCCCACCAAGCTCCTCAGAGCCAACACTTCAAGGAAAAAAAAGGAATTTCAGCTTTGCCTCAATGTTACTGAGCAAGCTGAGAAGTGCTGCTGTTGTGCTCCTGGAGGAAAATGGCACTGCCTGACACAGCACCACCCTTCAGATACATGGCTGGTCACAGTAGTGAGGATCATTGGTTTTACTCTTCCCATTTTGGAAAAAAAATTTAAAAATAAGAAAGCAGGTGCCTAGTGATATTTTAAAAAAGTACTTGGGCAGGAATCAGTTAAAGTTATATGTAAAAATCTGGCTATGCATAAAGCACTCTACAAACCTGACCTGTCATCCCACTTCTACCCAAGTTTTGACACTTTCAGATTTTCTTAGTTCTATAAAAGGCATTTTTTAAGTTAAGCCCACTTTCCCAACTTTTGTGGTGCAGAAGTTGGGGGGTTTTGTGGTCATTGCATTTAAAGCAATCTCAAAACACTTTCCTATGACATCAATATCACTCCTGTTCCCTTAGCCTGGAAGCAAAGACTTTAGAAGAATGTGTACAAGAGATGGGAAAAGAAAGATCTGTATTACTGCTACTCAAAAGGAACACCAAACAAAACAGAGAAAATGAGGAATATTCACAAAGCCTATGTGACTACAAGTCAACAACTCTGACACATTCAGGAGATTAAAGCTCCAGACATTTTTTTCACATATTAAGCAAATGGTAGAATCACTTGTCATATTTCTAGAAACAAATTGTCAATGGGAGACAATTTAAACTCAACTTTTAACATGCCTATTTTTTTTTCTACCTAAATGCATATAGTGGTCCATGATGCTAAAGAGAAGCTTCAAGTTTTCCTACAGCTTCCTGACCTCCTGAGAACACGTGCCACAGCCCAGGTGGCTGCTACCTCATTTATAAAGCAATATTATTAAGCAAAATAAGGCCACAGAGTGCTTCAGATGTGCACACTGGGGTCTGCAGAAAGCTGCAGACTGTGCAAGCACTCCAGAGAAAAAGCTCACAAAAGATTGGAGTCTCTGATCAGTATTTCAGACAGGTCAGTCAAAATTATTTAGCCACAGAGTGATACTTTTAAATTCTGCTCCTTTCTTACAGCCTCTATAGCAGGAATCACATTCATTTTTTGGTGCTACAGCATCCTGGAAATTCACATCTTGAGCCTCTTTTCACCACTTAGAAAGTCAAAAAACCTCTCCAGCCAGATGGAGAGTTTACACCCTGAACTGGCCCATAAAGGCTCAGCTATGATCACCTCAGACACAGGTAGTTGTAATAACAAGGAGCCACACTCATTATCTAGGAGACATCATTTTCATAGCTGGTAAAGCTTGGCACCAAGTAACAATTCATTTTCTACACAAGAATATCAGGTACAGCCCTGTAGCTCTACAGCTTTGCTGTCTCTGAACCTGTGCAAGGTACATCAGGTTTGTATCAAATACTGTGTTTGCCAAAGGATGAGGAAAAGGGCACTGGCTTTGCTAAGGTTAGCCCCTTTCAGACATGGCCAAGTTTAAACACCAAGGAACTGAAACACACCAAGTCCTTTGTGCACAAAAGCAGCTCAAGAAGGTGCAGGCAGAGATGGAGGTGAACATCTTGCCATGATGAAATCCTGATGTACATTGAACTAAGGTAAGCTGTAACAACCAGATCATTAACATAATTGTGGCAGCCATGCTGTCTGCCACAGGACAGAGCTCCAAACTTCCAGAAAATGTGAACACAGAGGAAGGTTGTCAGCACAGAACTCACACATAAGACATTTAGACAGATTTTGATGGTTCCAGTTTAAAGAAAAGGAACGTTTATCAAAGTAAAGTGTTTGTCTTAAGTGGGGAAAGAGCTGCAAAGGCTGTGATGCTCCCTACACAGGCCATCATTTATCTGGGTGTGGTTTCCCAAACTGTGGCAGGAGGGGTGGGGCAAGCATTCCTTGGCTCTCAGTCCTGTCTCCCACTCTCCATTTTTCCCTAGCACCAGCACCTCACAGCTGGATTATCAATTTACCCAGCTCAAAGGACAGGTTTTTTTTTTCTCCTAACTGCACACCCACTTAAGGACAAGCACTGGCACAAAAAAAGGCAGTAGGGGCAAACCAGGAGCAATGGTTTAGTCTTGGCCTAAGATCATGAAACCACATCCTTAGACCATAAACTACTAAAAATGGAATGCAATAGGAAGTGTCTCCTATCCCAGTGTGTAAAATTAAGGCGGGATTCTTATCAGGGAATCAACTGAAGTGAAAACTGATCCCTAATTTTGTTAAATCACCTTAAGCTTCCAACTCCTGAACTGAGCAAAATGGCTCAGACAGGAACCTATATAGTGACAGCACCAGCTTTGCAATAAATAATGTAATGGACATTGAAGTCAGTTTGCTACAAGGAAATGTTGAAAAGATCAGCTTTGGCACCTGCAGGAACTCTCAAGGTAAGTGCTCCCATGACTCATCTGCTGCTCAGTATTCACCAGGCACCACTGACACCACCTACGCCTGCCACAGCTCAGAGCAGTTTAACCACAAGCTGATGAAATTCCTCTCTCCAATTCTGACTCCAGCTCCAAGTTGAACTGAGTGATGGCTGTGCCTCAGGGTGGTGGTGCTGCTGCTCCTGGGCCAGCTGAGAGCAAGCCCAGCTGAAAGGCCCAGGCTCTGTTCCTGCCCCAGCAGAGTACCAGGGTCTCTATGGATACAAAGGATTTACAAAGCCTTGCAAACCTAGGATCCTACTTAATGTCACTGCATTTAAGTCATCCAACATTGGTTTAAAGCACATTTTACAAGCCTCTGTCTTGAACATTTTTTTGATGCTGAATTAGCGAGAATTATTTGGAACAGTTGACTATAAAGCAGTTACAGGTATTCTCCCAGAACAATCAGCCAAACATTTAATCTGACTATAACAAAACTCACAGAAACTGTAGCCAGTGAAGCTGTCAAATGTAGAAGGAAAACAAAGTTGCACGGCATACGAAGCAAAGTAGCTTTACAAATGTCATTTCCTTTTAAAAACAAGCAAAATCGGGACCATCCTATTTGAACATGTATTTAAAAATACATCTGTTAACATCACACAATTTTCATTTTTGTCACACATGAATCTTTTTCCAAGAGGGAAATAAATAGCACACAATATTTCAAAATAAAAATTGCTGCCTTGCCCCTGAGGTGCTAATGTTCTTAGCATTTAAAAAAAAGAAGTTTCTGGTGCAAGAAGGAGATGCACAAAGGTGCAAAAGTGCCTTTTTTCTTTTCAGAGCAGTGAAAAAAGTACAGCTTGCCTCTTTTCTAGGATGCTTTATATACTTAACTGGTTTATTCTGTAGTCAAAGTCTGTATCTAAAATGGCAGTGTTTATGCATACATCACAATTCAGTGCTCTGAGCTCATCAAAACGCTGAACGTAGGCGAGAGAGAGAAAGGCCTGAAACAGCCTCTCTGCCACTACCCTCAAACCTACTCACATCACCTGTAGCAACAGCAGAATTATTTTCTTTCTAACCTTCAGGAGACCTCGTCAGAAGAGGCGTCAAAAAATCTCCTTTGTCACTGAGACAGTTTAAGTGATTATGGTTTGAAGTATGGCTTTTCACACCACAGTTTTGCTTCCGATTTTTAAAGTTTAAAACTCAAAGGTTCCACAGTCCAGTTCAAGGTTTTGCAGTTTCCAAAACTAAACTTTAGTCTCTATGAAAAAAAAAGGACAGAACTTTTATCTGCCTAGTCCTAAATTAAGTTGAGCTTTTCGCACTAATACGCCATGTATTATTAAATATGCTCCTTAATTAGGTGCCTGTGAAGCTATAACTTAACATCATTATAGTTTTGCACTCTACAACAAAATTAGACATTTTAAGCATTTATTCATAGGTAGGTAAGGAACTGGTTCTTTAAGCAAAAATTGCTATAAATTTATAAATACAAATAGTGCTTATGTTTTCTTCATTCATGCTTGAACAGATTACAAACTGAATACAATGAAGTTACGTTTAAGCACCCCACATAGACAAGAGGGATAAAAGAAAAGTTTGCTGGTATATACTATACTTAGTTCCAAGACACTATAAGTTACTTTTTCACTGTTCAGTGTTCCCTAACTCTGCATTAGTTTTAAGGCTATATATACAAATATGTATATGTCAAAGTTAGGGAAAGACAAATATAGCAAAATGCATTGTACTACATTTTCCTATCAAAAAGTAATTATACACCAAGTTCTGATTCTGTTTAACTGCAGTAAATGTTACAATCTACTTGTTTTACTGATTTTCCTTTTGAGGAATCTGCCTACTAAATGAGTAAACTACATATTAAATACAATATTCTCAACCAAAAAGACAATACAAGGTGCACAAAACAGCAGTTTTGCAAACACGACTGACTTGAAAACTTAATTTTCGTATGCTCAATGGGAGAAAGCTAAGCTTAAATCAAATTAGTTTATTATCTTATAAAATTTTAAATTAGAATTTTAAACAACAAACAGTTAAATATTGTCAACATGCTATACCTCAAATCACAAGTACTGTTTAACCACTAGTCTCTCATTCTAAGTAAGTGGGTCAATTAAAAACACACACCATAAAATGTTAAAGATTGTCAGGCTTTGACAAATGTATTTTTATCAAACAGTAGGCAAATTCAAACCAATGCACATCTTCAGTAGGGAGGGAAAAAAAAAAAAAACAACACCAAAAAGCCTGAAAAAACCCACATTTATAAAAAATAGGGTAACGGATTAATCCCACATCATCCTCTAGCATATGGCTATGTCTTGGGCAATAATCAAAATCCTTCCCATTTTAAAAATGGGCTACCAATTAAGAAAAATATTCTTCCACAAGTAAAATATCATTTACAATGGCACTGACACTTTAAAAGGCAGGAAAAGAAGGAATTACACATTTATGGGTAAATGTCTTGTTTGTTAAATCAAGCTTTATTGATAAAATGGAATTCAAGAGTATTTTTCTTGGAACAGCAGCAGACCCAGCCAATCAGGATTGTAAAAATGCTGCAGACTCCTACTTTATGTAGAAAGTTGTCTTCGTGCTCAGTGATTAGTAATTTCAGGTAAGGGTTAATGAAAAAGAGGTGCAAAGAACCAAGGTGTTCTAATCCCAAGATTGGTACATGTATGAACAGGATACTGTTAACAGGGCATGATTTAACTCCCACTGAACTCAAAATCACAAATCCCTTCGACTCAACGTGAGAGCAGGAGTGCATCCAAGAAAATGATGTTGTTTGTTGAAGAATGTGCACTACTCCTAAGTTATTTTTCCATTGCCAAGTGAAATTCACACACTGTAATATCTGGTAGGTTGCCCATGAGTTCAGCTTTCATATAAACCAAAAAAGTTATCTTTAACAGTTTTGTGCACCTCTTGAGCACCTAGCTGGCTAGGCTGCTGCTCCTTGCAATCCAAAACCACAACATGATTTTTAAAAGGGATATATATTGTTGCATCACACAAGCCAAAACATTTCTTCTAACCTTTATAGTGATTTAAAGCGGTTCATAATTAAATATGAGCATTTGTACAAAGACAATTGCACTTTACAAAAACAAAATCATACAACATAAATTGCTGGAGTCTTGATTTACAACATGAATTTATGGTTTGAAATCACGTTTACAGAAGTCTGTTTTACAAAAAAAGATCAGTTCCTGGGCTAGATGTTGTACTGCTGTAGTCACTCTCACCAACACATCATATTCCCTTCTTTAATTAAGGTTGAGGATGGATGTTAAGAAGGGTCACTGAGGTTGGGCTGCACTTTCATTTGCAGGATGAAAGGTGAACTCCACAGCTAGATGAGCAGTTTTACCACATATCATCAGTTGAGGCAGAATCCTTAAAGAAAAAAGAAGGAACCCTTTAAAGTCTGGAGTGCCCATCCTTGCGGCCGTTTCTGGATAATCCAGACTGAAAAGGGTAAAGACTTAAATCATTTCAGGAGTCTCTTTTCTCTCCCCTTTCAGAAACAGCTTTTAAAAAGTATCTAAACCCCACATATTCTTAATTAACAAAACATCAGAATCAAGAAATTTCAAAATATGACCAAGTGTTTCATCAATCCTGAAAATAAGATCCTAGGCATGTTACTCAAAAGCATTTCCAGAGCCTTTCTAGCTATTTCCTGAGTAGTTAGAAATAATACAAAATGGATACACTCAGCTCACAGGTGTGAGAAAAGAGCAGGATGTGCTCATGTCATGTGTTATCACCATTATCATCTTTTGTCTTCTCAGCCCTCCCTCGTTGCATGGGAAGATACAGACATCAACTGACACCCTGTTATAACTCAGAGCTATTTTAACACTTTTAATTTAAGGCTACAGAAGTGTAGTTTAGGCAACAGAAGGAAATTGTAATTTTGGATGGTAATAAAACTGCAAGGGGAAAAAAATAAATGTATGTAACAAAAATAAAAATACTGAAAGTAGAAACATGCTGTGCTCCAAATCATAATTGTATGGTCATGCCACTTGGTATTTCAATCTATCCAACACCCGAGTGTCCCAAAAATTCATTCCATTTAGGCCCACAGGCAACAGCAGATTTTGTATAACCACCACAAGCCTGACAAATGTTTAACCAAATCCTGGTTTAACCAGTATTTAATTTTACCAAGTGTTTTTTAATCCATTTGACTTTGTGTCAGGCCTGTTCCCTTTTCCCTTGCTTAGACTGCTCTGTATTCAGCTTTCTGCACCTCATCAGGTGGGCTCACAGGTTAATCAGCAAGTGGGGCCACAGCTCTGCAGCTGGAATAAGAGCTGAATCAGCAGCACAGGAGTCAGAGCAAACTGCTCCTGTGCACCACCTTTGGTGTTTTCAGCAACACCTCCTCCTTTTCCCTAAGCAATTAAGGGGCAGGATGGGCTTTTACAACAGCTCATCCTGGTGTTTCCACAGCTACACCTCCCCATCATTACTGAGCCTGCAGGAGGTAGGAATATTACTTTTCTTCAAAAGCACTGCCTTAGTGACTCCTTGGAGAGGAGAGAGGCTAATTAAGTCTCTAGCAATGCCACACATGATAATTTCTTAACACTGAAGTTCTGCACCCTTCATTCAATCTTGCACACAGAATCCATTACAAGCCAGAGAGGAACAGTTGGCACGGAGGTGTAGTTAAAAAAACACAAACTGAAATTGCCCTTTGCAAAAGTACCACCTCCAGCTTTTCCTTCAAGACCAGAAGTAGCAAAGGAGAGCAATTACATGAAGGAGCAAAATGGTTGTTTCAAGAATGAAGAATAAAAGCAGCATGAGTAAAAATGCAGGAGCTGCTTGCCAACTATTCCATATGCAAATTTCTGTATCCCAGTTGCCAACAAGATCACCAAGTTTGTGTACTGTACATTTGTAGAACAGCAACATACCACAGAATGTATTTTGAAGGTAAAGCATCCTCTTTCAGCCCCTATTTAGGAATTTTAATGCTAAAAATAGAATGAGGGCTGCCAAATAAAACTAGTGCACAGTTGTAAGGCCAACGCACAATCTTTATGTCTGGCTGCATTTCACTTCTGTCACATCCAAGCATGGAAGAAATTTCTGCTGATAGTTAAAGGATCAGTTTAACTGCTCCATGAGATACTGTATTTTCAGTGACAGAATGTTGTTTCTGCTGATCAAACTGCCACTGGGGTCATGCTCATGTTCACTGTTTGTTTTTTCCTCCCCTCATCCTGACAGTGGATTTATGTCTCTCTCAGCACTGACATATAAGAACCCAAAGTGATTGCTTGCTGTAAGATGCTCTATGCTTAAGAATAAAAGTGTTTACACAGTCCATTTGGTAAACTAATATATTCTTAACATGTCCATTTAACCTTTAGATATAGCATTTTTCTTCTTGATATTTAGGAAAAAACGTGTCCTATAAAGAAAGGGAAAAAAAGCCCCCCACGACTCTTTCCACCATTTGGCAGCACTTGGAAACCCAAGCAGGACTGAAATAATGAAATGCCAGAGACAAATGAATCAACCCTACTGGAGTTTTGAGATGATGATCAGCAGAAGGCAGCAGAAAACAATTACAAAACACAGTCCAAAAAGCACAACAGTGTTATTCCTTTCTTGGGAGAAAGGGTCTTTAACAGAAATTTGCAGTATCTTTCTTTACAAAACAGCTCAAATAATTGGGGTGGGGAGAAAGAGAATGCAAGAGAAAGGATACTTACAGCATCATCATTCCTGTAGGGGTTCAGTCTGTTATACACAGCTTCAATCACACTCCGTCTAGGGCAAGAAAAACAAAAAACCCACAAGATTTTAAGGCTGTGTTTTCCTTTTGTTTTCCAAGTTAAATTCCCAATTTTAATTTAAATGCAAACTTTAGAAGATTCTAAATTCACAGAACCATTTTAACTGCAAGTTAGCACTTTAAAACTTTTTTTTAAAAAATGATTTTTCAAAAAATCCTTTAAAATTTTTAAATCCTTTAGGCTTTAGACAAACAAGGCTGAATATCCCTTGGAGTTCAGCAGGAGAGGAGCAAAACCTGAAAGTCAGGTCTTGCCTTTGAGAAAGGGCAGCAGAAACCTCAATGGACACTGAATGTCCTGGTCATTTGTGCCAAAAAATCACTGTGGTAGTAGTGTAGTATGGCATGTATTATGTATCACTTCCATAGGGGAACAGTGTTGTGTTATTTTTCTGGACACAAAAAAAACCATTCTGAAGTACATTTCTGTTTGTGTTATGTCCTAAAAATGCACTTTCCATGTGCAAACATGAAAAAAATAGATCTAATAGATCTAGAACAGTATTCTTCTACAATGACATGGCCAATACTGTCCTGCAATTTTTTTATCAAAGAAATCAACAACATCAATACAAAAACAAAACAAAACAAATGAAAAAAAACAAACAAAAAAAGCCCCAAACATATATATAAATAAATAAAATTTGTAGGTTTGTGTATTGTATCTTCAGAATGAGATAAATTTTGTCTGGTAAAATAATACAAAAAAATTATTCAAGCATTTTTTTAGTAACCTCCTTTTAAAAAGGCCCCTGCTTAGCATATTTAAGATAGCTTAAAATTAACCTTCATCTCTAAGATTCTTGATTTTTCTAATAGTGATAGAAAATTTGTAAGAAATAGATTGATAAAATATGAATACATTTGCAATCAACATGTAAATGAGCAACATGATTTTTATTTATTTGTTTTAATATAGGGTGAAAAACTGAGACTTAAAAAACCCCTTGAAAACTGGTAATAAAAAAACCCCAAAAAACAAAACATAAGTGAATGTGAGGCTGAAGGAAGAAGCTGTCTATGCCTTTCCCAGTATATAAGGAAAAAACTTTGAAGGGAGATCAGGAAGGAAAGAGGGGAGTAAAAACCAGAAATTACATATTGAACTTTAAATGCAACTTTCTTTTGGATCCCCTTCTGCAGAACCAAGTAAGATGAAGTAGCAGATTGTGGTGCAAAGCAAAATTCAAAGAGCAACCTTTAAAGTGCTGATGAATGCATGCACAGCAATCACAAAGGAGTGCCAGAGAAGAAAAAAGCAGATGACAAGCTCTGTAATCATCCTGCAACACTCAAGAGTCAGCAACTACCACGGATAAATATCAGAGTGAATGGTTATAGGGCATGAGAGAAGAGGTTGGATTTAAAGCAATAAAATCAAGCAATTACACCAAGGTACATTACACATATGGATTGGAAAGTTTCCCATATCTTTCAAGAAATGGGTATCTTTGGTTCTAAATACAGGCAGGTTTCTTGGAAAGCATTATTTTCCTTCCAAATTGGCAACAGTGCTTTAAGTTACATAAATATCCAATTAAATCAATATTTCTCTAAGTCCCTATTCAAACTAGCATCACTGAGAGACAAAATCCTGCTGAAGTCACATCACTTCAGCATTTCTTCACAGCCATGATGCCACTTCCAGCCAAAGGAGATGAAGAAAAATCAATTTGTATGCTGCATTTCATGAGTAACTGACTCACTCATACTTTGAGAGTACAGCAGCCCATCCTAAGCAGATCCTATTATACTTTAAATTGCCATCTCTTCTTCTCCTAGTCAAACAGTTCCTATAACTTTGTTTTCTAGAAGCCATCTTTACAGTTATCACTTTATAATTTAATCAATTTATTCAATTTTTAAATTTATAATTTATTCAATTACGTGTCTCAAGTCCTGATGTTTTGGTGTAACAATACAAAAATCATACTCTGTATCACATGTGCCCAATCCTTTTTAACACAGCACAGGCCCATGAAGAATCTTTTGAATCAAAAAGCTCTTGGTTTGGGGTGCAAACAAGCTGACCACATTGCTTCCTTAAAGACTGAATATTTGAGAAACCACAGAGCATCACCACTGAAACCTTCAAGGACAAAGTCAGCTATATAAAACTACAAATTTAACTTCCCACTTTTCTTTTTTGATAGATTTCTATCTCGCTTTCAGATTTGTCACAAGCAGAGAGGAACAAAAGCAAATTTTTAAGCAATTACAACATGGCTACAGACAAGAAAAGAAAGCTGCCAAGCAAAACATTTTATGCATATCACTTCTTGTTGAAGTGTATAACACTTCAAGTAATTAAAGTCAGGGCATTATTTTCACATATTCAAATGTAACATCCCCCCAGTTAATTACAAAAAACAGACACTCAGGCCACCCTTAAAAACCCCTCATTCCTTCCCAAAAACTACAGTTTGACATTTAATTTTTGCAATGATTCACAGTCAACTCCATTCTTAGGCTTGTCCTTTTCATCCAGAACAACTGAGTAATAAAAACTGGAGAACAGATCATCACCTTTTGTCCTGTGCCCTTCCTCCCTCCCTGCCCCCCAGCTTTTTTAAGAGTGGCCTTGCAGTCACAAAGTGATTTCAGCCCAACCCCACACGGACACTGATGTGAACTCACTTGCTTGCCAGCTCCCCCCCCGGCGGGAGGTTTGGGATGCTCTCGGTTGCTAACGTACGCATCACGTGGACTAAGTCTGGCACTCCTTCACCCTGCTTCTTTATGATCTCTGGGAATCAGAAGTACTTTTTTTGTAAGTGCAGTCCAAATTTAACTTCAAAAGATTGAAACACTCAGTTTTATAAAAAAGGCAGCTTAACATTAAAAAATAAAATGAAAAAAAAAAAATAAAATTAAAGCGACAGACCGTACTCAACATGGTAATTGTTAACTTTGGTTCCATAAGTAAAAATCTGTAACAGATTTGACACAGATTTACTGCTGTTCACATGCTGACTTGGTTTTAGAAATACACAGCTACCTAATAACAGTGGGGAAAAAAATCTTTAATGGCTTTCCTGCTATACATAAGACAGAAAATGTAATATCTTCCCAAGGCATGGGGCAGATATTAACATCAGCTTTATCACTGCAACACAAGATAAAATATTATTGCCATCACAGAAAACATAGTATTTTCAAAAAATAATAGGTTAGACATGTCAGAAGTAATTCCCATGGCTGTATGTGTATTAACCAATACTTGTACCTCACTGCATTACAGTAACATGCAAATTTTAAGGACTATTACACATAAATTAAAAGCCAGGGACATCTAATTGACAGTTTCATCTTCAACTCAGGAGATATTTAAATTCAGGGCAGAAACTTAAAGCTGATCCACTCCAGCTTCTGGGTGAAGAGAATCTGTATTGTAGCCACAACCACATTTGTCAAGACATTAATTCTTTAACTTTATTCTTAGGCCTGGTTGGTTTGGCTTTCTTTTTTTTTTTTTTTGTGTGTTTGCTTTTTTCACTTTCCTCCTCAAGTCAAAAGCACACAGTTTTATTTGAATTCAAGACATTCAAGATCATACCAGAAGAAGTATGAAGAGTCATTCCTTAAACAGGCATTTTATGAAATTTAAAGAACAAGAACATTTTTTAAAATGCATCTCATTCATTTCTCTGTAAACATGAGCTCTCAGAAGTTGCAAAACATGTGAATTATTAAGACCTGGTGCTTTTCATCTTCAAGTGAATACTGCAACATGCATACAACAATGTGTACATATGTGCACATCTAGACATGCATGTATGTACATGCACACTGTTCTTCATCTAATAAAACATTTACACAGTTTGAAAGTAGTTGGAATTCATCAGTACCACTTTTGAAAAATATTTAAGTACCAAGTTTCCATTTTATAATTTGTGAGATAAGGCACATTGAAAGCTTTTAAAACCAACATGTATCCAGTCCTTTTTAGTCAAAACAAAACAAAACCTAAAAAACAATTGTGAATTACTTTTTGTGTATGTAATGGTTTTCAGGGCTGTGTGTGTTTACAAAACCCATCAGCTCTGTTTTGCAGTCAGGCTGTGTAAATTATTTGCAAGGTATAGTGGAAACACTGCCTAGTCCTCAACCAGCATCAAACTCTGCAGCACAAAGATTTAAGCTGTTAACTTCAAAACTTAAATTTTAAATACATGACACTGCACACCAGAGACACCTCAAAAACTTGCCATTTCCTCAAAATCTACAGCCAAAGTTCATTTTACCATCTTACATTTAGCAAAGAAATAATCTATGAATCTTAAATCTGAATAAGAAGCCAAGATCTCAGATTTGGTTTGCCAAGTTCCTTTATTGTGCAATTTTGAACATCTAGAATATGCTACATTGTGCTAGTTCTAAAGTTCTGCTGTACAAAAATAAGGAATTTATAGTTGACCTATACTACACAGTTTCACAACCTGTAACTGCAGTACATTTAACATACAGTCTCCACTAAATGAATACATTTATATTTTGATAAAACTATAGATACAGACTGAATGAACACTGAAGACACAACAAATGGAGTCGGTCTGCTAGCTGTGTTTAATTTATTGGAATTTTCTTGTTTCAATACACCTTTAACCCTCCCCCCAGTCTTTAATTTACTTTTAAACCTTCTACACATTTTCATGGCATCAAGTACTGGAAAAATGTACTTACAACCCTAAAATAAAGGATTCAAAAATGGGAATTGCATACAAAGTTTAAGAAAAAGCCAGAACTTTGTTTATGTGAAAATTAGAGAAGGAACATATAACAGCTAACTTAAAATTATTTATCTCTACATAGGTATAAATATTGCAGGGAATATCTATTAAGGGATGGTTTTATGTAAAAAAAAATGAGAACAGAAAAAAAAAGCTTAGACAAGTTTCTTTTTAGAGTCAACACATTGATAACACATATTAGTGCAAATAATAGCAACACATTTTGGAATGACTGATCACTTCTACCATGAAGTTCACATGATACTTTAGGAGTAACATTGATTTATTGCAAGTAATGGCACAAGGATGCTTCTCCACACTTGCTGCTTTTTCCATTATTTCTTGCAGCTACAAATCTGGACCACAAACACATCAGGAGAGTCTTAAGGGACATGGTAAGTAGAAAAGTTTCTACATTTTTAAAAATCTGAATCATCTCTCCTTATTCAAGATGACCATCATTATTAAATCCTATTCAGTCTTAAAATTTGCACTAGTTTTTAACAGTATAAAGGTATATTCTGGGCTGAGGGGATAAAAATACAACCAGAAAAAAAAAAATGCACATTCGAAAGGATCGACTCTCATTACCTGTTGGACTTCACTGAGTACTGAAGTTCATAAAAATTTGTAATATGCATTTTAACCAAGTTTCCATCTTAATGAATTTTAAATTTAAATTGATATTACAGATTAGTAAGACCATTCTAAAAGTACTCTTTATATTTTTTAGTTCCTTCAGCCAAAAATCAGGCTTTTAAAGTTAAGCACTGCCACTCTTATAGTATCCTAAGATAAGAGCAAGATTATTCACTGTAGTGTATAAAGTTTCAGATGCTGCAGCAGCCCTACCTTACTAGTCAATAAGGCATTATCCACTTCAGAAACAATGAAATGGCACATTAATTAATTATATATTAAATATAACAAAGTTATCAACTCCTGTTCTTGAAATTCTGCCTTGGTTCAGGCCTTTCAACTTTCCTCATGCTTAAGTCCTAAAAGGCCAAATTCTGCTAACAGCTGATACAAATCACTGCTGGGTTGAGTAGTGTTTACTAAATAATCATTCCTTTAAATAATATTTTTGTGCAACAACAGACAAAAGATTGAGGATAACTCTAAAAATTAAGCAAAGACCCTTGAGAGGAAGTACAATATATTTCCTCAAGTTGTTCAGACATCATCCCATTAAATTAATATTAAAGTGCTTTATAACTACATACAGAATCCTTCTGCCTCTATGCAATTATCACACTTTGATCATTCCTGCAAATTTCCTATTTGTATAAATGCAAAGTACCAGCAGCCAAATTCTTGTATCTACCATAACCACATGCAGGTCCAGTGTTTAGGCTGTTCCTTTACAAAATAAAGCAGCTGTACAAAAATGCCAACTTTCCTCACTGTAACATTCCTGGGGTAGGATGAGGCCAGCTGAAGATGCAGCCTTGGCTTCATCGTATTTCCATATTCTAGGTCAGGGGTTTGTCTGAGCTCAGACACAATATCTAAGATAAGGAGGCAGCTCTTGCCCAGATAAGGAGAGTCCCCAGGCTGTGAATCAATGTGTGAATGTACAGCACACTTGTTCTTCAGCAGATCTGTGGGTGGGCACACACAGTGAGCTCCTCCTGGTGCAAACCTGCTCCCTGCTCTGCTGACACCTCCCTCCCGCAGGGGACTGCACGGGGACATCCCTGCCACGCTGCCAGGGACACTCACACCAGCACTCACTGTGCACCAACCTCTCTTCTCAGCCAAGTGTGGGCATTAAAACACACAAATGTCTGCCTGGGCATTTGTTCAGGAGCAGAACAGATGTAGTTTGCTGAGAGCTGGCAAGTGAAACCTTGGAAAAACGTGGTACTTTCTGCAGGAGCACCTACACAGGTTGTGAGTGCTGTAAAAATTGCGCATGGATTTGTCTGAGCCCAAAATTCCCATGCAGGCAAGTTCTCTGTGAAATTTCTGGAGCTGCACTGTGTTACCATCATGCAAGTTAAGGAGGAAAAAAGTGCATAATGTACTCCTCTAACTTACTAACCACTGCTACCACAGCTGTGGAGAACTCTGCCTATCGTGCCCTGTGTGCTATTAAGGATTCTTGGAAGTATACACACACATAACTAGACTTGTAACATATAGAGGAGTCCACTTCAAAAATAGACTTAACCTATGCAAATAATGCATACAGCATGTCTTAGATTTCAGAAACAAACTCCAAGATGTAGTTGGTTTTAAATATCAAAAGGCACTATAAATGCAGTTTTAATCAGAAATTATTTGAAACTACTTGATTTCAAATATCATTTTTATGTGATCCAAAAAGCCCCAGACTCACAGTTTCAATTTAAAGTTTAAGAAAAATTTTAAAATTACTATCAAGATGAGTTCCCAGCTTTTGTTTGCCATGAATGCTTAAAGACTAGCTTTGACAAACTTCTGACATACTTCCAAATAAGTAAATATGTAAGCAGGTGCTTAAAGATCATAGTAATTGAGTTGTAACCCTACTATTATTGGATAATAAAATATCACAGCTAACTGATTTGTACTTAACTATAAATGGCACTCAAATTACCATCTTCACAGACACTTTGTAAGATATTCTGGTTATTTTCTTTAACTCCATGTGACAGGAACCAGGATTCACTGGTCTGAAGTTAGTGCTGTCAACACACTCAGGAAGAACACTGGGCATAAATGAATTCTCTGCCATCCTGAATAATTTTCAGGGTTACAGGCTGCTGCACTTTCATGGCAGAACTTTTTCAGGACATATATGAGTGCCTTTTTCAGAGGTACACAGGATGGCCAACGGCACTTGAAGATCTATTAAAAAGCCTGTATGTGTTAAGGGTTTAATTGTTGGAAGGGGAAGGGGGCCAGGGGTCTGTTTAGAAACAAAGTTACTTATTTTTTTTTAAATGATCCACCTTCTACTCTGCTTTCCAGGTACTTGTCCAACTCTGCCTCTCTTTTCACCGCCTCTGGTGATACCTTTGGTGCATTCGGAAAACAGATCAATATCACACTCATGTTGTCTCGACTTCCCTGGTGGAAAAGAAAAAATGATTTGAGAAATGTATACACACCAGGCTAAACACACATCAAAGCATTTTAAATACAGAAATTCACAAATCATATGGTATCAGAATCCAGCTTTCACTATTATGGATTAATATTATCATTAGAATTAATCTCCCTGTACCCCTTAGAGAATTCCAGGCCCATTAATTTGGTATAACTCTTTAGTCATTGTTTTTTCCACTTTTATGGTCTGAAGACTACATGGAGTCAGTTACAGACACCCCACTGTCATCTAAAAACTGACATTAGCAATGAGTGATGTGTAATTACAAAGTTGTGTTCCATCTTGTTTTAAGTGCCATCCAATCATTTTGGGAAAACACCTGAATGGGTGAACAAAACCATTACTGCTCAAAAGCACTAATCAGGAAGGTGATAAATTCACACAGTGCTTCCACTAAAAATCACAGCTATTAGGTTTTTGCCTTCTCCTTTTCATTTAAAACAAGAAAAGTTGAAAGCGAGAGAATTTGTTAGAAAACCAGCTGTAAGGTACCCAGATCTTTGCAAAAAATGTTTACATTTAAAACTCCAAATAAAGGACCCCCAATACTTGAATATTTAAAAATACAAACACATTCTACTTATGCAAAGTAAGTGTTTGGTTTACTTACAATACCCCTGTGCTTTGGCCTACAAACATGCGTCCACAGGCTTAATTTTTAACACTAATTAACTCCACTGATGTCAGCAAGATCAAGAACAAGCCAGTGTGCAAAACAACAGTACATGGGTATGGGGAGGTGCTGACAGTTGGCTCCTGCAAAGCTTACAGCATCCACAAGCCACTGCTCCCTTCCTGGTATTTGCTTTTAGGATTGCCAAAGAAAAATAGTAACCAAAAATATTACTATTATCAATCTGCCAAGGTGCTGGAAAGCAATTCCAATTTTTCAGATGGGAAACAATGATCCTGTTGGCCATGTGGGAAGGCAGGGATGTTGTCTTGTTTCCCTAGAAAAAAGTTGGCTTTTTTTCTCTAGGACTGCCAGTTTGCCTTTGCAAAATAAGTATCAAGCTAGGAAACTCAGTAACTGCATCACACTGCAACTTATTAATACAAAGTAGAAGTTAATGCAGACAAAGTTACATAGTTTTGTTAAACCAAATAGTTTCCATCTACTAGAGCTGGTTTCAGAGCCGTGGCACACAAGAGTGAATAAGAAATACAGTAATTAAACCAAAATAAAAACTAACTTAAGAAGCCAGGTCTTCAAAATTGAAGTCAAGGTTCACTGACTCTGCCTTTATCTTGATGTAAATATGACAGTAACGTTAACACTATGTGCTCAAGAAAGTGGGGAAGATTAGGAAGGGAAAATACACTCTCTAGCCTGATTAAGCCTTAAGAGCTGAGGTTTTGTAAAGTACATTATGAAACAGAAAAGGGCAGTTATTGTCTTTAGCTTGCCCATAAATTCCCATTAGTTTCTAGTTTTCCACTGATCACAGTGTATCTTATCTGTACATGATTACAAGCTCTTAATTAACCAAAACCACCCAGACAAACGTTTCTGCTGTGTGTTCATTCCCCCACTACCACCATTTTTGTAGGAAACATGGTCACCACTGTCAAAGTCATGTTACCATAAACCATTGAATATTTATAGACTGGAAGCAAAGTTATTATTAGCTTGCTCATAAACTTCTAATAGGGAAAGCACAGTAAATTCCTTCTCTCAAGTCTGGCTACCTTGTACAAGCAGGTGTCAACTATCTCATTGCAAACTTTCTCAAGGTCATCAGTGACTTCAAGTCTGGATCTTACAAAGTCACACAGCTCTTCATTTCCCATAACATCCCAGATACCGTCGCACGCCAGGATGATGAACTGATCATCTTCTTCTGATCTCTCAATTTCATAAACTTCAGGCTCGGGTGAAACCAGCTGTTCTGTAGGACCTTTCCCATGGACACATTTGTAATCAAAGTCCCCAAGCGCCCTTGAAACAGCAAGGGAGCCATTCACACGCTGAATCATGACGGAGCCACCTGCATTCTGGATACGCTCCTTCTCCAGAGGGTTACTTGGTTTGTGATCCTGTGTGAAGAAGTGAACCTTCCTGTTTCGACAGAGCAAACCTCTCGAGTCTCCACAGTTGATGAAGTACGTGTGCTGGGGAGAAATCATGACACCCACAGCTGTTGACCCACTTCTGTCTGCGCCATGCTTCTTCTCAGAGATGACTCTCATGTGTTCGTCAATTTGCAGAAAACCTGTTCTGATGCCGCTCTTTACACTTTCCACAGATGGTGGCCCATCTGGCCCTTTAAAATCCTGGTTGCTCGTGATGTGATCTAATAAATGCTCACAGCAGTACTTGGCAACCTGGGATCCAGCGTGCCCATCGTAGACAGCAAAAAAGGACCATCCATCGAGTCCGTTTGGCAAACCAATCACAGCCGTGTGTGCGTCCTCCATTTCCACGCGCCAGCCCTGCATGCTGCTCAGACCGTAGCGCAGCCCGTTCCCCTGCCCCTGGGCGTTATGCTTCTCCATCTTTGGCTTGTCTAAAAATGCTCCCATGGTGACCTTCCTTCAGTTCTACAAAAGAAAAAAACAAAAAGGATTATTAAGATATTTCTTAAAAATCCTGCTGGAAGATATTAAATAATGGTACAAGTAAGATGCTCAAAGTACACAGCTATACAGCTGAATTTTCTGTGTCTCCAGTCAAATTTGCATTGCTTTCATCTCATTTAAACAAGGACACTACTACTAGTTGAACTGCATTTTTCATATTTTTGTCTTTTCAGCTGTTTTACTTGAAAAATTCATGTTCACTGTCATTCATGGTTCTGACAAAAGCCTCTAATAGAACTATGTATGAAACCAGTTTCAAAGAGGACTTGTTAACTGGCACACATCTGAATGGCTGTTCCCTGCAACTACTGAGCCATGAAAGACTTCAATGTTTCCAGGACACTGGCATTCCCTAGATCCTTACCTGCTGGCCACAAATTCCTACTAACACTGCTTTTCTGGTAGTGAAGGGAAAATGAAAGCAAAATGATTAGGTTTTTTTTTCTTTTTAATAATGGGATTTCAGGTTTTTTTGGGTTCGGTTGTTATTTGGCTTTTTTTAAACAGATAAATGATAAGAATGACCAAGAGGATGCCAGAGCCTGCATAAAGGAAAAAGCAACACTGGATAAACTAGCAGCAGGACTGGCAAGGAACAGAGCAGCTGTCCCTTTAGGCAGCAGCAAGCCATTAGTTTGGCTCAGCCATCTTGTGAAAGCTCATCCTCAGATTTTCGGCTAAATTACGCAGCAGCTTCTCCGATGTCCGTGCTGCAGATTTACTTAAAACCCTCATGTATTCATGCTTCACTGAAAGACAACTGCCCCTGACAAATCTGAGGAAATAAAATCACATGTATTGTGTATTCTTGTGTGAATCAAGATTCAAGCCAGACCCATAGACTGCACACCCTCTCCTCCTTGGGATGTGATGCAGCAAATATTCACGCTTAAGAGAATAAGTGATATTTGCAGGCAGTGTAAACTGACTGGTTTATCTTCATGGTTTTCACACCCTAACCATCCAACCCACCCTTCTAATCCACATTGCTTTATTTGTGCATTCATTATTAAAAAATCGTACAAAATAGGTCACACATTTTACATACTTGCAAATTATGCCTTGGGAAGCATCAAAGAGTCTGCACATCACTGTTATACAATACAGAGTAATGGAACAAAACTATGAGCTTTTCTGTTTGAAGACTGTGGACAAAAATTAGCTGTGAAAAGAACCTCAGAAACAGACTCTACCTGAGGCCCCAAATAACAGCTGCACTAGCAGAAAAATCAGTCGACCAGGGGTTTTAGAAATGTTTAGCTTGACCATGGAATATATTTGACCAGTTTTTAAAGTGACAGCATCACGTTTTTATAACATGCTTTTACTGGAATATAGCACCAGCCACTGATGACACCATATCCAACAAAGCTCCTCACACTGTCTCTTCCAGCCACTGTCAACCTTTCTGAAACATCTGTGCTCAAATAAACAGTCAAGAAATGTTTATATTTGATCTCACCACAACAGTGATTCAAATGTGAGGCACGGGGACTGGTTATGCACTCCTTGGCTCACATGCTTTGCTAACAAAAACAAAACACTTCAGCTGTGGGGGGATGGCAGCAGGGATTCACCTCTGCTTCCCCTCACCCCAAACCCTGCTCTGGAGTTCTGCCTCTTCTCAAGTGAACACAAAATATTGATACCCGAGCAAGCTGTAACTAACCAACAAGACAGAGTGTGCACCGTGTGTCTTGTGTCCCAAGCACATGCAGGAGGTTCACATTACTGCAGTTGCTAGGAAAAAAATACGACTTAAGACTTTTTTATCTCCACATGCAACTCTAGTGAAGTCAGAGTGATCAAAATAATTACAGAATGCTGCTATAAATCACGTGGGTAATTATTTTGCTGAATAACACTTTTTATTCATTCTATGATAGGAGCAGAGTTTAACACTGAATGTTCTCTTTGTTGAGGAGATCATTAAACAGAATGCAGATATTCAACTTCGTCACCTTAATTTAGAGCTCAAAAAGCAGAAACTGCCCTGGCAAATATACTTTTGTGAGGTATTTGACATTATTGCTGTATTTAATATAAAGCAGGAAAACATCAAGAGCAGGGTACATTTCACTGACCACAAACACTGTCGAAATCTGGACAAAAAGGGCCCATTTTTCTTCTAATCTCTCACCTTAGTATGCACACAACATTCAGAGCTATGCTTTGTAAACTGTTTGCCCTGCTCAGTAGTTTACTATGTAAATTAGAAATACTAACAGTCTGTGTGAAGTTCTAACAACTACAGAACTGCCAGCACACCTTCTAAGTTAACAAATCACTCTCCATTTAAATACCAAATTGCCTTATCCCTTCCCAGAATGACCCCTAAAGTTGGTGGTCTTTGAAGCTAAACTTTGTACATGAGATGTTGATCCAGGATTCTTCAGGGGTGAGAGCTGCCCACCATGGATGAGAATACAGCTGGGCAAAAGGAAAACCACAGAGTGGCCATGGAACAACAACTTCAGAAACTGCCCACGGCAGGAAGTGATCCCCCTCTGAAAACTGCAATAACAGACTGCAGTTGTCTTCCCTGCCATATTCCAGCTAACCAGACTTTTACCAGAATAGCAGTCTAAACCTGCAGGAGAATAGGCCAGGTTTTCAAAATCCACACTGTATCTGCAGAAAAAGCATTGTTTACTTGTGGATAGGATGAATGTGCTAGATCTTTAGGTTTTTACCCAGAATTCCAGTTCTCATTCAGAAAAAATTCAGTTAAAACTGACCCATCTGTGAATTTGGATGAATTGGAGACTACTTGCTACTTCTCCCTTCATATCTTTAATGTGCAATTAAAACCTAAAGAATTTCAAGAGTCTTAGCTATGAACAAAAAGAATTTTAGTTTTACAAGAAGGGAAGGACACACACAGAGAAATACTGACATAAGAAAGCCATGCCTCCCTCCTACTAAAAACACCTTTTAGATCTGTTTTTGAGTTCACACCTATGGAAATCTCTTTCACACACCGGTGTCTACCTAAATTATAAGCACATTTGTCACTCTTTGATGAGTGCTCTGTGCACTACAGTGACTGAGTTGGAATGACACCTTTGGTTAAGCACACAACTCTGTATGCAAACCTGATTAACCTACAGCAGTGCAAGTGCCCAAGTTCCAGCATGACTTTGTTATGTAAAAACACAGGCCCAGAATAGACTGCATGCAATACATAAACCAGATCCTGAACATGGCTTAACTCAGCCTCTCTTCATGTCTTTAGTCATCTTTCTTATGAGGAGCCCTCATTTTATGATCTTTATCCTCCAAAGAATTTTACTCTCTTAATCCAGTCACACATTTCTACAATCATGCCAGAAAACTGCAGTCTTGTGGCAGGAGACAGAGCCAGTCCTCTACCCTGGAAGCCTCAACTTTTGGGATGTTTGAATGATGCACATATGCACTGAAGGAGACAGACATTCTTCCTATAAAGGCAAAGTAAGAGAAAAGGCACTTTAATCATGAAGTTTGGTGGCAAAACACAACACCTTTTTTTTTCCTTAAAGCAGGACCATTCTGAACAGTATTGTAAGGGTGGTGCCTTGTAAAAAGGTCAGAGCTGCAACATTTTCTTCATAAATGGTGATTCTCACACATCATCTGGTGCTACAACTGTACAGCCATCAGTCAAACAAGCTTCAATTTTAATCTAAGATGATTCTTGGATCACCATTTCCAAATCAGTGACTTCCATTAGTTTTAGGTCCTAAAAGAGCTTTCTGCAGTCAAAATTTCTGGATTTTGGCTCTGAAGAAGAGAGAGGCATCTGAACAAAACTAGATGTGAAAATGGATCCTTGTGAACAGACATGAATGTGCAGAGGATGCATCTCTGCATCTACAAGTGCATTTTAACCACAATTTCTGAAGCACTGATTTTGTGGAGGTCAAACTGAAGGACAGCCTCTCCAGCAAGTGCACAGAAAACTCAAGTTGAAGTTTAAAGTAAGAATACTGTACACAACCTAGAAAAATCAACACAAATAACAAGGTCTTGGATAAAACATAAGAGTGCCAAAATTCAGAGGACTGCAGCATTAGAAACAAAACTGAAATAATGAATGGAGCATGCCAAAGAGTCAGTAGCTAAACTCCTTGAAAGTAGATGTAACTGGAGAACAGAGTGGCAAAGAAAAAGGAGGGTAATTAGTACACCAGGCCATGGACAACCAGGGACAACCACAGATACATCACTGGAATGCATGAAATCTCTTTGCCCCTTCATTTGTTCTTCAAATTGTGCTATCCAGGCAGCACAACTGTAATGCTTTCTGTTACACAGGAAAATAAATTTTACTGGTTTGCTATTTGCTTGTTCATTTGCCTGAAGGTTCAAATGAACATAAGCCCTAAATTGTTCACAAAGGACAGTTAATGCAATTCCACATACCCCTACAGAAATACAAATTTATTTCTCCAAGGAATTTGGACAGAGATTTGATCATTTTGTCCCAGAAAACTAACCACCCCCATCTGAAACTTTCACTTGAACAATATGTAAATTATTAATCCTTTTTAAACAATGTCCAAGCTGTATTCCTTCCACTAGGATAAGCTGCTTACATGAACCACACTGAAGTCACAGGCACTTGCTCTAACTAAGCTGAGAAATACCCCCACACTCCAATTTCCTGGAACAATTCTCTCAGTGACACTACACCCTGTGTGTTGTAATGAGGAGCACAGAGAAAGATTACAACCTTTACTTGAACTACAGGACACAGAGCAAGTCACCAAATTACACAGACTGCTACTGACTAGAAAAAGGGTGTTTGTTCACTTCAACTGCAGCCTGATCTGCAGTACTGCTCCCTCTGCCTGGATGCAGTAGCAGACAGCATGTAATAGTGCAAACGTGGAAACATTTTCAGAAGTTACAGCCTTCTGAAAGAAGAACTGACAGTACATACTGGATGCCCCAAATCAATTAATTTTAACAAACAACATGTCAGAGAACATCCCAGGGATCGGAAGAATGACTAAAATAAAACAGAACACGCAGATGAGGAGACATAATTACACCACAGTCATGGGCTGAATGAAGTCATGAAAAAGCTTCTTGCCAATGAAACTATTTAAAAGCTATTGGAGGCTATATGACTGAGTTCTGGCACTCACAGTTTGAAACATCAATTAAACACCAAAAAATTACAGTTGATGTTTCTGAATGTGTACTTTCAGACACAGGAATATATGGCAGCTAGGAGACATGAACTGTTTATGTAAAAGAAGTAAAATAAAGAACTGGGGCCATTTCAATAAACACAGACTAACCCACCATTCCCCCACCAGAACATTGTTTCTTGGGGATGCAACTGCAGTCTGTGCTCTACTTCAGTAAAACAACAGCAAAATGAAGAACATCAACTACCCATATGGGTAAGAAAATTTCTAGTAACATTAAGAACTTTTGGTTCAGAACAGATGTAGGAGGTATGGCTTGTGGCAGACTAAAAAAAAACAAAAACCCAAACCAAAACAACAGAGGAAGCAAGTTAATAACTCTGTGTGTATGAAGGAAATTATGAACTGTTCCATATTTCCCCAACTTACCCTCCCTCTCTCCCAGTAATTAATATGCAACAGTGATGGCTGTTACACCTTCACAGCACAGCAGAAAACATGAAATCACTGCACCTCTGATACAAACACCTTTGAGCTCTGATCTCTGAATAGCTGCTCCACAAGCACTGCCATTTCACTGAGCCAAGCTGTTTGGAGAGTTGTTTTTTAAACATAACTTCTGTTTAAAATCCCTTCTCCTTGCTAGGAGCTGACAGCCTTTCCAAATGCCTCCCTGTACTAAGCAGCAAAATATTTTATCCCACGTGGTGTGTGTGGCAGGGCAGGTAGGATTTAGGAGAGGATTATTAAAGCCTTCTGGAGCACAGAAGGTAACCATTTCTAAGTTAACACCCTCCTTCCAACAACATGTTTCAGCTTCTTCTTAAAACATTATTTTCTGCTCCTACCTACCTTTCCTGCAGACAACTAAACCTGTTCCAAGGTTAAATGAGAAGCTTCTCAATCTGAGTGTATTTTGGCTGAGGTTCAAACTCTCTCCAGCAGAGACATGTGTAATCTGATTTCTGCAAAAGGAAGCCCTGGACATTGAAATAGATAATTCACCTCTAACAAATTGTTCCTTCAGAAGTTTGAAAGATGGTGATGTAATTTTAAGAATTCTTTATGGAGTTATTTTGCAATCTGGTCAGTTATGGAAGAAACAAAGTTCTTTCCAGAATCACCAAGAGCACTGCTGGGAATGAAAATTCACTACATTGATTCTGAGAGGAGATACAACTTGCATCCATGACTGCCAGTCACTCATCAGGATCCTAACAGGACTGGCACCCTCAGAACACGATTAAGTGAGGATTTCTTGGCCCAGACAGAATTCTTGTTCTTTCTAAATATCTATACTACAAATTAGAAGTGGGAAGGTATAAAAAAAACACAGCAGCATCAAAGTATGAGCAGCCCAATCCCTATGAAAAACTATGTAGACAACCAACATGGCACTAACAAGAACTATGAAAATCAATGAGGTAGCTGTGCATAAATTCATGTGCTGCTGTCTGAACAGCATGAGAATGAAAACACCAAGGTCCTTGCTTGAAAGCATTAATAAGCAGAAAATGTCCATGCTGCTGCTGAGTTCAGTATCTTTCTAGTTATACTTCATTTTCCAAAGATTTCTTCCTTAGAAGTGTTGGAAAATAAACAAAAGACACCCATTTTACACAAAAAGCTTAGACAAGTGCTTTGTTAACAGTGCAGAAATTCCTGCAGGCTCCAGCCAAAATTCAGAGCCCCATTGAAACAACAGAAATAAAGAACTGGAGGATCCAAGGAAGCTGCAGTCAGTGTAGACAGAATTTGGAAAAAGAAAGGCCTTGTTTCAGTTTATGTATCAATGAGATGCAGTAAGATTCAAATTTTTTGAAAGAGCAAGGCAAACAAGTGAATTTAAGGATTCCAACCAAGCTGCTCATGACAGAAGGAGTACACAAAGCTACACAGCCATTCCAACAAACTGCACACAGCAACAGTTTCACCACAAAGAAAACACGGGTGAAAAGGAAACAGAAAGAGACAACCCAGAAGAATGGAGCTACAGTAAGTCATGAAAGTTGAATGACAATTTTTTCCAGTATTTGTAATACCACGAGTGCTCTGCCACTGTCATTTCTCATCACTGCAGATCATTTCCCCACTCCTAAACATTGTGGGCCCAAGTGAAAATTCCTACTTGAGTACAAGCCACTCAGAGTGCAAGAATTTAACAAATCTGAACATATCAAATTATTAAAATAATAGCTAAAATGCTCATTTTCTCTTCATTTCTTTTTTTTTTTGATCTCTTATTTACAGCTTGAAGCCTTGATATCTTCATTCACTGACAGTTTTACAAATCAATAAAAAAGAAAGTTAAAGATTCACAGAGAATGTTTTTTTTAGAGGAAGGCTCATGTAATTCCACTGTCATTTCTGTGTCAAATGAAAAAAACCAAACCTAACTAAACAAAAAGCATTTACTTTTTTTTATCAAGTTCAACTAAATCTAATCAGAAAAATCAAGACAACTGGGGAGTCCTAACCCATTCTGCCCCTACCCCAAAGAGTGAAGACACTGGGTAAGGAGCCTCTAGAGCTGAATGGGTTCTGTCCATGACTGTTCTGGTTGTTCAAATGCACCTGAAGTCAAGCTACTGCCAATTTGTCAGTGTTTTAGCTAAGTGTTAAAATAAACCAGGAAAAAGATGCTCCATGGAAAAAGGTCCCAATGGGATTATTTGCTGAGACTCCAAAGACAAAGGGAGGCTCAAATGACAATAATTTAAAAATCAACAAAACAGCAACTGTATTAATTGAACTATTCCTAAAATCTGGGGAAAAAATTATACTCACAGTCACTTTCAGTTCAGGAAACTGCCATTTTTTTTACAGTTGATATTGTTTGTTGCCTGTGGCAATGTGTACAAATTCTTACAGAACCCCACCATCCCTCTGCTGTATGGTTTCACTGATAACCTCACCACAAACATCTTAACAATTTATTTAATACAGTCCTAAATACTTCAAGAGAACTGAACACATGGAATTGTTCCTCTATCTGCTTCTTAAATTCTCCTCTCTGTGTTTCCAGTTGCTCACCAATGTCACTGCTCCTTTTAAAAACTAATTATTTAAAGCTTTCAAACTTCAGATCTTCCTAACTTCAACAAGAAGCATCAGCCAATTGTTTATGGTTTGTCTTATGAGCAATTTATTTTAACAATATGGCTGAATGAAACCCAAGTGAAAATAAAGTTTATACAGACAGAGCTTGGGAGTAAAATAAAAATAAACTATTTTGAGAAAACACAACCAGTATGCGTGTGCCCAATAATTAGAAGATGATGCTTGCACAGAGGCCCCTAAACTTCCTGTTTAGTCAAGCACTCAATATTATGAAATAATACACAGGCAATTTCCCAGACCCTTCCCTTCACATGAAAACATTTGTGGGGTTCTAATCTCAGCAACATTAACACTATTCTGGTGAGGATATAGGAAAAGCAGCATACAGGAGAAACTTGAAACCTGATGACTACACACGGGAATAAAATGGCAATAAAATAGGAAATGTTGTGAAGTTACAGCTGGAACCTGGCTTTGCTTGCAAGGAAATGACATCAAAACTATGCCAGAAGCACATTAAGACCTGGAAGTTAAATCCTCAAAGCTTAGGAAAAGCTGGAGTTTGCTCATTTGTACACACACAGAGCTTTTATTTACAAAGCTATTTTGCCCTCACGTCCCCAGCATTCCTATCTCATTAAAAGAACAAGGACAGATGATGACTGCTGCAATAAAACAGATTTTTCGCCCAAGACTACATAAAAAGAAACCAAGGGAAAAAACAACCCTTGTTCTTAGCCTTTTATGCAGACAGAAGCTTTCAGGACAGAAGGCTTTCCTCTGAGGGCACACTGATTGCCAAGCTCACTTCTATCACTACCAGCAGATTTGCCCATGATAAACAAGGCAGTAAAGGTGCTCCTCTCACTCCAAACCAGACTTCATGACAGCTCTAAACATTCTGGTCACTTAATGAGGACAATGTTGAATTCACCTGTTCTTCAAAAATCAAAGCAGTGCTAATGCCAGCATTTCTCAAGCTTACAGGGCCTTGCTCTGCAGCCTCAGAATGGTTTTTTACAGAGAGCAGCAGCAGTTGATTTTTAACAAGGGTCTGTCCAAATACTTACTGTAATTGACTGAGGGAACTAGAAAATTATTTACTGACAGCAACTGATTCCTTCTTCATTAAATTTTCCTACAGTTTAATGCTAGCTGCTTAACCGCCCACATTTTTCCACATTCTGCACTCCTCTCCAAAGACTGGGTTTTACTCAACAGCTGGAGAATTCCTTAAACTCATCCTTAAACACAAAGAGCTCAGGCACAGTTTACACAGTTCTCGTGGCTACTTCATTTTAGAGCATTTCTAAGGAAAAAATACCATAGAACTTAATGGACAAATAGCTATGATATATGGTCAAGAAGAATACAGGCTGCCTTTTGAATTTCAGATGACAAGGACAGTTGGCAGTAAAAATGAATTGCACACAGAGATACAGAAAATCCTTCAAGTTGTAGCTGAGACCCAAACATGAGAGCACATTTCATTCTCTAGGTCACAATCCAGCAAGGCACTGAAGATGAGAGCAATATCACAAATCTGAGCAGTCCCACATAATTCAGCTGCACGTGGCATATCACCACAAGCACACTGAAGTGCTTGGCTTTATTTAAACTGCAGCTATCAAAATACAAGTCATGTTACACTTGAGTTTGTTTGATTTGTAAATTATTATCTTAGAAGACTTCAGAGACCTTTTTATCTACTAAAATATTCTTACTTTTGAGAATTAACCAGCTAGCAATGAAGAGGCTAATGTACTTTTTCCTCTCTCTGTAAACTGCATTTCTCTACGTTTCAATACTGAAACATAGTTAAGCAGTTTTGCTTTTTCCTTCCTGGCACTCTTAGATGCTCTTTTAATACATATAGATATATAGTGCTATAAAGTTTACACTCTAAACAGTAGAAGTGTACTTCAGTGCAACTGTCTGTCAGTGAAAGAAGTTTTCATTCTGTTCTTTTAGTAACATATAAACACCTTTCGAGAAGAGCTGTTAAAAAAATCTGAGCAACTGTTTCATGTATTTATAAACACACTCTGTTCTGTAGACTCCAACAGGCAGCTGAAATATCCATTAGTGAATTGTACTGGTATTTGTGTTTAAACACAAACAAAATAAGTAAGAAAAAAGATAGCAACTTGACAGAAATCTGTAACTCAGTTTGTGGTTTAACACAGACCAGAGTTTAGCACACAAATATAGAAAAGCAGACCTTGCAGCAGTAGCTTAACACCAGTAACACCCAGTGGTTACTGCCTCTACCCAGGAACAAAATCAGCCTACTCACTTCCATGGTATCACCCTTGCTTTCTCCTCCTGCCCTGATTACAATTCCCTTGGCCTAAACATTCCTCCCAGTCTTAAGAGTCAAGTGATTTACTCTAGAAATATTAAATCTTATTAAATGCTAAATTTTTCCTTCACAGACAGACAGCAACATAAAGAAGCTCCAAGTAGAAAATGTTATCTCAGCTGTGATATGAACCACATCATGGCTCAAATATATGAATCCTCCCTTCAAAATATTTTTTAGCACTGGTGAATGGAATGCACATAAAATGTACATTTATGCACGTTCCCTGGATCTTCTAAATATCCTAAGAACACTGTCATTTTTTCAGGGATTACATATTGTATACACAGACTTGATACTTTGCATTTGCCATTCATTCAACGAAGAGGACTGTAGTTAAGAATGTGTAAATGTTACAGAAGTTTATTTCTTATCCTAGTATTCCTAACTGAAATTTGGATCATGTGATTATAAGTACAGGGATCAGTAAGAGTTCAGCAATCAAGTATTAGCAAAAGAGATTAATTTCCAAAAGAACAAATGAGACTGCAAGTTGCATCATTTAGAATGAAACAGACAATACATCAATTTTTTTTTAATAAAAAACTAAAAGTCAAGTATGATTTATGAGAAAAGAGGAGCAAAAATGCCAAAGGTCCACATGCCATAGGAGGAATAAACACAGTTTGGCTCAGGTTTAACTACGATAAACCACTATTGTCTTGAATTCAAACATTACTACTGTTCAAGTCCTTAAAATGTCTCTGCGTTGCAGAAGCAAAATGAAAACAGTTATTTTACAGTACTTCCCATTCTAAAACTTGTTTATTTATTAGCACAACCTGCATCATTCCATCACTTAATTGCAATGCCGTTCTGCTCAGCCAATTACGTAATACTTTGCACATCAGAACTGACCTGAACACATGAAAATTAAGCCAGTAGCAATGTCAACATTTTAGTAAGAAATATGCTATTCTTGAATTATTTATATTTAGGTCATCTTGTAAAAGCAGCTGCTTTAGATTCCCTAGTTCCACTAAAAAAAAAAGTGCAATGAGATCTCTTATTGACAGCTGCATTCAAAAACATACCAGTTACATAAGTTTGCAAATTATACTGTGCCAGAGTTAAATATCTAAGCATTTTAACGACAGTTCTCAAAATGCTACCTCAGCAAGAATGACTCAACTCCACTCTATAAGCTGCACTCCAGATAAGAAGCAATGAGCTTGATTTTATAGAAAACCAAACCAACAAACCCAACTTTTAGTATTCTGCTTTAATTCAAACTGCCCTGAGTGAGTTCTGCTTGTTTGGACCTGCAAGCTTCACCAGTCATTTGGCATTTCCATCTCTCCTCACTTTCAACCAAAGTATCCCAAGCATACCTAGAGACAGTTAAGGAAATACTTGGAAAACAGGAATCGTTTTCTACTGTACCTCCAGGGGAGAGATTTACCTGACAACCACCAGGCAGAGGGCTAGACCTGTAAACCAGAGCTAGGCCTTGCCTGTATATGAGAAAACATGGCTATGCCAGAGGAGAGCACAGGACAGACAAACTCTCTCCATGCTCATCCGAGGATTTTAACAAAGATCTCTGTGATGAAAACATTAATAACTGGCACCATACATCAGCAAGTCTTCTAGCCCAGTCTCATATGCAAAAAGGAGACTCAGAAACTTTAGGGAGTGAAAACTTTAGGAGCATCTAATGCTGGTGTACCAATCCAAGCTGCTGTCCTTAAACACCTTCCCTTTGAACACTGCTGTGATTGGATAGGTACAGTGCAAAACTTCCCTGGCCCACGTTTTCTCTGCTGTTATTCACAGAAGAAACTATGAACAGCAACAGATGGGAAGCTATCAGAGAAGAAATGTGGCTAGAAATTGCCAAAGAATTGACCAAATTCTTGGTAATTTGGCAACTCACCCAGGGTCCTGAGTTAAATCCAGCCTTAATTCCACCAGTACTTCACAAAATCTGCTTCAGCCACCTAATCACTGAAACAGCTCAGGAAAGTGCTACAACGGCTCATATTTGGAAATTCATTTCCTAGAATCCCAAGAGTTGGAACTTCTATTTCATAAATTGATTCTGCTTACTTTGATGCTAAATATCACAATCTAAGGAAAACGTCTCACCTACCTTCTCTCCAGTTACTGCTCTCCTGATCTCAAACTGCCTTCTGCTTAACAAAATAAAAATAAAAATTTCCTTTGGACAAAATACCTTAAACTTTAAGGATACCACAGAGGCCACCCCAGCGCACAGCACTTTTCCATTTGACAGAAGATATAGCTCCAAAAAATTTAGTTTTTCCCAAGTGCTGCTGTAAACTTAAACATTAGTTCTGTACCCACAAAATTTTGCCATCCACATGGCAACACTAAGAAATATTTTAATCGTACCAAATAAATACAAATACATATCGAACAGATGTCTACAAAATCAATTCTCCTCAAACTGTCAACCTCTAGCTGTCGTATCACAGCTACCAGAACACAATCTAATGTAACAAAAAGGTTAAACCTATGCTCAGAACCTCTGGCATTTCACAAGCAAGCCCAATTACCCAGCACATCGCCGCACAACTTTCTCACCGAGGCCAGCATTTTCTTCCACGGACTTTTACCACGCACGCCGTGACAGATCACAGATCGTCAGCGCAACCTTTGCTCACGACATTGTTTTCAAAGGCACCGAAACCTCTCACAAACTTTAAACGCCCGAAAGGCGTTGGCGAGGGAAAGCCGCCTGCTGCCTCACAATGTCACTATTTGGGGAGCGCTTGATGCTCCGACCCTCGCCAGGGTGGGGTGCCTTATAAATAGATGCGTGGTGTTGTTTTTTCTTTTATTTTTTCTCCCCCCCCCCCACCAGTCAGTGCCGTGCCCCGAGCGTCAGGGTGGCGATGGGAGAGGAGGCTGTTTATAGCCTTTATTAAATGAACTCTGAGCGAGGAAAGGAGGGGGCAGGGAGAAAGGGAAAGCTGCTGCTCCTACCTGAGCCAGGCCCAGACCCCGCTACTCACCCTCCTCCCGCCGTGCCCGGGGGGCTCCGGGGACACCCCCACCCTCAGCGGGCGCCTGCAATGCAGGGGCTGCGCAGGGGGCTCCCGGCAGCGGCATCCCAGCCGGATCGCTCCCCCCGTCCCCTTCCCCATCCATCTCCTTCCCTCCCTGTGGCCGCCCGACCCGCTCCCAGCTGTGCCGCCGGGGATGGCGCCGAGCTCCCGCGCTCTCCGCGCTCCGCCGCCCCCGGTTGTTTACAGGCCCCGGGGCCCCGCAGCGCCCCGGCCCCGCCGCCCCCTCACCCCGCCCCGGCCCCGCACTGCGCAGCGCCACTTACCCCCCCGGCCGCGGCGTCGGCGCCGGCTGTGCGGGCAGGGCCGCGCTCCCGGCGGTGCGCGGGGGAGAAGGGGAAGGAGGGGGGGACGAGGAGGAGGAGAAGGAGGGGGGCACCCGGCTGGCGGCCTCGCCTCAGCTCATTCACAGGGCGGCTCTGTGCCCAGGGGGAGCCCAGCGCTCATCTCGCCCCCGCCGCCGCCGGCCCCCCCCCCCCCGTCCCCGTCCCCCGCCGGAGCTGCTCCGCGCCCACCCGCGCAGCGCTGCGCGGAGCGCCGGCCACGGACGGACGGACGGACGGGCGGACACACGGACACACTCGCACTGCGCTGCCGCCGCCGCCGCCCCTCTGCGCAGGCGCGCACGCCGCAGGGGAGGGGAGGCGGGAGCGCGCGCGCGCGCCCCCGCGCCCTTTCCCTCCTCGCAGCCTCCCCTCCCCCCGTTAAAAAAAAAAAAAAAGAAAAAATCAAATAATTAGAACACCCAAAAAAGAGGAAAATTGAGCTTTCCAGAAAAAGAGAGAATTAAAAAAAAAAAAAAAAATAAGGCGGAAAAAAAAAAAAAGCAGCACCCCAGCAGGGTACCCGGATGTCGGACGGAGCAGGGCCGTTACGGGTATTACATCACCCTCCGCCCCGGGTCCCGCGCCGCGCCGCGCGGGGCGGTGACGTCATCGGCCCCGCCCCTGCCCCTGAGGGGGAGAGGGTGGCGCGAGAGCCGGGGAGGGTGTTCCCCATCCCGAGCCAAATCGCGGTCCCAGTCTCGATCCAAATCTCGATCCACATCCCGATCCACATCCCCATCCCGGTCCTGTTCCGATTCCATCCGCATCCCGGTCCCGGTGCAGTTGTGGCAGCAGCGCAGCCCACCTGAGGACGATGGAGCGCACAGTGAGTCCCGAGGCGCTCCGAGGCGGGATCAGCCTCGTCTCCCTGGATCACAGAATCATTTGGGTTGGAAAGGATCTCTGGGATCATCGAGCCCAACACCACCGTGTCAACCAGACCATGGCGCTGAGTGCCGTGTCCAGTCGTTCACTATCGATTCCACCACCTCCCTGGGCAGCCGTTCCAATGTCTAATCACCCTTTATGTGAAGAAATCCCTCCTGATGTCCAGCCTGGCACAGCCTGTCACTCTGTTCTCTGCTCCTGAGGGACTCACGCTCGCCTGAGCCGGAGCCCCGCAGGATTTCCCGTTGGAAGCACAACCGCTGGCAGAATCAGCAGCGGATTACCAGTAATGAACGCATAATGGGTTTAATAATCCCACGGGTTTCAGCCCCCTTTGATGAAGGCTGGCCTGTGGACAAAAGACATGGGAGTGTGTTCATGGAGCGACTCCCCCATCAGCCTGCGGGGAGCACATTGAGAGGAGAAGCTTTTAGACAAATCTCTCTTTTGTCTCAAGGAGGGGAGGAGGACGCCCAAGGAGGCTGCGATGAGAGGGGGGTGATTCTGGGAGGAATGGCTGATTCCAGCAAGCCGAGGTTAAACCTTGTGGCTGGGGATTTCTGAGGTGGAGTGGGTGCCAGCAGTGCTTCAAGGGGAGGATCAGGAATGCACGGTAGCTCTGAGGATGTGAAGAAGGAATTGAATGCAGAGGCAGAGATGCTGAGGACTGGGAAAGGTTCAAGTGGGTGCCTGGCAAGGTTGTCTAGATAATTTCCATCTTCAACGGTAATGGCAGCAAACCTATATGTTAAAGGCTTTAAACTGAGGGTAGTTTTAGATTGGAAATTATGAAGAAATTCTTTACTGCGAGGGTGGTGAGGCCATGGCACAGGTTGCCCACAGAAGCTGTGGCTGCCCCATCCCTGGCAGTGTCCCAGACCAGACTGGACGGGGCTTGAAGCAAACTGGCCTAGTGGAAGGTGTCCCTGCCCATGGCAAGGGTTGGAACTGGATTGTCTTTAAGGTCCTTTCAAAATCGAAGCATTCCCTAAACTGAATGTTTGGAGAGGCCTCCAATTGCAGGTTATGTTCCCGCTGACAACCATTAGTGCAGTTCATCAGTGACTCAGGGCAGTTTACAGCAAAACCCTCCCAAGACTGATAGAAGAGCTGTGAAAAATACAACCAAACCTCATTGCTCTATGGCTTTCCTGTGACAGATGAACTGACCATGTTTTGGTACAATTGCAGAATCTCCATTTCCAGTTGCTGCCTGTGGCTGGACAGCAATCTCCCTGTATTCAGCCTAATCGTGATCCTTATCATGATACTGAGCCCTGCTCAGTCCTGCTCAATGTTCTGGTAACTATTAAGGGCCTTTAGTTTAGAAATTCCAGGCCTTTATAGTTAAATGCAGTAAAATTTGTTGGTGGAAACAGACCTTTAGAGACATTTAAATGCAAGTCCTAATCCTTCCCTTCCCTTCCCAAGATTACACAGAATTGCTCTTGCAGGCATGTGACACATTTCTTTACCTTCCCCATTTAAAAAATAAATTTATTTTTTCACCCCTCTTTTCCACTTTAATAAAGCTCTCCTAGCACTTCAAATGATATACAATCATGGATTTAATTCAGATTCTATGTTACCTCCATCGTGTTTTGAGTGCTTTTTTTTAAAAATAAAACTGAATGAAAACATGGCCCTGTATCTTTTTGGCAATGCCCTCATTTTAAGCTGCAAGGATGTAATGACAGCAGAGAGTTTGCTGCTCTCATTTGCTATTTATACATTTTTCAGGGGAAATTGGACTGAATTAAATTACTACAATATTTTCTTAAAGCATAACTTTTGTTTAGCTCCCTAGATTTGCTTGGCCTGTTGCACTGACAATGGTAATAAATATTTACAAGAAATTCAGGCATCACTTTTAATTAGGATAAAACAGCTGTGTATATAATATCCCTCTACTAAATATATTTGTAGTTGATAAGACTACATCTCCCAGTGTACAACTATTTATGTTCTCTTTAGCTGTACACAGAGTTGTGATACAGATGGTTGGGACCTGTAGTCACCACATTTATTAGCAACACAGTAACAAGAACCATTGTGAAACTCAACTCTGTATCATAAATACTTTATGAGTTATTGAGAAGGATCATATTTCACTGTTTGGAACAAGAAAATTCTTTTAGCATTATAGTCATATTTAAAATGATACGATGCTCCCCAGCCTATTTTTAGAAAATATTATTTTGGACAGTTTTAATTCTGTTTCCTGTTACAGCTTTTTAAAAGTCTTTAGATAGATGGTAATTGCCAAGAGTATTTCTAAAAAAAAAAATATAAACCCCTGTGTATCTAAATAAGCAGCTTTTTGTCAGCAATGCACACTCAGTTATTGCAGGCAGGAGGATGACTTTGTCCTGTCTATTCATTAAAACTCAATTTAGAAAATTCCACACTGGGCCCGATGAAGCTGTTCCAAATGACATCATTTCCCATAAAAGAGAAAATGGGGCCACAGTTGCTGCTGGGGTCACATGGAATGGAACTGCACTTTGGATTCAGCTTCCATCACAGGGGCCATATTCTGTGTGAGCCTGCTGTAATCTCTGCATGCTGGATTGCCCAACAGCCCTTTTAACTCTTCCTGGCATAATACCAGGGATTAAACTTCTTTTATTGTAAGGTACATCATGAAGTATCAGAGTTTTGTCTGTGTTTGCTTCAAATAAGGGACTTTTAATACCAATATCACAGGATCATGGAACAGCCAGGTTGGAAAGAACCTCTGGGGATCACCCAGTCCAACCCCCTGCCAAGGCAGGGTCACCTGGAGCAGTGACACAGGAGCACATCCAGGTGGGCTGGAATGTCTCCAGAGAGGGAGACTCCACAACCTTCCTGGGCAGCTTGTTCCAGTGCTCTGCCACTGTCAACGTGAGAAGTTCTTCCTCCTGTGGTGGTGACCCTTGCTGTGTTTTACTTCATGGTCTTTTCTCCTCATCCTGTCTCTGGGCACCACCAAAAAGAATCTGGTACCATCCTCATGGCATCCACCTTTGAGATGTTTGCATGCATTGATGAGATGCCCTCCCAGTCTTCTCTGGACTAAACGGGCCCAGCTCCCTCATCTCTCCTCATTAGAGGGATGCTCCAGACTCTTGATCATCTCTGTGGCCTCTGCTGGATCCTCTCCAGTAGCTCTTTGTCTTTCTTGAACTCAGGAGACCAGAACTGAATATTCCAGGAGTTCCTTTCTGCTACCCAAAACTAAGAAAAAGAAGCTCCAAGACTGCTCTACCTAATACCAGCACCTAAAAAAGTTTCCTGCTTTGCCCAGGATCAGGCAGAAAAGGATGGTAGCACAGGTATCAACCCAAAGATGCTCAGGAGAGTCACAAAAGACAAGAATGGTTTATTTTGCATGGATTTGAGGTCTCCACATGTGGCTTCACTAGGGCAGAGTAGAGGTGGAGGATCACTGTTGTAACAGTGTACTGTTGTATTGCACCATTTAGATTTCTTGATTTCTCAGAGAAAAAAACTGAACTTCTCTCATCTGAAACCTTCATTTCAGCTTCCCTTACTGTCCCTGTTCCTCCTCTCTTTTATGGTCTGCCATGAGGATCTCATGTAGGTGGGAAATAATACATTTCAACCTACTCAGCAGCCTAAAAAGTTGGTAAACTGTGGGGTTTTGTTTGGAAAAGGATTTGTATCACCTGGTAATACTCATCTAAATATTAGATGTATAATCAAGCTGTTGTCTGGGTTGCTTTGGTTTGGTGGAAGGAGACAGGTGATCATTACTGTCATGTTTTTGCCAGTGCCTGGAGCAGGTTGGGTGAGTCCTTTGAAGGTGACTTTTTTCTCTTCTGTAGTTTCTGTGAGTTCACAAGAAGCTGAGATGACTACTTACACTAGATCCTTAATTTTTAGATAGCTAAAATGAATTAATTACCTTAGATCTTAGAGATGCTTAGAGGTTATCTACAGAAATCTTCATATTAATGATATGTGGGACCTGTGACAGTGGGATGTTACCATAACTTCATGTTTGGCTTGGGAAGTGCTGATGCCCATCCCTTCTCCAGGGGGCTGCACCTGTTTTTGGGATCCTAAAGCCACATGGATGATTACCCTGCAGGCTTTCCATCTTCCTGGTGCTATTCCTGCAGCACCTGGTGTGATGGCACCTGTAGGGATCTGCTCAGGCAGCTGTGCCTTTGGGAACTCCACAAAATGCTGGCACTGTGCTGATGATTAATAATCACATGATGTTTAAATCATCAAAAGCACACACCTAGGGTGGATCCTGCATTCAACCTGAATTTATCTGAAGGATCTCACAAAGATTTTGGTCATCACATATAAACATACTGCATTCCTGAAATGCAACATTTTTGATTTAATTCCCTTTCTGCTGGACTTTTGAAAAGTGCTTCCCAACCTGCCATACTTTGTTGCCTCTGAGACCAGATCCATGCTCTGCTGATTGCTTTTAAAAACAACAGTTATGACCTTATTTAAAAACCAAATGCTGGTAATTTTCAAACTACAAAATTAGGTACAAAATCATTAGGGCATCACAATGTGGTTTTCTTATTTTAGCTGTAAGAGAAAGCAAATGATGCTCAGTCATGAGTTTTATTTTTCCAGGGAGAATTTGCTGATGGAAGTAACCTATAATTCAAAAACATCAGCAAAAGCAAAGTACAGTAAAGACCAATATATCAACAGAAGAAAAATCCTTTTGTGATGAAAATAAATATAAAATATATTTAATATAGAAGCATAATAAAAATACAAAGCTTGTAAAAATAAGCACAATAACAATATAAAGCATAATAAATATAAACATAGTACAAAATAAAGCATGTGAAATGCAATCATATAAATTATATATTATAAATTAATAAAAGATAAAAAGGTAATATATTTGCCATGAATATAAATAAGTGTATGCAAATATTAATAATATTCTAAAATATTGGGGAAGGATCATCCCTTCTATTTTCTCTTTTTTGTATATGAAATATGGGAAAAGCATGGCATCTCTCAATTTCTTCAAAAGCCCAAAGATGACAAAAATCCAGGCAGCTCAGACAGAGAAATGCAGTTCATCAAGGTTTTCAGAGCTCATCTGCAAAGCACCTGCATTTCACGTGGTTCCTTCCATCTGTAGCAAAATGTCACTGAAGACCCAGTGGCTAGGACAATTTCCTTTTCCTGTGGTATGGGGAAATTAAAAAGGAATGTCAATATAGTCTCCAGGACTTTTAAAGAAAATGAAAAATGAGGGGAAAGAAGAAAAAACATTTGAACAGTGATTTTTTTCCCCCTTCCTTTAGAATCTCTGCTGCCTTGGTAGTTGAAATGGAAAAGCCTTGCTAGAAAGCCTGTGTGTCCTGAACTTGATATGGAAAAAGGGACAAAATAACCCTGTTTGATGTCTGAAGAAGTGCTGGCGTGGCTTGCCTGGCTATGCCAAAGCATTTTGGCCCCTGTCCCTGAGCTCTCCACCAATTTCTCAGCAGTTCAATGCATATGGGCTCTTTGGGACCATCTGTGCTTCTCCGCGGCACAGAAACCATCAATCAGCTTAAAGCCACATTAGGAGAGAGCATAAGTTGATTTGAAGTGTTTAAAAGGCTGGGGCAGATTAGAACACACCAGGACTCCAGCAGGGATACCTTCCACAGTTCCTGCCAGCATGGAGGGTGCACTTCATTTAATCCTCATCACTGGGCACCAAGAAATGCCTGTGTCTTGGTATTCCATTTCTCAAAGTCTGATTCTCTTAACAAGACCTTTTGCTACAAGATAAGCTGCGAAGTGGAGAACACCCAGAATATTTTATCAGCCATGATAAAAACAAGAGCAAGCTCCCAGTACTAAAGTGATTTCAGCCTTTTTCATAAGAAAAAGAAAGGGCTAAAGCAAGGGGGCCCGCGGGCCGAGCAGGAGCGCTCCCGTCGAGGATGCTGCAGCGCCGGCGCTGGGGCTGCTCAGCAGCGATGTAGCGATGTCCCCGAAGGAGCAGCGCGCACCCAGTGGGTCAGAAGCCCCTTTTAATCCTGGTTTTTGTCCCTTTGGATTGGTTTCTTTTTGGATCCTTCATTTGCATGAAGGTTTAAGGCGGTTGATCGGCCCATCGCAGTTCTGTCCAGGCTGGCTCCTGGTGCACTTTCCTTAGGTGTGTTATGGTACCTTGAGTACCTATTTCTTACAACTCTCCTTTTAACCCCTTTTATAGTATAACTACCAAACTAGCAGTACATGCTTAACGATCTATCAACTATTTTACAACAGTTTCTAACCCATTTTTAAGAAGCCAGGCTTTAGCTTATTCTGTTTATTAGACTCTTTTCTCTTTACAAAATGTGAGAGAAGTTGCTGCTTTTGTTTCCTCTCGGTCCGTGCAGGGAGCCCGGTGACAAAGCTGCCCCTGACCTCGGCGTCGCAGGATCAATCCCCCAGTCATTAGCGTGTTGTAAAAACTGCTCTTAGCCAGCCAATTGTAATGGGCCTGCCCACAATTGCCGGGTGTTTAACCTAAGAATTAGCTTAGCAATCACAGCCGAAATTACATGAGAGACTGGCGATGCGTAAGAATACTTCATCCTGAGTCATCCAGAGTCTTATGATGCTCTTAAGGGGTTTATGATTATTAACATCCAGGCAAGAGACGCTGAAATTTGAAAAAGATTGAAATTTCCAGATGTGAGGGAGATTAGTTTGGATGAAAGGATAAGATTTATATTCTGTAAACTCCCTTTTTTCCCTTTTGTCTTGCCAGTCCTTTTCTTTCAATATGTAGTCATCTACTTTGTACAATCACACACAACTTATGCTTTGCTATGTTCATTCACATAAATGTGTTCAGTCAGTTGCCTCTTCTAACAAGCTGTTAGCTGGGACACAGCTCAGCAGACGATTTTTTGGTGTCAATTAAACAGTTAAATTAAGCTAAAAGCAACATCTCCGAGTCAAATAACCAAGGCAGGGAGATATTTAAAATCTAAACATTATTCAGTATTTTGCAAAATAAGTTTTCTGCAGTATAAAGGACTCTGGAGAGTCAAGGATTTACAGGATAATTCTGGTCTGGAGCTGGATTTTTGCCACACATACCTTTTTTTTATTTGACAGGATAATCAAAGTTTAAATTTAGTTTCATTACATAGGTGCTGAAGGGGTATGACTAAGAAGTAAAGACATTGTTTCATGTTTGCTGGCATAAGGGACATGGTAAAAATGGATATGAGATCACAAGTTCCATGTGTTGGCTTTCTTAGGAAAGCAAAACAAGCAGCAATTTGGATTTTTAGCATTTTATGACAACCCTCACCCTGCAGTGATGATATTCTGTTTTGTTGGGAATGGTGCAGAACAAAATATCAGCAAAACAACAGGGGCCATTATGAAAAGAAAGTGCTTGTTGTGCATTTTAAACGCAGAAGTATCAGGAAAGGAAGATCTGTATTGCAGGTCACATTAGCATGCATTCTTTTGGAGAACATTTAAGGTGCAGCTTCATATCAGAGGATTACTCAAAACATGGATGCTACTTGGAGATAATCCAAGTCTCCACCCTAACCAGAAAAGTATCCTTCCTTCTCAGGAAATTTCAGTTAATCCAAGGGATTAGGACAGCTACTTCTTGAGGGATTGTGAATGTGATTTCTTTTAAGGATTTGAAACAAGTTTGTTTCCTTGCTTGTTTTCTTTCTTTGTAGTATATGACTCCCATATTTATTAAAATAAATCTATGTTTCCATTCTCTTTGTGTGTGTAAAGGCATTCACTATGTTTTTACAAAGTCATTGGCCTTTTTTTCATTTTTAACCTTCATAGGAATTATCAAAATAATTGGCTAGTACTTGACATTTATTGTGTTGTAATTACTCCCTTGTGTTGTTTTCCTCTGTTTCATGTTGAAGATAAATAATAGGATGCCTTGTAAGGGACAAGATAAAGAAGGAAGAGGGAAAAAGCTTGTCTTAAAGAGAAAAATGATGAGGTGAAAAAGGGAAAGCAGTGCCCATGTTGATTCACAGCAGTCTGCTGAAAACAGGATTGGAACCACTAGCTCACTCTACAGAGGTCACAGAATTGCCATTCTGTGACATCAATTTCAATTATTATAGACAGTGTCTCAACACAAAAGCAGCAGTTGAACTGAGCTGAACCCATGTTAGACAAGAGGCTCATTACCAATAACACCTGGCAAATGGGAATTTTCCTGCAAGTGCTAACTGAAAAGTGGAGTTATACCTCCCCTGAACTGAACAAACTCCTGCTCTGCTGGTGACCCTCTGTGCAGGATTTGTGACTTCTCAAAAGAGAGCAGTTCTCATCTAACTGCAGAGACAATCTATTGAGAAACTCATAGTTAAAAAAAAAGGCAATTTCTAGTGTCACCCAGAAAACCAAAGTTCAGTATCTTTTTTGAACATGAATCCTAAAAGTACTGAAGTTGATCCAGTGCCTTTCAAGTTAAGCTCAAGATTCCCACTGACTTCAGTGAGTCTGGATTGGGTTTAAGTATCTAATTCACTCATTAGAACTGTCAAAGTCACTTCCATCAGGTTAAGCTGGATTAATGATCCAGTAGTCACTTACCATAAAATCATGGAATATTTTTGGTTGGAAGGCACTTCTGGAGGTCACCTGGTTCAATTCCTGGCTCAAAGCAGGTCCAGTGAGGAGTTGCTTAGGTTTTTGTCCAGCTGAGCCATAGAATCTTGGGGTGTCCTGAGTAAGCAGGATCATGGAATCCAGATCCTGACCCTGCACAGGACAACCCCAGGAATCCCACCCTGTGCCTGAGAGCATTGTCCAAACCCTCCTTGAGCTCTGCCAGCCTTGGTGCTGTGCCCACTGCCCTGGGGAGCCTGTTCAGAGCCCAACCACCCTCTGGGTGAAGAACCTTTTCCTGATATCCAACCCAAATACCTTTGAGAATGGAAATCTCACCTGACTGGGCACTTGTTTTTGTTTCCCACCAGAATTTCCTGTGTTGTAATTTGTGTTGTCTCCCATCACTATGTATCTCTGAAAAGAGTCTGTGATTGAAGGCAGCAATAAAACCTTCCCTTATCCTTCTGCCCTTACAGCTGAGCAATGGCAGCTCTCTAAGCCTCTCTCCACCTTTGTTGCCTCCACTGCACTTTCTCCAGAACATTCATGAATTTACTTACCCAGGGCAGGTAACAGGAGGCTGCTTAAAGAGCTTTGATTTAAATACCCTCGGCCAGGATCTTGCCTGTTGCTGTGACATGTGAAATGCTTTTTAACATCATAAAAAATCCTGCAAACCCATGCAAAATGAACCATTATTGCCTTTTGTGACTCTCCTGAACATCTTTGTGTTGATACCTGTGCTGCCATCCTTTTCTGCCTGATCCTGGGCAATGCAGGAAACATTTTTAGGTGCTGGTATTAGTTGTGGCAGTCTTGGAGCTTCTTTTTCTTAGTTTTGGGTAGCAGAAAGGAACTCCTGGAATAGCAAGTGCCCCAAACTTCCCTTCTCCCAATGCCAGCGTGTCCTGCCCTTCACCTGGCTAAGAAAGCACTGTGCTTTATTAACTTCTCTGACACCCAGGGATTTCCCCAGATAATCAGGTCTCTGGTTTACATGTTGCTGGAATGGGTGCTAATATTTAGCCACCTCATTACCTTTTTATCTCCCTCAAATTTGTCAGAGCAGGACTGCAGCCTCTGGATTTTGTTAGCTGAGATACACAGCAAAACCCCATCCCCAGCAGCCTATGCTTCTCCAGCTCCTTACATAATATCTTCATTAAAATACCAATCACAGGGTGCTGCTAAGAGCCACATCAGGCTGGGATCAGCTTTTTAGGCCATGCTCACTTTTGGACTTTTTGCCTGAGAAATTCCACAGGTTCACATGCTTGATTATGCAATTATTTTCTTGAATTCATTTTAAAAGTTGCTCCTATGCTGAGTTCACAGCCCCAAAGCTGATCTTCCTTGTGATTTAATCTCTGATAGTAAAAGGTTAAGAAAGAGAAATCTGGAATTTTCTCTTGAAAATGTTCGTTGGTAATGAAAAATCCCGAGTATTTTGTGTTTTGCTTTGGGAAGACCAGCAGAGGGGGCCTAAGCCAGAGAGCCAACCCCGTCCCAGATTTGTGCTGGAGTTGAGAAAAATATCAGTGTGAAAAACACAAAACAGCCCCACTTTATTTTAGTTCTCCATTAAAACCAAAGCAGAATACACCTATGAAAAGGAAGGGACAGTAGCTGTCTTAGGCAAACTGCACTATTAAGAGGTTGTCCAAAAAGTAGTATTAATTATGAAGGAAAAAAAGATTGGCAATTAGGAAAGAAATTTTAATTATACAATTCTGTCATTGGCTAACAGCTAATAAGGGACTGATTCCTTGAAGTATCTTTTTTTGGAAGACATTCCCTCCACAAGCTACTCCTTCAGTTACCTCTGTGTCAGGGGATGGAGGAAGAAAAATTCAGTGCAGGATTTAGAGCAGGCTCCCAACTCATGTTCCCTGGCCACCCTCATGGTGGAGTTTTTTTCTGCTGACTATTGCAGGTGCCCAGTGAGGCAAAACTCTGCAGAATCAGCCTTTTGGAAATACTCATTTTCCTCCTCCTGCCCCTCACTCACAATATTCAGTGTTGCAAGAGAGAAAATTTTCCCTGTTACCCTTGAGTGATCCTTTCAGTTCTAGTGCACTGAGAGAGCCCACATGGAAAAAAGCCCTTCTAGAGTCATCACAGCAGATTTAAATGGAATAAATATTGTATATATACACATATGTAGACATATATACATATATAAAATTCCAGATGTGCAAAGGGAATATGAACCTTTCCATTAAATTTGATGACCTTGGAAAAACCACCCCAAGCTGATAGACACAAAACAGGGATCTAAGAATCAGAGTGTAAATAACAATGATATTGTCTGCCTCTTCACCATGAGAAGATGGTTTGGTCTGTAGCAAGAAAGCAAGAAAGCTGTTCCTTTAAAGCAAAACAGAATCAACAACTTCTATCTTGACTTCTTGTCATGTTTCCTTTGAATAATCAGAAAGAATTACGTAGAAGTAATGTCACACAAACAAAACGCTCTTATCATCAAATGGGATTTTCTTCAATTTACCTGAACATGTTCTCTATTTCTGTTATTTAAATAAACACAGGTGATTTAGTCACACCCCTAATGTAAACTAAAAAAAGTATGTTATGGAAAGGAAATGGATAATATGAGTCAAGGACTCTGGGTTCCATCACTGTCCTTTCATAATAAACAAATCTTATCTTCATATAGATGGCCCATCTCCTGCAAGCAAGGTTGAAGTTTTTCTGGATTTCTCTTTTTATTATTTCTCTGAGTAAAAGTGCTTTTAATATCAATAAACAGGAAGAGAAGTCAAAATAGAGTGGTCTGGAGGGAATGTGCAGGTCTCAGGCAGACCTGACTTGGGCTCACCCTTATGTGAAGGACACATCTGGATCACTTCAGTCACAATAAAATATCCTGTTGGGTCAGGGGGAGACTTGATTTGCAGGAACTCTTTGTCTGGAGGCAAATGTTGTCCTTTAAAACTAATGTGTCTCTTTTAAACAAATAAAGTTAATGCAGGTGTCAGTGAATGCTCACAGAGCACTTTGCAAGCAAAGCCCAAAGCCAAGCAGTTTATAATCAAATTGAAAAGCCATGGATGTGAAATTGGGAAGAAGGGCAGGGCCAAGGGGAGCTGCAGGTGGCTGGGATCACTGCAGAGTTTTACTGCTGCAAACACAAGAGTCACACCAGGTACAAGGTGGAAAATGGCTCTTGCTTCTTATACTGAGGAAATCCTGCCCAGGGTATGCCTCAAAAAGTCACTGACCAACACCCAAGAATCATCTTCTGTGCCTGAAGATGCTCCTGTTTTTGTCCTGGCGCTCTGAATAAGCATTGTCTTACCCCTATATATTTTATATTGCTATTTTGTATTTTTCTGTGATGCTCTGTTATTATAAGATATTTTCCTATAAATTTTTCAATTTTTTATTCCTGAGGGAGGAAACAGTGAGATGTAAGGAGGGGAGAGGAGGAGAAATGATTTACTCATAGTTACACTTCACTTATCTAAATAGCTACAAAGACTTGTGTAATCACCTCTGCTCTGTCTTTGCCAGCAAGTAAAGCAATCTTTGAGCTTTCTGGTACTGAGATTAGCTGGACTCACCTGGCTTGTGTGTGTAGCTGATGTCCCTCAGACATGCCCCACATTCCTGGGGACAGTGCTTGTGTGCAAAGCCATACCAGGAACCTCAGAAACAGATTGAAAGTGTGGATGACCATACACCAGTGTACAACTCCACACCCTGGCCCTGTTTGACTGACTGGCACAGATGCAGCTCACTCTGGCAAAAAAAAAGTGCAATGTCTCTGGTTTACCATCTACTGCTTGGGAACAGGCTGTGTTGAACTGCAAAACAGTGGCTCACAGCTGTATTTACTGTTTTACCAATGGATAGAAGACACAGTATTCCATCTTGTCCTAGTTGTTCAGCCTGGGGAAGGGAAGGCTTCAGGGAGTCCTTAGGAAAACTTCCAGCACCTAAAGAGGCTCCAGGAGAGCTGGAGAGGAATTTTGGGCTGGGACATGGAGTAACAGGATAAAGGGGAATGGCTTTAAACTGACTGAGGTTAAATTAGAATTAAGGAAGAAATTCTTCCCTGTGAGGATGGAGAGGCCCTGGCACAGATTGCCCAGAGAAGCTGTGGCTGCTCCATCCCTGGAAGTCTCCCAAGCTAGGCTGGATGGGGCTTTGAGCAACCTGGGATGGTGGAAGGTGTCCCTGCCCATGGCAGAGGGGTTGGAACTAGGTGATCTTTAAAGTCCTTTCCAACCCAAACCATTCTATGATTCTATGATAATTAGAATTGGACTTCAAGTTTTAAATTGATGGGAACTTGCACACAAAAGTTTAACTAAACAAAGTGAAATGAAATGAATGCAAGTCATAAGCAAAATTAAGGAATGATTTGAAGGAAGAAAAGATGGGAGTTATTTTCTTCAAGTCTCTAAACTGCCTGAGAAAGGCAGCAGGCAGAAGGGGTTATGTGTGAAAAAAACACGAAGGTGGAACAACATGCTGCTAAAAGCTGAAATGAGAGGCAATTAGGGGAGATAGGAATGCAGAGGCTTAAGTGCTGAAAACCTCAGAGACTTGAACTCCAGAAGGTAACCAGAGGAGCTTTTGCTGTTTGTAAGCAAGAGGAAAAATTTCATTGACATAGTGCCAGCAGAATTGTTCCTTGAATCAACACCAGGTCCCAATGATTGCCACATTTAAAGGGCTCAAATGGACGATTCTTACCTAGGATACACTTTTAGGTTTTCAGTAAATGCTATTACAAAAGAGATGACACTTTCTGAAACAGTAATTTGTGGTTAAGCAAGGTATAAAATAAAATCAATAGAGGGAAGGTACATATCCATTGTCTGATCAGACAGATGTATGTAAGAAGTGGTTTTGGCACTCTGTTACATTTACATGGGACTGTCTCTGCCTGGATGTGTGTTTGTTTGTCTCCTCTTCAGGCAGCACTAAACCACACAGCACAGATCACATTCTGAAGCAGATAGGATGGAGACAGGGCCTTACTTCACTTGCATTCATTTTATGACAGATTCTCCCTATAGTTTTGTTTTCCTAAACAAAGCAAAGACCTTTTCTCCTTATAAAGTATTCTGTTTTGCTCATGGTGAAAGAAAAAATAGAGGAAGAGGGTGCTCTACTTAATGCTGTTCATTTTAGTGTTATTGTAGTCTCATAAATAATTGAGTGAAGTAAGAGCATTTTTCAGATCTATGTTTTACACAGACACTGAAATAATCTCAGATAATTGCTCTGGAGCTTTATTCACTCTAATGTGGATCAAAGAAATTGCATCACAGCACTGTGGAAAATACTCACACCCATGCTGTCACAGTATTATTAGCAGGGCTGGCAGCAAGTCATGTGAGGCCCACCTTGTGAACATTCCAAGAGGAAGCACTTCACCCGTAAATCTGTGCAAATTTACTCATTTTATAGAATCACAGAATGTTTGGGGTTGGAATGGACCTGAATGACCATCTCATTTCAATCTCCTGCCATGGGCAGGGACACCTTCCACCAGACCAGGCTGGTCCAACCTGGCCTGGAACACTTCCAAAGCAGGGGCAGCCACAGCTCCCCTGTGCAACCTCATCATCCTCACAAGGAAGAATTTCTTAATATCTAACCTAACCCTGCCCTCTTTCAGTTTAAAACTGTTGCCCCTCGTCCTGTCACTACATATTTTGTAACCTTTGTGTTTCTTAGAATTCCCTTTATATATTAACAGGCCACAATAAGGTGTCCATGGAGCCTTCTCTCCTTCCAGGTGAGCAACTGCAACTCCCTCAGCCTTTTGCCACAGGAGAGGTGTCTCAGTCCACTGACCATTTTCATGGGCCTCCTCCAACAGGTCCACACCTTTTTTGTGGTCCCAGAAATCCATAGCAGGACACAGATCTTCAGTCTCCCCAGTGCAGAGTAGAGGCGGAAAATGTGGGCTACAAGATCATATTGCTGGCTCATGTCCAGTTTTTCACCCATCAGTATCCCCATGTCTTTCTCTGCAGGACAGCTCTCAGTCCTTCCATCCCTCAGTTCTATTTCTGCACAAAGTCTTCTCAACACTGCACAGCCAGAGAAAATAAAAATGTAGAAAGAGCAATCCAATCAAATCTATATTTCTGCCATATTGCTTTAGAGACAGAAGGCAGCTTATCTTGCTTTTATTTACACTAAGTGTGTCAATATAATTTGTATAACTCTTGAGAATAAGGCTCATTATCATATTATGTGCTGAGTTTAATTGACCTGTTGTCTGCTGCCACCGACACAGCAGGGAAACCTCAGCAGGGCTCACGGGGGGTGTGGGGCAAGACTGGGACCTCCCACACCAGTAACTGTTTGTGATTTTGTTTTCAGGGCCTTGCACTCCAGCTCTACATTGGCTCTTGCACTTCCCAGCTGGAGTTAAGCACGTTGTGCAGATATCAGAATGTGTTTGCTGAACTCCAAAGTGCCACTGGCATCAGCCACAGGGTAAAGTGCAGCAGAGCTGTCACTCCTGCTCCTGATGTGCAGGTTGACTTTGGTTGACTTTCAAAAACTGTTAGCAGTGATGGCCTCTTCAGAAAGTGAAAATTAGCTTCTCATGTGGAAACTAAGTTGAGGCATTATAAGGAGAAAATTTTTTTTGGTCTTCTTTGGAAATGAAGATGTTGGTCAAATCCAGGGGCTCCATAATGATGTGATCCTTTCAGAAATCATAGAAAAGACTTGAATAGAAAATTCCTTAAAAATTTTCCCAACAATTCCTTAAGAATTCTCCCAGCCTAGCTTGGGAGACTTCCAGGGATGGAGCAGCCACAGCTTCTCTGGGTAACCCTAAGATTTACTTACCTCTCATTAAGATAATACTAATGAGATGAGTGTATTTACTTTTTATAAGTTGTAAAACAGCAAGAATGGACATTACCTTGTAAAGGATGTTTTAAGTTTTCCAAGTGCTCTCCTTCCCAAGCTCAGGTTGACACCAAGCAGGAACTTCATGCTTGTCTCAGGGCAGGACATAAAGTCTGCACTGATGGAGACTGTGCAGGTGTTCAAATGCACAAAACCTCCCTGTCTTAACCTTTTTTTTAAACAAGAGAAATATATTTTACTCAGTTTTGCTGTAAAAGAAGGGTTGAAGCACAGAATTAACAGAATAAATTCTCACACCTAACCAATCACAAGATGCTTGTGAATTTCTCCTACTTATCTTTTCTGTGCTCAGCCCCAGCTGCTGCATTCCTGTGTCTTTGGGGATATCTGGGAAAACCCACACTGGGAATGCACTGTGCAGCTGCAGTTTACATCCTTTTCCAGCTTTACACTGCCTGTTTGGGTGTGTTGTGGCACAAAGCTCCACAATTGTGTGTGCACCCCCTGCATGTAGCACAAGTAGGAAATGAGACCCAGAAAACAGTTTAATTACTTGCTATTTATTTATATTATTTATATTTTCTATGACATTTGGGTTCCATTACATTGTGCATTGCATTAACACAAGATAAATAGTTCTCAACTCAGTAAAACAGGGGGATATAAAGAATAGCTGTTACCTGTAACTGTGTAACTGTGAACATTCATAGTTCTGTGACTTCCTTTATAACCTTGAGAGGCCTGTTTCTACTCTGAATTACCACAACCATTTAATTTACAATTATTAGTTTGGACATGGTTGATGACTGGGGCTATTTACAGAAACAAAGTATCTTGATGGTGTATTTTTATTTTCTGTCACATTTCCCTTGTCGTATTAATTAGGTTTGGACAGATTTGCTGAAAAATCAGTAGGAGCCCAAAGGTTCAAAGGTTCAAAGGTAGATCATGGTTGTGTTTTGCCTCAAAAAGCTGTAATGCAAATTTTATGCTAATTCAGGAGGTGATTCATGAAATCTTTGCTCACTGGTGGAGCTGGAACAGAATGAGCAGCTGTGTGTGGTACAGAGCCATCCTGTGCTGCATCTGCTGACAGATCAGGGGCCTGAGCCTGTGAGATTTTGGGAACAGGATGTATGTCCTGTCCTACATAAGCTCTGCATGCATTTGTGTCTTATCTGGTGAGGAGCCAGGAATTACTGTGGGTTACCCTTTTCACAGAATCACAGAACAGTTTGGGTTGAAAGACACCTCACAGATCATCTTGTTCCAGCCCTGCTGCCGTGGGCAGGGACACCTTCCACTATCCCAGGTTGCTCCAAGCTCCATCCAACCTGGCCTGGAACACTGCCAGGGATGGAGCAGCCACAGGTTCTGTGGGCAGCCTGTGCCAGGGCCTCACCACCCTCACAAAGAAGAATTTCTTCCTAATACCAAATCCAAACCTACTCTCCCTTAGCTTAAGGCCTTTCCTGCTTGTGCTATCACCATATGTCCTTGTAAAAAGTCCCTCTCCAGCCTCTTTTGCATTTACACCTCCTCTTGTGAAATTCTTTGGTACATCAGGGCAGTAAGAACAGTTTTTTTTCACCTCTGCACATAAGCACTAACAAATCTGTCATTAAGAACTGTAGATGAGTGACGTGATGACCAGAAATGCTGCAGTCCCTGGTGGTTTTAGTACTTGGGGGTATCCACCACCACGAATTTTGGAGCCCAAGGTCTGAAACATTGGCCAGAGTAAGTACATGTGAGATCTGGGTTTGCATTCACAGGTGGGGAAGCAGGAGGCATGTCCAAGGGCAGCATTCCTGCAGGAACCTGGCCGGGAAAGGATGTGAAGTGTGGTCCTGTGTTGGTTATATGATGCTTTTATCCCAAATCGTATTGTTCTGTTTATGCTGAATAATAAGTTTTGCACCTTTAAGACTTGTTCCAGAGAGTGAAGGGGGGAGAGAAGAAGCTGCAGTTTGTTTCAGACACTGCACTCACTCCTCCACATTCCTGCTCCTGGACTGGGTTGTCTGCAGATGGACAGACAGCGGGACAGAGCTCTCCTTTGTTTTAGTTAGTTTTAGCTAGCTAAAGCAAAGAACTTTCCTAAACTGCAGGGTTTTTTTTTCCTTTTCTTTAGACCTGTTTAAACCTGCTCTAAACTGAACACCCAAAAGAGCACCAGCAACTCACACCTGTAGCCCACCGGGCTGGGCCTGAGCCGCAGTGTTTCCAGCACCAAAAAGACTGATAAGAAACTGAGTAAGCTGAGCTGCAACCCAGGAAAGAACCTTCCTGAGTTTGTCATCTCTTTTAGAGCAACAAAAAATTTTATTGTTTAATAAACAAGTTTTTTTTTTCCATTTTTCTCCCAGGCCAGTTAAGGAAAGGAACCAATTAAATCTACTTTCTTAAAAAAAAAACCAAAAAAAAAACTTTAAAAAGTTCTCTCCAAAATTTACCCTAAAGCGAAATAAATACACCTGTCACAGGTGCTGGGGGTGTATTTGTGTACAGGACTGCGGCTGGACTGGACTGGAATGCTCCAGAGGGAAAAGGAATCGCCGGTGTCTCGAAGGCACGACCAGGAGTAAAACGGGACACTGTGTTTTGTTCTGGGAGCAGCGTTTGCTCTCTGCATGCCGAATCCAAGCCCTGGATGCTGTCCCGCTGCCCGGGACGTGCGGCGGGCAGCGGGGAAGGTCGGGCAGCCCTGGGGGCAGGGCCAGGAGGGGAAACAAAGCGCTCCGCTCCCAGAACCCGACCTTCACCCCCGGCGGCACGCTCGGCCTGTGCCCCACCGAGCCCGCGCTTATCGCCGCAGCCCCGGCGGCCGCGGGGCCCGGCGGGGAGCGACCGGGGAAGGGAGGGACGGGGGTGGAAGGGAAGGGAGGGAGGGAGGGAGAGAGGCGGGGAGGCGGGAGGAGGCCGGCGCTGGCTGCGGGCAGCGGGGGCGGCTCCCGATAAAGGGGCGCCGTGCGGGTGGGCCGCGGTGCCGTGGCCATGGCCTGGGCGTGTGCGCTGTGCCTGGCGCTGGCCGGAGGGGCCCTCCTGGCGCTGCTGGTGCAGCTGCTGCGATGGCTGAGGGCCGACGGGGACCTCACGCTGCTCTGGGCCGAGAGGTGGGGGAAGAAGCCAGGTAATGCCGCCCGCCAGCAGCCCCGCCAGGGGCCCGTGAGGGGAGCGGGGCGCGCTCGGTAAAGGGGGTGGCGGGGAGCGCAGCCGTGCTGGCGGCATCGGCTGTCCCGTGAGGTGTCCATAAACATACCCCAAAAGTGTACTTTACCTGCCGCTCACCTGGGTAAAATGAGGCAGAGTAGAAATTTTCTAAGGTAGAAATCCATTTTAATTTAGGTAGAATGTGCATCTTTAAGTATGCAGCTTGCTGTGTGGTCGGACTGCAAAAAGCCTGAGCTCAGAGAAGCGGCTTCAGTGAAAGGCAGAGATAAGGAAGGGGGAGGCAGAGAGTGATAGAGAGAGACAGAAACTGCTGTGAGAGCCCGTCAACCTGACCTAAGAATTCTTTCTGGTAAAGAAAAAACTACCGACAAATGTCACGCAAAATTCGTAAAAATAAATATGTATGAACCTGTTGTGAAATTGTATGCATATGTATTTGAGAAGAAGATAAAAAAAGACCTGAAGTTCCCAGAAGTACGCATGTCATTTTAAAGAAACGATTCCCACATGCGTCCAGCGCTGTAATAAACTTACCAGCTTTGCAACTTTCACAAAAGTTGTAGAGTTTTGTTTATCTCCGCAAAACAAAGGTGTGTGGTGCCCCTCGTGCCGGCAAAGCGGCTCCCAAAAAGCCACTTCGGGAGCTCCTGCGGGTCGAGGGCTGGTTCCTCCGGGCCAGAATTGTTTGTTTTGCAGTTTCTGGGCAGATTCCCGGTCCTGGCTGGGTCCCACAGAGCGGCTGAGCACACGGACGGTGTGGGAGGAAGGCTCGGGAAGGGATGGGGTGCCCGGCCCCTGTGGCCGGGATGAGCGGCTTTGGAGCCTCTTTAGCTGCTGCTCCAGCCTGTTCTGCGATCTTCAAGCAGATATTGCGTTCGCAGGGCAGTCGGCAGTGAAGTAAACATGAGTATTGTTAATGCTGGGGCTGTCAGGGTTTCCTGTTCCGTGGATTGTGCTCTGATCGCCTCCAGGGAGCAGCCCCGGCAGGCGATGCTGATGGGGACTGTCCCTGCATCTCTGAAAGGTGCTGCCTTGGTCACCTGGGGGACAAACGTTCAATGAAACACTGTCAGACAGGCACTTTCAGTTCTTGCTCCTGTTGAACTTTCTATTCTGACTGTGATTCTCCCTGTTTCTGGACCTAGAAACCTAGAAATCAAACACCTGGAAATCATAGGTTTTGTTTGCTTAATAGGGGCTTTTGGTCAGAAAAAAACCACAAATTTGTGAATATCCCCCCTTAGTTCAGCCTGCTGGGGTGATTTGTGGTTGCTGTGAGCTCCTGGCTGTGGGTGCTTTAGGTGGAGACTGGGGACAGAAGGTGGGATGAGAGGCACTTATAAGGTATCTCGTGTAGGAATTGAAATTGAATATCCCATGTGGGAATTGAAATGGGCTGCTGGGTTGAGACAGGGAGAAGGGACTGCATGGAAGGAAGGTGGACCAGGAGTGGTGGAGTGAAGGTTTGAGCTTGGGACCGTGATTCCTTAGGGGATGGTGAAGTTTGGTGTGAGGAGCAGCTGGAGAGAAGAGTAGGACAAACTTGAGACATCCTTGTCTCAGCAGAAGCTTCCTGCAAATGTGCATCCTTTTCTGTTCTCCATTAGATGGACAAGCACAAGTAATAAAGCTCTAAAAAATACTGCATTTAAATCAGTGTGAACAATCTCTCATAGCTGTTTAGGTACTCAGGCCAAAGTTTTGTATGAACTCCATCAGAACATTCCCTTGCTGTAACAAAACTGCAAAGAATCTTAGTGTGTGGACTTTGTAAAGAGCATGGAAAGAATCAGGGCACAGAAGTAAGATAAATCTTGACTTCTTGACTAATACAAACAGAATTGAAGTTTTGTCCTGAGGGATCTATGTGCAATATGCATCAAGATGTAGGAGCTCTCTAGGGTAGACAAAGTGTTATTTGAATGTAGCCTTCAGAATTATTGAAGGCTGGAAACTCTTTAAGCAGTCTAAAAATTCACATGGCAAGACCAGTGTAGTGTAATTTTATGATGGGGTTGTTTTTACAGGCAATATAAAAAGAATCAGGCAAAAATTCATCAACATAAGAGGTCAGCTGGTTTTGGCCACCTCCCCTTTCCCCCCAGCCTCTGTGCTTGTTATTAAGTAAAATATTTAACTGAAATGGTACCAGTTAACAAACCAGGTAGGAAAACAGAATAGATAAACACTAGAAAAGATGTTTCATTTAATAACTTCTCCCTTTTCCTTATCCCTGTATTGTGCATGTAATGTAGGGTGTCTTGGTAAATAATGTGTGGATCTCTTAGTTTTTAATTAAAGGTGGTGTTAGAGCCATCACTCTTGCAGTCATTATATTGTGTTATCACTTCTCTAATATTATTATAGGTGTTGAAGTTCTTGGAGATGAAGGTATTTAGCAGAAATGATCTCCTGTGTTTCTTGTGCTATAAACTATAATTACAAAGAAAGGCCTTAATATAGATAAGACTGGTTCCAATTCAGTGATTCAATTCTATAGGGAAATTTGACTTTTGGATTTATTCATTGGCAGGTGCTGGATTGCTTCCCATCCTCTGAATATGTGTGTGGTCAGGACAGAAGGATTTTTGGGTGCTGGATGCCTTTCCTTCTGTTTTGTGCTTTTCTGAGTGCACAGAAGTCACCCTAAACCCTGTGCTTTTCACAGGCAGCTTAATATTATCAAGCTAAGGGGGAACCTTCCTTGTTTGAAAGCCCTGCTCTTAAATTTAGGAATAATGGTATGATTCTTTAGGGCTCTGGAGTGGATGTTCTGTTTTAAACTTCCCCACTTCTAATAATTTTCCTGAAAGAAATGACATGAAAACCTTGTGCTATAAGAGCTATGAAATGTTGGAAAAAACTCTAAGCAGAACTGCAAACCAACTTTTTGGGTTACTTGCAGTGCAAGTCAGTTCAGGCTCTCATTTGTTATGCCTTGTAGCACAGTAGTTAATGGTTAGTAATGGCATCATCTACTTTTATTTTTTAATTTGGCATGGTTACTTTTTAAACTTATTTCCAGCAACAGCAGGACATTTATTCTGGAGCAAAGTTGATGGTTTGGTACTTGTTCTGCACCACCAGCATTTGAGATTTCCCATTGTGTTAACTCTCAGCAGCTCAGTGCTTGGTAAAGATCAGCTCTGGGGAATTGGTGGGAAAACTCTCCTTATCTCAGTTACTTATTCTGTTCACAGAACAAGATCCTGAATAACTGCTGAGAAGCTGCCCAAGACAGGTTGGGAACAGGGAAACTAAGTGGTAGGAGGAGGAAGCCCATTGGTTTTCAGTAGCAAGAGGAATGAGTGTGGTAAGCAGGGCTGAAATTACATTCATGTGTTGTTTTGAAATTACATTTGTGTTGTTTTGTTTGTGTAGTGTTTGTCTGCCTGGGTTTTCAGGAAAAAAATGTAGAAGAGGCAAACTCCCAAGTTTATGGTGTTTAATTCAATAAATTGGGAATATGTTGGAATAAAACTGTAGGGAAAGGGTGTGAATAAGCTTTACAGACAGCAGCCATTTGTTCTAATGATGAACACTGGATATTTCTGCAACTTCAGCAGAATCTCTTTCCACATCCATAACCTTAGAATACATCTCTCCCTTGGGAAGTGACTCCTGTTGCTGTTGTTAGTGTTTTTAGAAACAAGAAACTCCAAACAACCCCAAGCCACAAAAGCCTGGGTTTAGGAGGGATTTTTTTTGGCTGAAATGCAGTCAGCTTAAGAAAAGACAAATAATACTTACTGCCAGCCCCACAAAGTCAAGCTGAGCTCTGACAATCATTCTTGAGTGCTCACTGCTTTTGTCTGAAGTGATTTGGTGCTGCTCTCTTTGTGGGATTTGTGTCTTTAGGACTCCTAAAGTAGAAATTTGAAACACAGTGTGGTATAGAGCAAGCCAGGAACTGATTACTGCAGAGAGCAGAAAGCAGAAGCAGTCTCAGCCACAGTGGAAAAGAGTATTTTTTTCTAAATTAAATTAGTGGTTAAATTTGAGTGAGCTGAAAAATGCTGCTCTGAGCCTTTTCAGAACGGAACAGCCTTTAAGTCTCAGGAACTGCATTTGGCTCTGATATTTAAATTATGCCTTGAAATCTTTCTTGGTTGGGTAGATGTTGGAATGCACGAACTTGAGAAACAGAGGGAAGAGCTCCTGTCAGCAGTGCTCTGAGTGAGTCAGATTTTCCCTAAGACTGATGTTCACTGTGGCTGATCTTGAGGAACACAGACACATGTCAGGCAACGATTCCTTCTGGAAAGTGCTCTGATGTTTGTGATATTTCATCCCTACATCATGTTCTGGAATTGGTTGAGTGGTTTTCCAGCCATCTGTGGTATTTGGTGATTTTGGATACATGTCTGGAAAGCAAAGGCTTTTCCCAGAGCCCAGGTGTACCATGGAGTGGGGATGATTGTAGACAAGTGGGAACAGGCATTATCAGCAGAGCTGTAAACAGAGCAGGATGCTGTTAATTTTACTGCAGGTTAAAAAAGCATGTCAGGGCAGGAGCTGGGGAATCCACGTGTGAATTTACACCTTGGGAGCTCTGTGTACTGTGCCCTGGCCAGTGCAGGAGCTAACCTGCATCAGATGCTAAACAAAGAGGATGAAAACCCATTTGGGTTTTTGTGATTAGCTGTCTTTCTGTTCAGAGAATTGTACTCAGTCAGCAATTACCCTGGAACATTTTTTGGGATGAAACATCATTTGGAAAGACTTGCTTAGGCTTTTGTTTGTATTTGCAATACAGTAACTGTTTCCTGACGATTCCAAGAATTTTCTTTCCCCTTTTCCTCTGAAATTCTTTTTGATGAGTGGAATTTTTATGTGTGGATGGCCTGCAGAAATGCAATCAGATTCCTTCCCTCAGGTAAATAACCCATGTTTATTCAGGTCAGCCTTGGAACAAAGTTCAAATGGCAACAGAACAACTATGAACAATTTCACAACCTCACGTGACTAAAACATAAAGAAGTCAGCATTTTGTAAAACCCCCCAAAATGAGCATATTTCTTAAAAACAGCACCAGATTCCACCCCTGCAGTGAGTGAGCTGCTTATCCTAGCATTGGCAATGTGTGAACTGCTGTCTTGATTCTTTTTGCTAGAACATGAGCTGCGTGGCAAGGTTGTCTGGGTGACAGGAGCCTCGAGTGGCATCGGAGAGGAGCTGTCTTACCAGCTGGCAAAGCTGGGAGCCTTGCTTGCCATCTCTGCCAGGAGGGAGGATGAGCTGCAGAGAGTGAAAAAGAAATGCCTTCGTAAGTACAGCCTGGCACTCCCTGCCAGCAGTTCCACCCTGGCTGGGCTGGAATTGCCACAGGAACACTAACCCACATATCACCAGAATAAATTTAATTATGAAATTCAGCTTTATACAGAGCTGGTATCTTCTTTTTGTAGAGTGAGAAGCCTTTGTATAGACATGCATTTCAACTTCCTACATAAGCCACTGTTACCTAAAAAACTCATTATTTTACTGTTACCTAAAAATCTCATTATCAGTTGCAAGTGCTCTTGTAAGATACTAGATTAAGAAATGGAATAAATCCTGTGGGGAATGGAGGAAACAATCCCAGGGGTATCATCCTGTAAAGAACCAAACCACCCAGCTGCTTGCTGCTAAGAAATATTCTTCAGGTTTGTGCGTGTTACAGGCAGAGAGAAAACTGACTTTGCTCTTCACAAAATGGACTAATAAAAATGTTCAGAAAAAGTTGTTCTAAGAATGTGGAAGAAGGAGGATCTTGTGTAATCAAGAGAAAAAAATGTGGAGCAAACTTTTTAACTATTCCAGTTAGCTTTCATATGCCTGATGACTCAGTGCTCTGGCTTCACTCCTCCTGTTTCTCTTTTTCCCTCCTGTTTTCTGGCTTGGCAGCAAGAGGAATAGGCAGTTAATTCACACTGATAGATAGAGGGTTTGAACATGATTAACATTATGCATTTTTTCAGGCTATTTATCCTCTGTAGCTCAGGATGGAGTATTTTATGTGGAATGTGTTATCACACCAAGAGTTCAGTCTTAGCAATGTTGACAGAATGTCCACAGTCTACTTGGAATGTGTGCTAGAGAATAATCAGATGTTTTTCTTGGATTAGCACCTAGACATGTCTAGAAAGCTGAAAGTTGCAGCAGCCTACTCAGAAAAGCTTTCAAGGAACTTGCAAAAATGCACAACTGCTGGTTTTATTTTCTGAGGGCTCCAAAAAGCAGTCACCTAAGGAGTTTGATCTTTAAAAAGAGGCAGGGGACATGTGATGACAGTGTGGTGAAGTAGCAATTGTGACAAAATGTCAGTGCTGTGTGATGCAATGGTCAGCAGAAATCTGCAACACCGTTTGCGTCCGTGGCTGTTTGTTGTGATTGCAAAATTGATGACACGAGGCAGCCTGGCAGCAGCTGCAATCCTGGATGAGCACTTTCAGGAAATACCTGTGGCATGTGCTGAGGAATATTCAGAAATACTATTTCAAGTCATGTGGGCCAAGAGCATTGATTTATCTGAGATGATTTCTGTCACCCTGATTTTTAAAGTTTTTCTAAGCCTTCTGATATTTACATTCTTGCAATGAACTTTCTCACACACTTTCTGTAAGTAACTTATTGTTTTGTTAAATAACTTTTTTTTTTGTTAAATAACTTATTGTTTTGCATTCTTTTATAGAAGAGGAGAAATTTCATGGACTGTTGGTTTGTCCAGTGTCATTGGAGAGGTGGCACTGTCACCCTCCAATCCACTGTCACTTTTGGAAATCTATAAATGTTGGAGTCAGAAATTAAAAGTGCTGTTTTTGCCTTGGGAGAGCTGTGTGTGCATCATGTTATTTCGAGTCCTATAGTGACAGATTTCTGCCTCTGCCAACTTCCACTGTCCCTGTGGATGTCTGAGCTGTGCCACACACATCCTTGGAATTCTTATGTAGCCCTGTGCTTTGCAAATGTTTGCTCATGAACTTTTCTTAAACTGAAGGTCTGATTAGTAGGAATATTGGAAACTCTTCAGTGACACAGAAACATAACCAGGGCAGGAAGTGACAGGACAAGGGGGAGTGGCTTTAAACTGACAGAAACCAGGTTTGGATTAGATATTTGGAAGAAATTCTTGCTTTTGAGGCTGATGAGGCCCTGGGACAGGTTACTCAGAGTGGCTGTGGCTGTCCCATCCCTGGAAGCATCCAAGGCCAGGATGGATGAGTCTTTGAGCAGCCTGGTCTGGTGGAAGGTGTCCCTCTCCATGGCAGGGGTTTAGAATGAGGTGACATTTAAGGTCCCTTCCAACCTGAACTATTCTATGATAGTTCCTTTTTTCTACAGCCAGCTTCTATGTCCTGTCCTAGGTGTGAAAATCTGCGTTTTAATTAATGGAGCTTAATGAGGTTTGTCAAAGTATTCTTTGAACTTGTTAAGGTGCCTCTGCATGGCAGTCCAGCCCTGCAGCAGGACTGCTCCTCTGAACCTGATGTTAAATCAAAATTTTATGGAAATTTGTGTTTTTTTCCCATCATCTGGGTCATTAATGAAGATATTAAAATATATTGATCATGGAAGGATGCCACAGCTGATCACAAAAAGCAATTGAGTTGGTCAGGCAGTATATAGCCATGGTCAATCCATGGTAGCTTTTCCCACACACCTTCTGGTCCTCCACTTCCTTAGAAATTGCTTTTAGGAGGAATTGCCACATCATTTTGCCAAGGACTGAGGTTAGGCTTTGTGACATTTGTTTTCTTGCTGTCCCTGGGGAGAAGAAAATTCCAAAAAGGAGTGAAATTGGTCAGCTCTTGTAAATCACAAATGCAAATTTTGCCCTGCTTGTAGGTGCATTTTGTCCCTAATTTGTCTGACTCTGGTAGTGTTTCTTTCCCCAGAGTTGTAGCCTCAGGAGTGTGGGAGACCTGAGAGGAGATCTTGCCAGAGAAGACTGGGGCAAAGAAGGCATTGAGTACCTCAGGTTTTTCCATGCATTTCATCATTTCTTCCTCACCATCCCTGTCCAGCAGTGAGCTCACCCTGTCTTTGGCCTCCCTTTTGTTGCTGCTGCACCTGAGAAGCCTTTGCTGCCTTTCACATTCCTCATCTCCAGTGGAAATTTCAGTTTCTGCTCCACCTGGGTGTTGATCTCCCCAATTCCATCTCTGCATGCTTGTCCCTGTGCTTGCTGGGTGGCCTGTTCCTGCTTCCCCCTGCATGTTTTCTCCTGGCAGCTGAGCTCAGGACTGTCCTGTAAGGTTTCAGTGGGGTGGATGGGGCCTGAGCAGCAATGTGCAACATCAGTGTGAATTTGGCTGATTTATGGGGCACAGCTGGAGCTCATGTGCTGCAACACGCCTGCTGAACACTGCAGCAGCTGAGCTGTGTCAGAAACAAGCACATATATCTTGTTCAGAGTTTAGTGACACCACCCTGTGGTACAGGTTTGTGCATTCTACACTGCTTAAAAGCTGAGGGGGAGAGAGAGAGAGAGAAAGTGAGGGAGAGGTAATCCCTGTTGAGTCATGCATATGCCAATTCAACACTTCACTGCACTTGGACAGGAGGGAGAGAAAACAACTTGTATAACTCAGCTCCTGCAAGAGGCTTCTCTATTTCCCCCAACCACTCTTTCTCTTTCTTTTCTCAGAAATGTTGTAGGCTGTTTTCTCTCAAAAACCCTAAAAAAAAAAAAGTTGGAGGGGATGTTTCTCTGTTTGGCAAAGGTCAAATATGATTTAATTATGGATAGGCCAAATGAGTGACAGGCAACCTATAAGTTCAAGAATTATACAGTAATTGAGGTTGAAATGGACCCCAGGAGGTCATGTTGATTAGCCTCTGCTGAGAGCTCAGCCTCTGTTGAAGGGCATTTATACAAGGGAGAAAGAAAATAAAGAGGAGGAAATGCAGAAGAGCTGGGAAATACTACTCTGAGCTATAATGTTTATCATGTTATGAGAAACTGCTAGCTGGCATTAGCATGTATTGAAAAGAGTTGCTGATCTGAAATCCAAGCAATGAACTTGAAATTAAGGTCTCCCACTTGGGACTAAGTTTTTTTTCTGGATTTCATAATTGTTCCCTTAAAGCCCTCACTCTGGCAGCAGGCAAGAGGAGCAGTGGAATATTAGGGTTTGTAGGTAAAAGCCACAAGGAGCACCATTCTGGCAGTGCAGAAATTGGGACCTGTATGTGCCTTCTGCACCCGGCACAGTGCTGGTCATCAGCCTGAGAAACAATGGGACTGTGGATGGGAGAAGGGGTTCAGGAATGTTTGGTTTTTGTAAAAGCTGTCTCTGAGGAGTGCCTGAAGTAAGGACCCCTCACCCTAGAAAGAACCAAGGAAGCTGCTGGAGATGCACAGTTTGAATGTGGAAATCCTGTTCAAGGTTTCTGGTTTAAAGTTTCCTGATGTCAGACGTTTCTAACATCTTATAAAAGAGCACTTCCTTCCTTACCAGCAGCCTGTGGCTCTTGCTCTGCTCTTTGCTTTCTCCCCTGTGTAGATTTCATGGCTGGGCTGGCCCTGTGGTCTTGTTAACCCATGGCAGAAATATCCACACTCCAGCAGGTACCAGCTGTGCAAATCTGCTTCAGGCAGCACAGGCAGAGGTGTGCCCCTGAGAGGGCAGCTTAAACTGCATTTTACTGCTGTATTTCTGGAAGAAATGGAGGAGAAAATCCACATGAAGCAGTTGGAGGGAGCAATAAATGGAAACATTGCTAGCATTAAACCAGACAGTTTGGTTTATTATTTATTTATTTAACCAGTGGCTTAAATACTAATGACCTTTGAACAGAAGCAAGTGGGTTTAAGTAACCTCTTTATTTCTATATCACTGTTAAGACAAAGTTCAACTTGCTCTATATTTGCAAGCAGTAGTAATTAAAAAGTCAAAGCCTGGGGCTCTGAAGAGGGCAGCTGCTTAAAGGGGAGCAGCCACACCTAGATGTGGTTAGGAATCCATTCAGGGAAAAAATAGCACTGAAAAACTATTAGAAATCATGTAAAAATTCTTGTTAGATGTAGTTTAAAAAAAGCTTGAAATGATGAAGATTTTGTTTTTGTGAGTCATCTGCCCCAAAACCCCAGGGTAACAAATCACTGCTCAAGAAATGCCTTCTATGGAAAAGGTCAGTTGTTCTGAAGAGACAGTGGGGGGAAAACGTGACAAAAAGGCTGGAACTTGATGGCAGCTGACTTTTATTTCAGGGCATGGATATGTTAAAAGCTGTCAGTTAAACAAAAGTCTTTTATCTCCTCCCTTAAAAAACCCCAATAATTCAGCTTTTATAGACTTTGCCTCATAGCTGCTTAGGTGTGTATGTTGTGTTTTGGGTGTGAATTGTACAAGTCCTGTTGTCAGGAATAAACATGCTTGAGCTGTTGACATCCAAGCAAAGTGTCAGGGCTCCCAATGTGAGTCTGAATCCCTCAGTGAAAAGTTTCAGCTGGATTTTACTCCTAACTATTGCAATTTATTTGGAGAAGTGAAACTTCGTATTGTGCTGCAAAGCCTGTTTATAAAGTCAGGCTTTTCACATACAAAAACATAGTGAGAAAAACACTTGGTAGGAACAGATTAAAAATAGATTCTGTGTGGGGGTCAAAATGAAAGCAAAGCAAGCATTTTATTTCCAACTTGATGTTATGTTTTCTTGATGTTGTCTTTGTGAAAATGTGTTTAAAAGCATGCTATGTTTCCCACAGTTCTGACTTTGGGAATCTTATCAGGTCCCTTTCCCTTTATGGGTGTTTTTTAGAGATTAGCAGCCTGAGTGAAAATGATATCCTTGTTCTGCGTCTCGACCTGACTGACAGATCCTCTCATGAAGCTGCAACCAACAGTGTGCTCAAGCACTTTGGCAAGGTAAGATGTGCTTCTGGGGTTAAACTTTTATTTCTTTGTCTCCTAGACCTGCATTTATGCTCATATTTCACTTCTGTTTTAATGTATGATAAATTCAGAAGCATCTACACCTTCTTTCAGCTTTGGTATTAAACTTGCCAGAAAGTACCTGCATTTTTATCCCTTCTGTTGCTTGCTTCTGGTTCTCATCAAACAAATAATCACTGGTCCTTCCCAAGGATTAAACACTCACTGAATTGCCTGAGGAAGCACAAATATTAAAGGAGATTGTGTTTATATTAATTTATCTTCTTATCTTTCTGGAGATTGATGTTCTGGTCAACAATGGTGGGCGCTCCCAGCGCTCCTTGTTCGTGGACACCAACCTGGATGTCTACAGTGCCATCATTGAGCTCAACTACCTGGGCACCATCTCCCTGACAAAGCATGTCCTGAACCACATGATCCAGAGGAAGAAAGGGAAGATTGTCACTGTCAGCAGTGTGATGGGCATCATGGGAGCTCCTCTTGCCACCGGCTACTGTGCCAGCAAGCACGCCCTGCAGGTGAGTTACAGGCTGGGAGTTAATTAAGTTAATTAAGAGGCCCAGTGCCAGTGCTGTAGCAGAGGGCTTTGTTCTGTGCAGAAAACACAAATTCTCACCTGAAATTTCAAACAGCATATGCAACATCCTCAGGTATTGGAAGTTCCTTTAGAATTAATTTGCTCTGAAATGTGAAATAGTTCCCAGTGTAGATTTTTTTCCCCTGACTGGAATGCAAGTGCCAGCTTGGTTGGTTCTAACCACTACATGGTTAAATTGGAGTATGAAACACAAAACCTCAGCCTCTGGCCTTCAGATGAGGGAATTCCTCTAGGAGAGCATTATTCTGTTCCTTATAAAGCCCTAAAGTTCTCAATTTTTTTAGGAAGAGTCACTGGTGAGAGTTTTACAACATGAGGAGATTTTTAGGACAGTGAAATGAGAACAGTGAGTGGTAAGGCAGACTGCTCAGAGAAATGAGAACTCCTGATCCATCTGGGAGCAGCTGAAAGACTCTTCCCAAGAGTTGTGTCTTTCTGTGGTGTGAAGAACTGGCAGCTCCCAGTGCCATAGGAAGTTACCTTCTGCCTGACACTTAGCACTCAGCATTGCCTGGAAAAAGTTTTTGAAAGCAGTGTCACTGGAGTAGAAAAACAGGAAAGAGGAGTTCAGAAAAGTTTCTGTCTGTATCATTGAGGAATCTCTTGTTTAACTAGTAAATTTGTTTGGGTATATTTGTCTTTCACCACTCTTTGGCCTCCTGCTAACGTACATTTTGATCTCAGTAAAACAAACTTCAGCTGTGCTCAGTGGTGGTTTAAAAACTGGCACTTTCTTACTCCCTGCTGCATTTCAGCACGTGAACAGAACAAACAACTGCTTAAGCCAAGGGATCAATATCTTTTTGACAATTTGACCAGCAACAACAAAAATGTAACAAGTGGCTGACACTGCAAAGCCTCTTGAATATATAGGACGTAGAATATGGTGACAGATCTCTGCCAAAATATTTTTCAGTTAGTGATGGGCAGAGATCTGCTGCTTTTCACTGGAGTGGCAATGCTGGAATTGCCCATTACAGGCCAGCTTTAGGGTTAAGCCAGCCTGGTAGATTAAAATTAGAAGAATGCAATGAGCAGAAGCCTGACTTCCCTTCATGCTCCTTTATTTATGAAATGTTCTTTCAGTTGAATTATCTTTGGGTGTGGTGCAGCTGGGCTAAGCATGGCTAATTAATTGCAGAGCACAAGGAATTAATGTGTTGCTTTAAAAATACTCAGAATTCTCAATCTCATGTTAAGATTGAGAGCACAAATAAAGCTTTAAAGAGATAGTTTACTAAAATTAATTAAAATAAGCTGACTGAACTGCTTCTATCTTTATTAGCTTCTATCTCTGCTCAATAACTAGGCCAGACTCCAAACCTCCTTCCTTATTTCTTTCCCAGTGAGTCTAGAAAGATTAATTGCAGGTGTTGAAACAGGACTTGCAGTATTGGCTTTGGAAATACTCTGCCTGAGAGTCTTTGATCAGTCTGGAGTTACAGCTAGATGAGAGCATGAAGCCTCCAAAAACAAGAAAAAACTTTTTGAAAGAACACAATTCACCAGTGCAGTTCAGATAAAGGAATTCTGTAGGAATGTCAGCCCTCCTTAGCCCTGTAACCCACTTCTGATGGTGACCAAAAGGAGACTGGAAGAAGGGAGGGGAAAAATAAGCCAAAGCAAAAAGTGGTGCTTTTCCTCTTCAGGTTTCCCAGCATATATCCACCTGTCCTGTATTCTAAGATCTTCTTGAGGGTTGTATTTTGGCCACCAGTTATTAAATATGTGAGCCCATCTGACATGGATTTGTCTTTTGTATTTTTTAGCTTGTTTTGGTATTTTTTTTAATACATGCCTTGGAGTCTATCAGAACTGACACACTTAATGCTACAAACTTAATTACACCTCTTTGAAAAAGTCCTTCCTTTTACTTGGTTTTGTTTGGTTTTGGTTTTTTGGTGTTTTTTCTTGTTGGTTTTTTTTTTCTTGTTGTGGCTTTTTTTTCTTGTTGTTTTCTTTTGGTGTTTTTTCTTGGTGTTGTTTTTTCTTGTTTTTTTATCTTGTTGTTGGTTTTTCTTGGGTTTTTTTTTTCTTTTTGGTTTTTTTTTTCCTTTGGGTGTTTTTTTTTGGGGTTTTAAAAGTTCCTTTAAATGGCAGTTGTAGGAGGAAGGAAGGAATTCTGCCTGGAATTACAATCTGTCCTTGAAACAATCATGCTTTGATTCATGCCAACTGGAATTGTTCATAACAAAGTTCTACTGATGAAATTACCCTTTATTCCAGTGCTGGGAGTGCTGTAAGAGCATGAATCAAGCCCACAGGAGTCTGCATGTGCCTGGTGCAGTTTCCCTCCTGGAGGGATGATGCTCATGGAGCTCATGTGCCATTCACCCAGCTGTAATTCATCCACTTGGTGGCATGGATCAGGAATGGAGGCCTTCAAAATGTTCCTTCATCAGGAACTTGTCTAACAAGGACATGGACTGGGCAGCAGCAGCTCCTCTCTCTGTTCACTGTCTGGTTTTTAGTGGAATTTCTTCAGTCTGGGCTTGGTGGAAACACTCAGGTTCTTCCTCTTGTACTGGAATTCCTTTGCTGCTCCCAAACCTGGGTCTGTCCCTGCCTGAATTTCAGTAAGAGGAAACCCTTATTTTTCTTGCTGAGGAATTTAAAGCTTCTCTTCTGGGAGGAAGCAGAGGAATTTCATACCAGCTATCTTTGAATATCAAGGATAAGTGCTGGAATTAGAAAACATGTCCCCAGAGGGGACTGAGTGTGTGTGAGATTCTGGTTTTCAGGAGGCCCTTGGCAGTGTGCCTCAGCCAGGATTTAGGGTGGGGGAGTGTCCTGGCCCTCCTGTGCTGCTGGTGAAGGCTGTGCCACTTGTCTGGTGTGAAACCTTGGAGCTGCAGCACGAGGGAAGGATGAGGGACAGCAGAATGGCTGCAGGGCAGGGCCAGGAGCTTGCTGGCATCTCTGGCTACTGGCATTTCATGTTTACTGCATGTTGGGTACTTTTCTTTTCATGTTCAATGGAATCACCCTGGCTTTGTCAGTGCCCTGGAGCTGCCTGCTGCTGCTGTGTGCCTCTGTGTGGCTGCTCAGGTGCCCAGTTTTAGGTACAGCTTGGGTCCCAGGAGCCTCCCAGCATCTGAGCAGGTGGAGGAGCTTTGTCAAAAGTGGCTGAGCTGTGCTCTGGCTTCCCTTCCATCACAGCATTCCCAGACAAATGCTCTGCCACCTCCCTGACTCCTGGGAGTGCATCTTGTGTTCCCTTCAGGCAAAATGGGAGCCAGTTCTGTTCCTCACCTCCAATGGGCAGGGAGTGGTGGGCAAGTGGGGGTCTGTGTGCCTTTTTAGGGGTGATTTTGTGTATGTGCCTTTTTAGGTGTGATTCTGTGTATGTGCCTTTTTAGGGGTGATTTTGTGTATGTGCCTTTTTAGGGGTGATTTTATCCTCAGCTGGACTGAGTCCCCACCTTTGTGACAGCACTGCACAACCTGGGGGTTTGGGGATTTTCTGAAAGGCTCAGGGTCCCTCAGGGAAGGGAGGGGATGGGGAAAGTGCAGGTTGGGATGTAGGATTAGCCTGGAGTGCTGGATAAAACACTGCCCTGCTTGTGCACACGAGGGTGGGGGAACCAGGGGAGGGCCTGGATTTTTAAACCAAAACTGCTCAGTGTCCAGGAGCTGATTCCCATCTGTCCAGGAGCAGATTTCTGGGCACATGAGTGTCTAGTGTCAGAACTTAGTCCTCTCCAGGCTTTGCTGACATGCTGTGAAGATCCAGCCCCAGATCTGGGGCCTGTGGGTACTCACAACTTTAAATTTCTGCTCATTGTTTTTAGGGAACTGAACTGCAAAGCCTGTATGGAATCCATAAATCCATTAGCCACCAGCCACTGGGAAACTGGAGCCCCTGTTGTTGGTCAGAATGTGCTGCTCCTTGCTGAGCTTTGGTGGCTTGTCCCAGCTGCTGCTTCTGTGTCACCACAGGCCCAAATCTGGCTGGTTTTAGTCTCTCTTGCAGCTCAGGGAAGAGCTCTGGGGCAGCCAGCCCTCCTCCCAAGCTGGATGGGTGTAAAATGATAAAATTTTACTACAGTGGGAGAAGTTTATCAGCCTGTGCTCACTCTGTGTCTCTGCTGTGACACAGAATGATGTGTTGGAATAGATAAAGGGGGCTGCTGGCAGCCAGGCCAAAGATAAGATGTGATGGGGTGTTGGCTAAATCATCCTCCAGAGTGCTTGACCACAGCTTTGGTGCAATGCACCCTTCTGAATTGGCCATGTTTCCCATAATAGTTGCTGTCTAAATATGCATTGCTACAGAGATTCAGAAAACTTTGTGTTCTCTTAACTTACAGAAAAGAAGTACTCGCAATTTTTGTAATTCTGGTTTAACTTGGATACACTGGTAGCATATTCCTGAGCTGAAATGAGATTTGTATCTATGTGGCTGCCAATTTCAAACTCTGTAGCAAATTCAGTGCTGCAAATTCACCCCCTGAAGTGTCAGGGTGCATTTTTTGACTTTACTATGTGAAAATTTTCATCCTTTTCTTACATAAGCCAGTGCCACTTCATATAAACGGTGTAAACTCTTTATTGTCACCCCAAACAGCAATTGATCTGCAAAAGGTAATTTCCATGACATTGCAATATGTAGGATTGGTGGCATTTCCACTGCCAAACAGTAAGGCTTGTCCTCAGTACAGGGACAGCAGAATCTGGCTGTAGTTTAGAGAAGTTACTGTGTATTTGGTCAGATGAGGATGGAGTCCTCACTGGTTTATAGATCAATGTCTGTTACTGCTGACAAAATGCTAAATTAGCCATTGAGTGTGAAAAGTCAAAGAAAATAGAAGGAATTGCTTTAGTGGAATCTTGTCATTTTTACAGTATAAATTTGTATTAAAAGTTGTCATCAGCTAAAACTTGCAGAAATATGGGAAAGGAAGATTTCACTGTATTTTTGTCTTCTAGGGATTCTTTAATTCTCTGAGGACTGAGCTGACTGACTACCCTGAGATAAGCATTATCCAAATCTGCCCAGGGCCTGTGCAGTCCCAGATCATCCAAAATGTCTTCACTGAGAATCTTGCAAAGGTAAGGACTCAGTTCTGCTGTGACAAACCCAAGTTCTGCTGTGGGGCCAGTGATCCTTTTGTGGGGTATTTTATCTGGTTTTGTCCTCCCTGCAAACACTAACTTCATCTTCTTACCAAGAAATGCTCTGGGTGGTACAGAACTGTGTATACTCTTGTAATTCTTGGTGGTATCAACTGAAAATTGAGTTTGATAATTGCTATTCCTCTCCCTTCCAACACAAACAACCCAAGTCTAGTAAAATGTGCTGTACAGCCCCTGTGCTGCAGTTTTGGGGGGAAAGCCAGGATTTTCTGGACACAGCTCTGCTGGGGAGTGCTGTCCTTGCTGCACAGGTAGGGTTTTGTTTGCCCTGGTCACGCTGTGCCCTGCTGGGTGACGCTGCTGCTGCTGGCACAGCCCTGGCTCAGCTGACACGAGCTGTGCATTCCTTTCCTGTTAGGGGATTGTTCCAGGAGGAAAAAGCAAAACCTTCCAACCGCACAATGGCTTTTAGTAAAGGCTGTCTGACAAAGCAGCTGGCAAAAATTGCTACTGTGATACATCAGACTGTAATCTGCCCTAAATTCAATCGATTTGAAGCTCAGGATGACCCACCAGTGAGGGGGAGGGGATCTCCCGTTGTTGAATCAAGTTCTGGAACGATTTTTGTGTTGCAAAACTTCTGACTTGCGTGAAAGAAAAAATGTACTTTTTGAACAATGGTGAAAGTTGCAAAACACATTCCTCAGATTTCACTGTGGCAGAAGACCAGGGAGGAGGAGCAAATCTAGACCAGAAGAAGCTTTTGCCCTGTGTAACAGGACAGATTGCTGGAGTGGCCTGTTATTGCTGGAGTGAAATGTGCACAAGTTCACGGGGCTGTGGTTTGTGTTCACTTAATAATACAGTGACAAGACAGGCTGATGTCCTGCTCCAAAGCAGCTGGCTGCTTCTCTCTTGGTTGAGGTGGAGAGAACTGGCAGGAATATTTAGGTTTATGGGGAATGTGACCTCACCTACTCACTTGGGTACTTGAGTAACTTGTAGTGTAAAATGGGGCAGGCACAGCTGGGAACTGGGGAGTTCCCATTCCTCAAAGCTGCAGATGGGGGAATTTGTTCAACAATCCCCATCAAGTGGAAGCCCTGCTTGAAGCAGAATAGAGCTTGGAGATGCATTTTTGTTAACCTTTGACCCATCAGTAGAGGTATTAATTAAAAGGGTTAAAATTTGAGCAAAAGGAAGGTGGAAATTGTTCCCACACTGAAAACCAGAGGATAGTGAGGGATGTGTTCCCCATCCCCAGTCTCTGGGTGAGTTCTTGTGGGGAAACCAGGAGGAATATATCTGTGGCATGGAGCTTGTCCCTTTCCCTCCCTCTGCCACTCCCAGGGCTGCAGTTCTAACCCCTCCCTGCTCTGTGCCCCCCTCAGTCCCTGGAGAACAGCGGGGACCAGTCCCACAAGATGCCCACGGATCGCTGTGCCCGGCTCACCCTGGTGAGCGTGGCCAACGACGTGAAGGAGGCCTGGATCAGCGACCACCCCTACCTGGCCGTGTGCTACCTGTGGCAGTACGCGCCCACCTGGGCCTGGTGGCTCATGAACAGGATGGGCAAGAAGAGGATTCAGAACTTCAAGAGTGGAATTGTGAGTGTGCACAGTGCCCCTCTGCCCCCTGCTTGCTCGTTGCACTCTGCTGTGGGAATGTTTGTTGGGACTGCGTTGCTCTCAGTCACACTTAGAACTCTGATGCGCAGGGCAGGATCATTGTTTAAGACTTTTGGGATGGAAATCGTTGCAGTTATCCATAGTGTGTACATTTATTGACCCCATATGACATAAATTAAATGCATGTATGACAGTAAGAATAGGCTGCAGACCCACTGAAGGAGCTCTTCTGAGAGCAGAGAAACTTTGAGCCTGTCTCACCCAAGGAGCTTAGGGACACATGGAGAGCTGAGTACAGCTCCATAAAAGCACCTCAAAAAAATAATCAAGTACAGGAAATACAAAAGTAAGGGTGGCACATGCAGCTTAAAACTTTATGCTTTCACACTCTAACTGCCCATGCAGCTTCCAAGCTGTTTCAAAGGAAGCCTTTCACTCACAGTGTTGTTTTTAACACAGGGTGGGGAAATACTGATTTCATGTCCTCTCCCCCCAGGATGCTGATGCCTCCTATTCAAGGAAGAGGAAGTAAGGACGAGCGTGTGAGAAATCCTGCTGTACTTGGTCTAAGGCTGAGAAACTTTTCATATTGCATGACTGCAAACAACAGCTTTTTTTTTGGTTTTGTTATGTCTCTGTCATCCTGTAACTCGACAGATCTACCGAGCTGATGACATACTTGACTAAATAAAAATCTCTTTCTAAACACACCTGTGTCATGTCAAATTCCCACAGGCTGAACTTTTAAGCTTACAAGGACTGAAACACATAAGAGGCTGGGTTACTGCTCTGACATGGGCAAATACCTAGTGAGCAGCCTAAAATAACAGACCCCAGAATCCTGTTTAATTCATGTTGATTAACAAAACCCTACAAGGATAAGGGTATGCTACAGAGAGTAAGGGTGTCTGGTCTGTGCTTGGGATGTGTTCCTTGAGCAAAATGTGTGTTCAGGGCTACATCCTTCCATTTCTGACACATCAGGACTTACCTTCTGGCTCCTTCCTCAGCTCTGCTGCCCTAACACTGCCCTGTGTGTGATCAACATCACAATCTAAAGCAAGGAGGTGTTGGGAAGAACTAAATAAAGCTCTGCACACACCTGGTTAGAAATCAGGGTCACAAGGGCTAACAGTGGGTCCCAAGCTCAGTCCCACTGCTGGGAGCAGGATGCCATCAGTAATCCCAACAGCAGCCTGTGAGACAGACAAGGCCAGGGTTGAAGGTGTCCAATTCCTGAATTCCAGATAAATCAAAGAAATGCTCCAAACCAAACAAACCAGCTGAACAGGGGCACTCAGCTGCACAGATCTGAGACAACAAAAGCTTTATCTCCTGTTTCTGCCAAAGGCAGCATGCAGACAGGTTTAGGGTGAGGGTACAGTGCTCTGGGCTGTGCCAAGGGGCTCTGTGAGCAGTGACTGCAGGGGACAGGATGTGGCAGGGCAGCACAGCCCAGCTCCACATTCCTGTGCTGCAGCAGGAACTCTGCCCATTGCTAATTGTGCTGCTCCATCTGGTGCCAGTCACGATCTCTGCTGGAACACTGGGCCCAGTTATCAGCAGCTCTCCTCAAGGCTGGGGACCAGATGGACAGAACCCAGAGAAAGGAAGGGAAAAGGATCACAGCTCTCTTCAGCTCTTTCTCAACTGGTTTATTCAGTTTACAAAAGACAAAGGATGAGGGCAGAAATTACAGTCCTCTTTGAGTAAGGACTGCTGCAAAAAAAGGTAATTAAATTTTCTGTGACCATAATGAAGACAAGTAGTAACAAATTTACAATGTGGCAAGGGAGGATTAATTAGATTTGGGAAATAGCTCCAACTTTCCAGCTGCAGCAAGAGCAGCAAAGAAGTGGAACTGCTTGAGGAATTCATGACAATCCTTGCCTTGGAAGTTTTAAATCAGAGTAAACATTTGCCTCCTTGTGAGAGGGAGCTGAAATAGGTGCTCTCTAAAGCCCCTTCCACATCACTGCCATGGCTCTGCATTTCCAGATGCAGCTCAGGGTCCAGTGTGGCACCAACCTGCTTTAGAAACCCACCACACCACTTGCATAGTTTTTAAAAACCATTTCTGGCCACTATCTAAAGGAACAGCCAGCAGTCCAGGACAAGGTTCTGTGGCAAATTTCATGAGAGACAAAAGGTCTTAAAGGTGAGGAGTAAAAGTAATAAATGTACTTGGACTCAGACAAGGCTGGGTGTTCCAAATCAGTACTGCTTCAGCTACAGAGCAGGTCTGATTGAAATTGATTCTGTAGGAGTAGGAAATACAATTACCTACTCCCTGCTCAGCATTTGCCTGCAGTGTGACCACTGCACTGCTGAGAAAACAGAGTTATGTGCTAAGACTGGTGGTAGTGAACAGGATAAATGAGCCACTGGAAACTGGACCTGGACCTGTTTTCAAGGTGACCTGCAATGTTACAAACCAGCATCCAGGTCTGCTCCAGCCTTTACTGAGGTTAAAAAAATAAATACTTCTAGCTGGATTTCCACCCACCCCCCATCATGAAGCTCTCACTGCATTTGTGGAAGACTGGTTAGGGAGGTGGAGAGAGGATGAAAGTAACAACATATATACACAGATATATATAATATATATCATATATATGGATACTGGAAGAAGGAGATGAAATCATAGCATTTGTTCCTAAAATTTCCTCTGTCCCCTAATTATATACATTTACTTCTTTCATCAATAGTCACCCAGGCTATCAACGTGTCAGAGCACACACTGGTTTATATAAAATTCTTTTTACCAAACCAAGTACTTTGGTAAAAATTGTCCCTTAGTTAAAGCATGGCTGATAACTTACTACACATAAGGAAGATCACTGAGAGTCATATAACAAATGCTAGAACTGAACTCAGTTCAATATAAAATGGCCAGAATAAAAAAATTCATATAAATAGTCCTATGTACACTTTGGTTGCCAACTCTGGGGTTGACAACACTACAAGAGGCCATAACCTGACTGGCAGTGCAGGTCACCTGTCTACAGAAAAAAACAGTAAAAGTAAATCAGAATGCACCAAAAATAGTTAATGATCAGAATTATGGTAGTAAGAACTATGTTGCTTTTCCTTAAGCTGGAGAAGAGAATTTCAGCATGTGTCTCACCAGCCACAAAGGCAATGGTGTCTCATGTTCCAGCAGCAAGAAACCAGACCCCACCTTCCTGCCTGCTGCAGGCTCTGGCCAGCACCACCTCTGTGCCAAGGACGTGCACCGGCCCGGCACCGCCACCCTGAGAGTAACACCTGATGTGTGGCACACAGGGGAGCGTGGACATTTGACTGCCACACACAGAGGAAAAAGACAAACCAGCAACAGCCATAAGTGAGAAAGGACAGCCTAGAAGAGGGGCAGCTGCAGGAGCTGTGAGGAGTAGACGGGGTAGCCCAGGGGCGGGTCGGCCGCCTGCACGGTCAGGTTGCGCAGCAGGGCCGGGTGTGCCTGGATGCTGTAGCGCTCCTCGTCATCGTTGGTGGCGTAGAGCAGCTCCCAGGACAGGTTGGCCCACTGGCCCCTCACAGCTTCAGCATTGAGCTTTCCCACCTGGACTAACAGCTCCTGCAGAGTGAGGACTCGCCCTGTGTAAATTCCCTGCAAGAACAAACAGATCAGGATGTCCAGGACATTGACTGAGAAGAGACAAAAGCGTTTTGGTTACAAAGCACTGAGTGAAGCTTTGGGCTGTGTGGTATTTTTGGGGTTTTCAGGACAAAGGAGGAATTAGTTTGACTCTATGTTTTTAAAAGGTTAATTTATATAATATAATATCATAAAATAATAAAAGAATGTTATACGAAAACTATACTAAAGAATAGAGACAGTATCTTGTTAAACCTTCTGTAAGTATCCTAACTAAAAACTCCTGACTGACTCCTCAGAGTCCAACACAGCCTGACAGTGATTGATCATTAAGTAAAAGCAATTCACATGAAACTAATCAAACAACCACCTTGGATAAACAATTTCTAAACCACATTCTAAAGCAGCAAAACACAGGAAAAGCAAATGAAGGTAATTATTGTTTTCATTTTTCTCCGAGGTTTCTCAGCTTCCCAGGAGAAAATCCTGGGCAAAAGGATTTTTCAAAAAATATGACAGTAATGGGGCTGCACTCTATGAACATTTTAAACACAGCAAAGTATAAACCAGTCCCCTCAGTTAAATTCCTCCACTGGAATACAATTATGAAATATTGCTGCATCTAAAGAACAGTGCAGCGGGGTTTTCACAACAGTGGTGCCAGTTCCTCTTAAGTACAAACCAACCTTGCACAGCCTTCATGTTTTCAAACACAATTATGAGGGGGAAAAAAACAACAGTGAAAAAGAAACCCAAACTTTGACTGAGTAATTTTTCTCCTTACCATGCTTGGGTCATGCCCCAGGGAGAACAGGTATGGCTTTTCCTGCAGAACTGCTTGCTGCCACTCCAGGTCTGACACCAGCCCAATGTACCAATCGCTTTCGTATCCCTCCAGGTAATTCACCAGCTCCTTGAAGTTCTCCACTGGGCCCAGGCTGGCTTTGTCCAGCATAAGTTTAAAGGTGTATCTGAAAGGTGCAGAACATCACACAGTCAGTTGTGTGGCAAAGACAGGAGGAAGAAAGCTCTTCAGGCCACAGAGGATGGAGAGGCTCCACCAACTCTGTCAGTCACTGCTTGCCAGCTGAGTCACTGCCAGTCAGTGTGGTTGTGCTTATAGCTCACCCACATGTAAAACACATCAGCTTAAACACCCCTCATTCACCTCCAACACCTCCCCAGTGCCTGATAATGGTTACTGCCAAATATCTAAATCCAGCACAACTGCTGAGATCTGGGGTCAATGGAAACAGGTTGTTTTTCCCCAGTTAACACAGCAGATGGGAGGCAGCTGCTGTGGAGAAGAAAGAAGAACCTCCATACCACAGGCTTCACTGCCTGGACTCACAGGCAGTATTTATATAGGAAAAACCTACAAATAAATTTAAATTATATGGGTTTAACAAAACATTAATGAAATGGCACTTCTCTATATAAATTTCTAATCTCAGGAAACTGTTTTCTTTTACCTGAATGCTTTTAATGCCAGCTGGAAGAGCTCTGGTTTGCCTGTGAGCCAGTCCAAGCCAGCAGACCAGGGGATGCCGCCCGTGTAGGCCCTGAAGACGTGGCGAGGGGCAGGCACGGCGTTATCCAGCCCAAACAGACCAAAGCAGCACGACAGCACCCCGTGGATGTACAGCTCTTTCAGAGCTTTATCTTTCATGAGGTCTGTGAGTAAACTGGAGGGCTTCTCTTTCAGATGGAAAAAGTCCAGCTGGCTCAAAACAAAGTGGTACCATTCCTCAGGAAACCTCTGCCTCATTTCACTGACTTTGGAGGAAGGCACTGGTGCTGTTCTCCATTCTTCAGGGATGCTCAGCAGCTCCGAGTAAGAACAACTGAATTCTACACGAGATAAAACCTCTGGCTGCTTCCCTTTGTCCTCAGCAGGCAGCCCAAGCACCATAGCCCTGTTTAATTTATCTTCTGGAGACATTTCTTGTAGGAAGTCTTGGCTCTGTGTTTCTATAGACCCTGGAATAGACAGGTGCACTTTGGGTGTCAGTCCCAACTGCCCAGGATCTTTCCTGTCTCTTGTTCTGCTGCTGGGTTCAAAATCAAAAATGTCACTATCATCAGTCCAGTCCTCCACAGTGTCAACACTAAAGCTGTCTTCTTCCCTCAGAGCTCTGGATCCTTTCACTGCACCACTATGCTGATTTTCTGGAAATGATTCTTGGTTGTTCCTGTTGGCACTGCCAGGGCTTTCCCACGTCTTGGATTTTTTATAACAATACTGGACAAGCATCCATACAAGCACTTTCACAAAATCATCTTTCAGGTGCTTTAAATTCTCATGGGAATCAATTATTCCAGATAACACATTCCTGGCATCAGAATACAGCCGCACAGGGACCACAGTACAGGGAGTCAGGATGTGTCCAAAATGGGGATTGGGAGACAGAATCCTTGCGTGCTCCTGATGCTCAAAGGCCATTTCAAAAATTTCATCCACTCTGTGAGCTTCAGCAGCATGGCAGGATGTTTCCTGCAGTTCTAGCCCCTAAAGCACACATGAAAACAGCTTCCTGTTAGTCTTCACCAGGACATAACTTTAATCCTAGCAAGCTGTTTGCCTGCAACAGAATTATTCTGAACGAGATGATTGTCAGAATTTCCACAACTGAAGCTACAAATCTATCCAGAGATAACAGCAATAACAAAGCACTCACTGCAATATTAGGCACAGATCAATGTCTTAAATAAATCTTTGCTTGATGCAAATCTTATTAGCCAGCTTATTAAAGCTGTTCTGTCACAAGCTAAATGATAAAAAATTTCACATCTGCTACTCATGTAAATTGCGAGGCTAATTAGTACAACACTCATCTTAGAAAATTAAATGTAAATCAGTTACACTGCTGAAATGTTACACAGCAAAATGTTTGCACCATTTCCAAACATCAACATCTCAGTGCTCAGCATGCAATTACCTTAATGTTAACACCACAGTATGTGAAGCCTTTTTCCAGCACCAATATCCACATCAGCCTGTCCTGAAAGCGGCACAAGTAATGAGAGCCAGGCAGAGACAGACCTGGGCAAGAAAATAAACCAAACAAAAACTATTTATTACCTTTTCTACATGACAAGGAAAGGATTCAACAGCAAACACAAAATACTTCTGCATCAGCATTGCAATCAGTTAACACTGGCTAACTAGCACCTGAGAATATTGAAAAAAACTGGCTGAAATTGCAGCTTTGAAAAGGCTGTGGAAAGTTGGAAAACCTCACAGAACTGCAGGATTACATTATTCACACCAGACCAGGGTTAAACAACTCCACCCTCAATTCCCTTTGCAGAGATGACTTTCATGATTAAAGATCATTTTTGGCTGCATTTCCAACCACACAGTTCCCACTGGAGTGTTCTCTGGAGACCTTAAGTCCACCTTACTGAGAATACATTAAAAAAAATTATATAGCACAGGAGTTTCCTAATGGCCCAATTTGCTGTGGAGTGTGAAGTTTATTTTTTATCACAGAAATAAAAATATAACTGAACTGGAATTTGAAAATCAGGTCCTGAACAACAGCAAATTAGTACTCAAAAAAAAAAAAAAACAAAAAACAACCCAAACTTTTTCTTTTTTACCTATGTCACAGAAAGAGCAATGCCAAATTTCCTAAGAACTGGTGGTTATACTGTGTTTGAACTATAGCTGAATGTCAATCCCCATAACACAATGGTTCTATTCTTAAGCATGACATTTGCTGCCAGTTTATGACCTGCTTCTGCTGTCACTCATGTCTGGTGACCACTCACTTGCAGAACATTTTAGTTTTAAAATGTTGTAAGGCGAAATCAGTGAAACCAACCATTAAACAGTAGTTAAAATTTAAGTAACCTTTTCTATCCCACTGAGCTAATGAAGTGCATTTTCTTGCTAACATTTTGCAAAGACTTTAATTCCTTTCTTGCTAGCAGTTTAAACTACTAAAACTCCTTTACACAGAAAAAACTCTGGGTTTAAATTAGTGACACACAAAGTGGTATCGCTTCCTTTTGAACTCATCTGAGAGCACCACAGTTTTTCTTGCTTCAAGACACTCATTCCCAGATTTTCCCATTAAAGAAGAGACTTTTTACCCCTCAAGACTAGTGTTTTAAATTATTTATTCTAAGGCATACATGCCACCACAGTCATGATGGCAATGGGGGAAAAAACCCCTATTAAAATATGTATATATATAAAATATAGATAGATATAAAAGATAGATAACATATATATATGACAGATAGCTATATATTATTATAATAAATATATCTATTGTAAATAGAAAACATAATGGACTAATGCAGTAGACAAACTGAAGTATTCTTCTTTAGAGAAAAAAACTTCATGGTTTTATTTAGTACCTCTCTCTAACCAGTGATGCAAGTGCAGCACATATTTCCTAGTAAAGCACCTGGATATTTTCTTCAGAAAAGCATTATTAAGGTTAACTTCCACTGCCTTCAAACATTAGGCCACTTTTTCCAGCCATAAGCCATTTTCTAAGAGGCTTATGTAAATATTTGCCTCCTGTCTAAGGGCTACAAAGCTGTTTCTCAAGAAAATGACCTTGCAATTTTAAAACAGTTACTCTGTCTCCAGCTGGGAAAAAGACTGGGCATTTCTTCACCTCTGTCTCTGTAATTCTGTGAAAATCCCATCACAATGCCTTTACCAGGCTGTAAACCCACAAGTGCTGCTACAATCCCACCCCAACTGCTTGCACAAGATATGACAATAAATCTTATCAATGGGTTTGTTCTCAGCTGTTTACTTAGACTACATCAGGTATTTCACAAATATCCAGTATTCACCATAACCAATTAACACAGCCAAATTACCCAAGTCACCTTCTGGATGCTGAGTGATGAGATTGATGCAGAGACAGACAGACCTACAGAGAGCAGTCTGACAGACATCCTTCTCTTTGCTGTCTGGCTAAAGAACCCAATGTACTGCCTGCAGTTAGGTGGGATCAATGCATGCCATCCTTTTTATTCAGTACAGAAAGATTAGGATTGATACTGTTTCACCACCCTTTAGTCTCTCCTTAAAGGTAACAAGTTATTTTTTTTATAGGATTGTAACAAGCAGACATTGTAGAATCATTAGCTGGAAAAGATCTCCCAGATCATCAAGCCCAGCCTTTGAATGAATACCACCATGTCCATGAAACCATTTCACAAACTGCTACATCTCCTTGTTTCTTGAATGCTCCCAGGGATGGGGACACCACCACCTCCCTGGGGAGCCTGTTCCAATGCTTAACCATTTGTCCAGAGAAGAAATTTTTCCCAAAACCCAACCTGAACCTCCCCTGCTGCAACTTGTAGCTCTTTTTCTATTCTTCCCCTTTGTCCTACTGTTGGTTAAACAAGAAGGATAAAAGTAACCACTTTTTCCAGAGCAATCTCTGAATATCAGATTTAACCCAGCTGTGAAACTCGGTTTTCAACCATGGATTCTCCTCCCTTTGGAGGGATCTGATCCCAAGAGGTCTGGGGTGTTGGGAGGGATCCAGTCCCAAGGGGTTTGGGGTGTTGGGAGGGATCTGATCCTAAGGGCATTAGGACAGATCTGATGCCAAGGGTTTTGGGGAATTGGAAGGGATATGATCCCAAAGGGTTTTGGGGCATTGGGAGAGATCTGATCCCAAGGGGTTTTGGGGCATTGGGAGAGATCTGATCCCAAGGGGTTTTGGGGCATTGGGAGAGATCTGATCCCAAGGGGTTTAGGGCCTTGGGAGGGATCTGATTCCAAGGGTTTTAGGGTGCTGAGAGAGATATGATCCCAAGAGTTTTGGGGTCTTGAGAGGGATCTGATCCCAAGGGGGTTAAGGCATTGGGAAGAATCTGATCCCAAGGGTTCAGGGCATTGGGAGGGCCCTGATCCAAGAGGTTTAGGGCATTGGGAAGGATTCGGTCCCAAGGGGTTTAGGGTGTTAGGACGGATCTGATCCCAACGTTTTGGGGCATTGGGAGGGATCTGATCCCAAGGGATTGGGGCCTTGGGAGGGATCTGATCCAAAGGGTTTTGGGGCCTGGGAAGGTTCTGATCCAAACAGTTTTGGGGCCTTGGGAGGGATCTGTTCCCAAGGGTTTTAGAGTGTTGGGAGGGATCTGGTCCCAAGGGGTTTAGGGCATTGGGAGGGATCTGATCCCAAGGGGTTTAGGGCCTTGAGAGGGATCTGACCCAAGGGTTTTGGGGCCTTGAGAGGGATCTGACCCAAGGGTTTTGGAGCCTTGGGAAGGATCTGATCCCAAGGGGTTTGGGGCCTTGGGAGGGATCTGATCCCAAAGGGTTTTGAGCATTGTGAGGGATCTGCTCCCAATGGTTTTGGGGCACTGGGAGGGATCCAATCCCAAGGTTTTGGGTGTAAACCCGCATTTCCTGCAATATTTAGCCACAGTATTCCAGTGCTCCCTGTACGTACCCAGGCCGCCGGCCGCCAGCGCAGACTGCAGCGCCGCGGCCAGGCCCGGCACCAGCTGCCGGTAGTAGACGGTGTCGGAGCAGACGCAGGCGGTGCCACCCGCGGGGCCCGGCCAGCTCCGCAGGGGCCGGGGGAAGCCCACCAGGAACACGGGCAGGGTGAAGAGGGGCAGCAGGGGCGAGGAAAGCAGCGCTGAGACGGCCACCAGGGCCAGCAGGACGGGGAAGAAGGCGACGTTGAGCGCGATCAGGGCGGCGCTGGATCTGCGGCGCTGCTTCTTCTCCGTCCACGAGGTCAGGAGGATGGCGATGGCAAAGTGCAGCTTGGACAGGAACTGGAGCAGCCGATCCCGCAGGAGGCCGACCTGTGGCACAGGGGCAGGAAGCACAGGGTTTGTAGCCTGCAGCACACTTGGCAGATACAGTAATTTTGAGAAAATGAAGCATCATTGCTTGGTGTGAGAGGCTATCATTGCTTGGTGTGAGAATATATCTTAGTACAGATTTTAGCTTCTATCTGCTTGGTCCTGGCTCCTGTTGTAATTCTCCAACACAAACAGCGACTTCAGATACCAATTATCTACTTAATTTTACAATATGACCATTACCAGCAAGAGTTTGATTCCTGTGTCAAGGCTCCTGTTCCACCAGAGGTCTGGATTAAACGCCAACATTTGTGCTGCTGACACAACCACCATGTCTAGTAAGGCATTTTCTGTATTTTGCCAGACCTAAAATAGAGATATGTTAAAAATACATTAAAAAACACATCTATTATCTAATGCTTTTAGGACCTGGAATGTGACTGTCTTGACAGGGGTCTTAGGATGAGGGAAGAGACAAGGATCTGACTCCATGTTTCAGAAGACTTGATTTATTATTTTATGATATAGATTCTATTAAAACTATACTAAAAGAATAGAAGAAAGGATTTCATCAGAAGGCTGGCTAAGAATAGAAAAAGAAAGAATAACAAAGGCTTGTGTCTCGGACAGAGAGTCTGAGCCAGCTGACTGTGATTGGCCATTAATTAGAAACAACCACATGAGACCAATCACAGATGCACCTGTTGCATTCCACAGCAGCAGATAATCATTGTTTACATTTTGTTCCTGAGGCCTCTCAGCTTCTCAGGAGAAAAATCCTAAGGAAAGGATTTTTCATAAAATATGTCTGTGACACTGGAATATTTCTTCCAGGTCACCTTGGTTCTCAAGTCATGTAGAAGAGCATTTCTAAGGCTAACATATATAAAATTCAAATTACCATCCTAAAGATCCTTGTGAATCCAATGGAAACAGACACGGAATGCAGGTTCTGTAGAGAATGGTCAAGTGACAGGAATGCTATCATAGCAAACGGAGACACTGCAATTGAAACAAAAGAATCACTGATCTCCTTCCAAAAACACAACAAAAGTCAAAAGAAGTAAGCAATCTTTTTGCAGGATGGAAATCCCAGCACAAAAAGAGAAACCTTCCCTCCATCATCATAAACTCCTCTTTGTATTACACTCCCACGATATCAAACTATTTATTTGCACTGATGGTCCAGGACAACAAACATTTACATGGATGCTTAGCTCTTACTTGCTATTAGTTCTTTTGCTCTTTGTTTCTCCAAGAGAATACTCAAATAAGTAAAAATAAACATGGAATAGCAGTCATCAATCTACTTTCCCAAACTAATGCCTCTTTATGAAATGAAATAATTTAAATCAAATTTTTATTCCCTCAAAGTAGATGCATTTGTTTCTAACCCACCAGAAAGGAGGCTCTTCCCTTTACTAGCAAGCTCTAAGAACTAAATATTTAGTCAGCTTGAAGACTTTTAATTCATTTTGTTTCCAAGTACATATTTTCAAAAGTGGGTACTGCAGTTGTAGCTAAAATCCTTTAAAAGGCCCTCCTTTCTCAGCTGGGCTTTTAAAAGGCTCGATTTTTTAGGTTTACCTCTATAAAATAAATAAATCACTTTCAAATTTAATGACTTTCAAATATGCTGGACCAGTAACTTTGACCTCAATGCACAATTTAACAAGACATCAACAAGTATTTCCAGCCACTTGGTTTCCCTTGGTTCATTCACAGAATCTTGCACATAGAGCAATTACAGAGTTTCAATCTCCCTACAAGCATCATCTAACAAACAACAGACAGTGGTGTATTCCTACCTAGTGTTAGTAAAATCCTCCTGACAACACCAACTTTCATTAGCCTTCTTTGCTTCTCCATGAACACAGCCACAGTCCTGACATCCTTTGGGTAAAAGGGGTTTCTGAAGACTCCAAACAAGTACACTCTCTGAATCTCTCTAAGAATCCACATAATTACAAGTAATAGGATCAGAATGTAACTTGCTATGGCCTGGGGCCTGCCTTGGGAAGATGAGGAGGAGCCTGCAAATTGGTGCAGCAGGCCCGCTTCTGTGAGAGCAAATGCCAACACAGTCACATAGAAAATAAATTCCCTCCATCCAAATTGCATTCTAAGACCCCTGTGAGCATTTTTAGCTTTGCTGGAGGCTAAATGGCTGATCATGGTGTGTTTGAAGGCAAACCCAATCTCACTTAGGTTAAGACTCAGTATGAACCCAAATCCAGTCATGAAGAGGATCACACCGAGGGGGCTGGGAATGAAATACGATGCTATTGCTGTTCCAGCAGAAATGAGAAACATTACTAACAACCTGTGAAGGAGAAAATAAAGAAGATTTGCTTGAAAAGAAAAAGGTTATAAACAACACTGATATATTTTACAATTGTATAAACATTTACTTGGTGTTACTTGACATAGGTGAACCTCCTAGTCCAAACTCCAACAGCTGTTCCATTCCCCAGAGAAAAAGTGCATCAAGTGGGGGCAGAATTCCCATTGCCCACAAGAATGGCAGAAAAAGAAACAGGATGTGCAAAATCTGGTTTGTCTGCTCTAGAATGGGTGCGTTGACAGCAAACCTGGATAAAAGAAGAAATGCATTTGAATTCTGTGAAAGGAAAAATAACTTCCATGTGGGAAGACTTCCTGTTTAATTACTACAGCAAATCCCAAAGTAAAAACTTTACACATTCAACCTATAAAACCTAATGAGTATCTTTTAAAAGAAAAAAAAGGACATTTATTTATGCTTGAGACAGTAACATATTAATTAGAACACAGACTAAATTTTCCTTTAAAAGATTTGAAGATTTCAGATGAATACAGTGATTCAATTATCCCAATTATTTTTGTTACTGCTGTGATAATACACTGAAAAAATACTTGTGCAAAAAATAAATGTCTACAGGCTCCAAGGCCACAACTGTTTAACAAAAAATTGTAAAGTATTTTTCAGAAACACAAAAGCAAAAGTTTATGCAATTTCAAGGCTCAAGATCTAAGCTATAACACTAGAAGAACTGGCATGTTGCCTGTACACCTACAGATAATACTGTATATTCCTAAAGAGGGTTTATTTACATAAAAATGTCAAAATCTTCCTGCAAAACCACAAAGATCAGTATTAGAAATTTGCATAAATTCTAACCCATATGTAGTTTACCAGTTAAAGGTGGTAGACTGCCAAGATATTTGGGTTCTCCTTCCTTTTTAATAAGTAAGCAAGCCTCAGAGGAATTTCATCAGGAATACTGACAATGTGTTAATCTTCTCCTCAGGAAATTCAATAGAAGAATTTGGAGACCAGGACCAAATATATAATTCTCATACCTCACCTGAGGTGGCAATTAGGGTAAATCATTAACAAGGACATCTCCCAGTGCAAAACTAGCAAATTCAAACATGTTTTTAATGTAGCTGAAGTAACCCACCCATAAAATATGTACATGTGACAAAGTGCTATAAATGTCACCTGACAGGGAGAAAAAATGCAGAGAGTAAATCTAAAAGCATCTTGTTTTAGGAGCCTGAAACTACAAATACTTCAGCTAAGACACTCATCTGAAAAACAGAAATGTGACTCTCCTAATTTGTAGACTGACACAGCTCTTTTGTATTTAAAAATCCAAGCTCAAAATCTGTATCCCAAATCCATAGCAATATTCCCATTTGCTTTCCATTCATTAAAACCAAATTCAGAGGTTTTTTGTTTTTGTTTTTCTTTTGTTTTGGTCTGTTGTAAAAAGCCTCTGCTATCACTTTACAGAGCTTAAATTAGAAAGTATTCCAGGATGAAATCTGGACATAAATCCAGTAATCCTGAAGCTTGCAGTGTTTAGATTTATGATTCCAGGTCAGGAACATGTGTTTTCAAAACACATCCTTTGAAAGGATATATTTGCAAATGCTTCAATACAAAAATATGAAAAATGACATGGTAGAAGATAGGTAAAACTATCTCTTATTTACAAAATGCTCTTCCTAGTTTACATGGAATGCTATAAAAATTTAACAGCCTTTTATACACAACACAGAACCTCAATTTTTATCATGTACACATCAATCTTCTTCCTTTGAAGTTACTACATTGATTAGAATCTCAAAATAAATTTCCCTCAGAAGAATAATTTAACCTTTCCCATCAAAAATACAAAGAATAACCATCACTTCAAGTGGCTAAATGCATTATTACGTTTACCTGTGTGCAAGATCCACTGCAATAAAGACAAAAATGTAGAAAGGTCTCATCAGAGCAGTGATTTCATAAGTATCCAGTGCCTGGAAAGTGGCTGTTTCAGTGGCTGTGTTTATGATTAATGAATACTCTCCTATACATATGGTCACCCATCCAAACACAAAGATCACAACAGTTCCTCCAATGTTGTTATATAACAAGGTTATTCTGTTTGGCAGCAAATACCAAGTTCCCAGCCCACACAATACCCCTGCCAGAAGGGAATGGAATACAGTGTTGATTATGTACTTCTTGCCAGGAATAATAAATTTTACTGTCTCTGAACCTACACAGCTGGAAAATTCAAACTCATCTTCATCTGTCAGGGTATTCTGAATTTGCATTCTTTCTACTGTCACTGTTTTCTGCTTTGCATACAGGTTTGTCATCTGAAGAGCAAGAGCAGTAACAAACATGAGTCCTCCCGACAGCGCAGCTGTGCACGAGTCCTTCATCACCCCCAGCTGGTACAGGAGTGTTCCCACTCCTCCCCAAAGCCATGGGGTCAGGAAAAGGATGATCTGGTTCACATAGATGTAGGGAGGGGCACAGTAGCCTAATTTGAACCTGGGACCTCCCAGCAGAGTCTGAGGGAAGCGCTTCAAGAAGAACTCCTGCTTGTAGTCATTGAGCAGGGGCACATCTGGCCCCATCCTCGTGGCTCAGGAGTGCTGGCTGGGGATCATCTCTCCTGTAGGAGAACAGGAAGGAAAACATGGACACATTACTGATTCTGGAACTCAGAACCCAGGGAATTCTTGTGTCTTCTTTTTATTTACCAAGCTACAGTAAAATTCTGACATGCTGCTGTTAGAATTCTCAGAATACAATAAGCAAACATGTATTTTAAAATGTGAACACATTCTTTCATCTGAACGTTGCAAATAAAAATAGGTAACCTGTTCTTGGGAGATGATGAAATCAACCCATCTCCCCATGAGAATACCTTCCTAAAACTGACATTCTTCCCACCCAATCTGATTCCAATCACACCTTGCCACAGACCTCCAATTCCAAATCCTGTTGAGGATCTCTGTATACTGAGTCTGTGATTCCAGTGAACAGTCACACGATGCAGGGACTCAGGCACACAGAGGTCCCTGTAAAAAAAGAAAATTAAAACTTTATGCAATAAAGCTTTTTCTACACAAATAAGTTAAAGTATTAAAAGTTGTTTTCCACATCAGCATTGTTACCATCCTCCCTACACAGCCTAGCTGCAGGACAGGATCTCACTGTAAAGTAAAATAAACAGGTCACTTTCTGGTTCCTAAAACGTATAAATTAAAAAAAAAAAACAACCCAAACACAATACTTGTGAGTTGTAGCAGAATTAGCATATATTCTTCTTGGTGCCAATGGAAAAAGCTGAAATAAATGGAAAAAAGAGATCTGTAGATATTTACAACAACCCATCAAACAGAAATAGGTTTGAATGCTCATCCAGAGAGGATCAGGCAATGTACAAACAATGAACATAAGGTAATAACTATGATATTCAAAAATATTTCTATGCTACTAATCAGGAAAGCAAGAATCTAGGAGTGACAGGCAGAAATACTCAAGCTAAGAAATAGGGTGAAAAAAACAGCACAAAAAAAAAGCAGTGCCAATGTCATTAATAATAACTCTATAAAAGAGATTGTGTGCATTAGGAGATGGGTAAGGACAGAAACTCTGACTGACTTTCTTCCACTGGAGCTGTACAATCTGATGAATACCCATTGCCATCACTGGTGAGACATTAAAAATTAAACATTTGGCTGTCACAGAGTCCTCAAACTACTGTGATCCCTTTTTGCTACAATACCAAACCTTTCTGAGCCCTTCTGAGAACAATTCACCCCATTTATTTAAACAGGTATCATTCACTTGAATGTTGGTAGGTGCTGATCATTGGGGAATGAAGCTGTAAACAGGGCAAATGAGATTTTATGCATTATCATGACTGAAAATTTACATGCTACATCTACTAAGCCAATACACTCCATCATGGAAAGCAGGACCCCACAGGCTCTGTAACTACTCTTTATGTAGGCTGTGGATTTTTTGGTTTTTTCCAATAAAATACTGAATAAACAGTTTTTTTTGGTCCTACTATTTTAAGCCACTGAAAGTTTCTTAAACGTAAGAAGGAAGCAGTCAGTCCTACTGGGACTAATGGAAAAGACACATGTTGACAATGGAGAGGAGAATTCATCCCAGTCAGCTCAGGAATTTGAAAATGTAACAGCGACACACCCAACTAAAAACAAATTTCAAATGTAATTATGAAATATCACAATTGAATCAATCTTCTTTAGTAAAATAAGCACTGTTTAGAGGGTGCATGGGCATGGAGCTTGAGTTGCTGGGATAGTTACATGCAGTAGAAGATTTATAGGCATGGAAATGACAGAAGCTGAGTTTAAAAAGGAAATATAGAACCAATAGGTGCAGAGTTTTCCTTGAAAAACAGTTTTTGGGCAGCTGTGTTTCTCTGCTCTGAGAAGGGCTATTTTTGTTTCAAGTTCCAGTCTGCATTTGTGTTTGTCAGTTTACATTGCTAACCAAATGTTAACAAAACATTCCCCTTACAGTTTCTGTGTAAACAATAGGCATCTTTGTGTGAGACACAAGAATCTACGCACATAAACAATATAGTTCCACTTGGCTCGGCTCCAAAACGAGCCATAAAAAGAGGTGAATTTATTTACTGAAGCTCACTAACTATGGAAACTCTTCCCTCTGCTGTCCTCCTGGCTTCCAACTACTCAGGTAGCACATCAGGACTTCAAAGAGGGACTCATCCGTGTCTTATTCCTGTGCAAAGCCCTAGCAACGAGGCTGCACACATTTGTGAGTGTTTACAGGACCTGGCTTCAATGCACATTCCTGACATAGAGGCCCAGCCCCACTTTGACAGCTTGCCTGGATACCCAAACAACCCCTAACACAACAGTCTGTCAGCACCGGGGGGATCCGTGCCACTTGGATCCTATCACAGCAAGGATGGAAAAAGGGCTTTAACACCATAAAGTCACTTCACAAGTTTTCCCCGCAATAACCTCGTTATTACAAAGGGAAATAAACAAACCTTGCCACAAATTCAGGCAGGAATTCACAGGAGGGCACGAATTTTTGTCTAAATGAACACCATCCTTCACGTGGGCTGATGCTGGATCAGCTGAGTTTGGTTTGCTTTTATTTTTAGCAGATTACAGAGTGTGTGTACAGCTGTCTGCCACCTAAGCAGCTGAAACGCATAGGGCTTAAAAATCCTTACCTCGGTGGTCTTACAGGTGCTTAAGGGTAGGGGTTACAAAACACCTGCTAGCCAAGCTGGAGATGGTAAGGGAGGCGGGAGGTGAAGGGGAGACCGTGGCATCCCCTGTCCCATCAAATCCAGATGCACCCCGTGCCCACACACTTGGTTAAAGATTCCCTGGAGGAACATCCATGGCTAAAGACCCCACTGTGCTGCAGGCTAGCTTCCAGCCAGGAGGAACAGGCTGTGAGCCCCTGCTCAGCAGCGCTGACTCCATTCCCCAGGGGACACAGCATTCAGGACAGCACATCCCATCAGTTACGGGACGAGCATCCCGGGATCACCTTTGCCTCATCCCGAGGCACCGCTGCCCCCTGGCCAGAGCGGCTCCCACCGGGGCCACCACGCTCCCCACCCACCCAGCTCCCCTCACTTCTTCTGCAGGCTCTGAATAAAAACACCCAGCACCCAGCGAGTACAAAAAACACCTCTGCGGTCTCCGGAGGGGAAGGGCCGGGGGACAAACCCGCGGCAAGGACGGCACCTACCTGCGGCCCGGGCTCGGAGCGGGCAGGGGGCGGCAGGGCACGGGGCCGAGCCGGCGCTGGGAGAAGGAGGAGGAGGATGGCGGAGCGCTGCCGCGCTCTGCCCGCCCCTTTTTCCCGCCCCTCAGCGGCCGCCGCCATTTTGCCCGCCTGAGGGAGGCGGTGGGGACGCGCTGCCTGCGGGAAATGGCTCCGGCCAGCCCCGGCCCCGCTCCGGGCTCCTCCTCGGCCGGGTCGGTACCGGAGCGCTGAGGGGCCGCGGTGCTCCCGCTCCCTCACGGCGGGCAGAGCCCTGCAGCATCCCAGAATGGATCCGGGTGGAAAAGACCTCTGGTATCATCGAGGCCAGACCATGGGACTGAGTGCCCGGCCAGTCTCTAACACCACCGGGGACCGTGGCTCCGCCGCTTCCCTGGCCGGCCCATTCCAATGTCTGATCTTCCTTCCTGGAAGAAGTTCCTCCAATGTCCAGTTTACCTCCCCTGGTGTATCTTCAGATTGTGTCCTGTCATGTTGCTCCTTGTTCCTTGGAAGCAGATCCCGATCCCCACCTGGCTTCACCCTCCAGTCAGGGAATTAAAGAGAGCGAGAAGGTCCCCAGCATTCTGACATCTTAACAGAATACCCCAAAAAGTTCCCTAAATCTTGAATATTAATGGAATTTATGTATTAACTAATTGAAGACACCAACACTGGTTTTAACCTCAGATAGAACAAATTTCATAGTGTTTTCTTGTAGGTTAAGTCAAATTGAGCATTCAGTGGCAAACTGAAAAATACATCCAAATACTGCAGTACCCCTTCACATTACACCCGTTAAACACTGAGAATATTTAACAGAGTCAGCATGCATAATAGAATTAATATCTAATAATACTAAAATGTATAATTCAGTGTATTAACACCAGGGCACACATGTCTACCTTAATCCCTCTTAGAACAATCACCATGTAGATAGTTGGGAACAGTTATATCTGTTTTAATCTGAATATGTAATTTAACACACAAGCATGTGCTTGGAATTTTAGACAATGGATTAACTGGAAGCAGTTCTTATCAGAAGCATCATAACCTTTTTGTAGGTCTGTTAATCTTTATTCTTCAGAGATAATAAAAAGGCAGTTGGATTGGGGAATCCAGTGTAAAACCTTGGAAACATCACCAGAGGACAACGACCATTTGTCTTTATAGAATTCCTTTTAAATGTAGTTCAGTGGCACAGATTATTCCATCCTCTTGCATAATAAATTTAAAATAATACGTTTTTTTTCATTATCCTTGATCTAATGTTTTTTCATCCTCTCTTTCAAATGCATCTGTTGCAATCCTATTAAAATTATTTATATCTCATAAGTATTCGAAAGTAAATACCATTTCTTTGCAATTCCCTAAAGGTTGGTAGCAGGTATTTACTTTTTGGTTGTCAAGTTTCATCCTGTCCCAGTTTCCCAATTCAGTTACAACTTTGTAAAGCTGACAATTCTCTTCTGGAGTGTTTAAATTGTAAATAACAACAGTGGAGTGAGGGAAACAGACACTGGATTTATTTCTTTGCAAGCTCTGCTGCTTGTATTTCAAAACTCACATAAAGCTCCTTCAAAACTCTGAGGAATAATTTCCTATATTTTCACTCTTGCTCAAAAGAATAAATCAGAATTTCAGTCAGTGCAAACTGACTATTGGCAAAGGGAGCATAGTAATTTATTTCTCTTAAGAGTTGTAAGAATTTTCTTGTTCATATAAAATAAGATAAAAGCTGCTAACAGAACAAACTGCTCAAGGTATATTCTGCTGACCTCCAGCTGTCTTTTTCTGGATATCACACAATATATAGATGGAAACATGAACTATCTCACTGAATTTAACAGGACTCCTGATCCTCCTAAAATTATGATACACATAAACTATTTCCAGATTTTGAACTTGGTTTTTGGCTTGCCTATTCAGTTTGTGAAAAGTCTGTTAGTCCTAACTCCCTGAATATGAACATTTCCATATTTTTAATGTTGACTTTGTTTGTAGTAGTACAAGTACAAATATTTTTCTTACTGAGCTTTCTTCTCTTCAGAGATAAACCAAAAAAATGTTTTCTGTTTGGAAATGCATCTTTGTGTACTGCTGTAAGGGTAGGGGAAACAGATGCTTTCTTGCAGTTATTGATTATTAAGAAAGAAAGAGCTTGTAGGATTTTTTTTAAAGACATTTACTGCTAGAGGAAAAAATAAGTTTACTATCAAATTAGATTATGGAACTTTTTCCTGATGCCCAAAGTTAATAATTGTTTTATTGCAATCTGCTGGCTGGCATTCCCAAAAGGAGGATATCAGAGTAAAATCTAACTCCTTGTTTTACTCAATCTGTCCTGCATCCTGCAGGGGACCCATCCTGTGTCTGTGTAGGTTTCTGGAGATCTGTGTGTGCTGGATGTGTGTTATCCATGACTGTTTTCCTGTGGCTCCCTTGGCAGTAATGCCTTTTGACAACCTGGCCATAGGCTGGCAGAGGTGCTCACTCCTTTCTGGGTGACTTTATCCCTTTAAAATAAACTTTAGGAAAAGCTTCTCCATTTCTACATGTGAAAGATACCCATGCTTTCCCAAAGGGAAAGGCTTTTGTTGATATTTCTGAGCAACCATGAAGAGTTCCAGGGTTACATCCATGTAATAAGTTTCAGTAGGTGAAGCATCAGCTCCCTTTCAGGTGCCCTTCCTGCATGGCAGCTGAACATATGCTTCAAGTCATTTCAGTATTCCTGCCTAGCTGTTTTTTACAACATTAAAACATGAGAGTATTTCTCATCAATTTATCTTTGTGTATAAAGTGGTTTGGATTTTATAAGAACTATATTTTAAAGATGAAGGCTAAAATACCGAGTTTGCAGATTTCTGTTTAATTTCTGTATGGTATTCTTAAAATCAGGAGCTTTGAGCTGAATTCTTTTTGTTGTTTATCATGGTAGGGTTTTCCTTTTTTTTTCTCCTCTTTGCATTTCATGTCGAAAACATCTTGATTATGGAAGCAATCTAGTTAAATATTGTATGTTTTGGGAAAGACTCACTTCTCTTGGAAGTCTCTTTCAATTGCTGTATTTTGAGAATCTGTCACTGATCCGAGGAGAAAGGGACAGAGAGAGAATTACAAATAGCAAATTTTTGTACTACTGGAATCGTAAGTGACAACCCAGGATTGACTATGGGATATTCTGCATCTTTAGTTTGACAGGGTGCAACAGTCCTGTGGCCATGCAGCCTTCACAGTTGTCATTTATACCCCAGTGTGTGGATATAAACAGAGACAGATCATGTGTGGTGGTTGTGAGGGTCCCAGGACGAGGGAAGAGATGAATCTGACTCCATATTCTTAGAAGGCTGATTTATTATTATATTACATTACATTATATTATATATTATATTATATTCTAACATTATACTGAAGAAAGAGAAAGGATACATCAGAAGGCTAGAAAGGAAAAAATAATAAAAACCCGTGACTGACCAGAGCCTGGACTGGGATTGCTCATTAATCAACACAATTCACATGAACCAATCAAAGATGCACCTGTTGGTAAGCAACCTCCAGACCACATTCCAAAGCAATCAGATAATTATTGTTGACATTTCTTTTCTGGGACTTCTCAGCTTCTCAGGAGAAAAATCCTGGGCAAAGAAGATTTTTCAGAAAATATCATGGTGACAGTCATGTGGGACACTCTCTGCTCCAGTGACACACAAGCTCTTACATCTGGAGCTCTGGGACACTTTGTAGCTTCTAGAAGAGTAGGAATGTTTGAATCACCAACAAAGTAGTGTGTCCTGTGTCCTTGACCACTTCACCCAATTAAAAATGGTCATATACACGCTTGCTGCTTGTTAAAACTTGGCTCAGGTCACCACTGTCCAGCATCCAGCTTCTCAAAGACTTAAAAAAATATTCTTGAGCAAGAAAATTCAGAGATTTCAGTGCAACATTTGGGCTCTGTGGGATATTGGGAATGAAGGAGGTGTCTGTGGAGGGAGCTGGATGCTCATTAAGTGGAGAGCTGCTGCATTGGGCATTAGGAAACATCTCTCCGGAAGCAGGTCTGAGCTGCTGGTTTATGGTGGTGCAAAAAGTGCCTTGATCCTCTCAGAACTGGGATGGCCCTGGTGGGGCTGGTACCTTCTTAAGGAGGAACAAAAAGCAGTGGTCTGGTGTCAGGAGCTGCCTTGGTGAGGGGGGCAAGTGGCCCACCCCAAGAGGAAGGAGGCCAAGGACCTTCTTAGCTCACTGTGCCACTCCTAAAAGATGTCCTGACCATGAAGCTGTGGACAGGGCTATGGAAGAGCCACTAGCAGCTATTCCAGTGAAATCAGACTAGAGAAGGAGCCTGTCCCCATAATTCAAACACATTTTCCTTGTGTGCCTGACTTAAAGTATTAATTACTCCTTACCTGTTGTTTCTAATTGTGTCTTCAGAACAGCAGCCCAGGCAGGGAATGTCTCAGTGTGAAGACCCTCCTGTGAAATTCCAACAATACTGAGAAGTTCAGCCACGATTCCTTGGTATACATAATAATAATCTCTTGCCCCTACAGCATTATAGACTATTAAGTTCCACATGGAGAAGGATTCCCAGACAACCATCCAAATCCTCCCCAGGAACAAAGCTGGACCTTCTTTTGGGTGGCAATATTGAACTGTATCTTAGACAGTAGAGAAGAATTTTGGGTAAACTGGTTGCTATTGTGAAGATCCTGTCTAGGTCTGTCCCAAGTAGTAAAACTTATATAAACCAAAAATATATATAAAACCCAGAAATGGTAAAGTCCTGTGCTATGCTGATGCACAGCACACTGCAATACTATTAATTAATCTTTGTTATTTTGATGTCCAGTTTTTCTGACATGGGTTTTGATCTAATCTTGAAGAATTCTGAAACTCTCCTTTTTCTCTTACATTTAGGAGAGATTTTCATAACTTCTTTGTGTCCAGCTTCTCTAATAAGGTTGGACAGATTCTCACAGTTTCTGTTGCTAATATGATTCCTGGCAAATAGAGCAGAAGGTTCAGGAGAACAAAAGAAGTGATCTAATTTTAGTAATGGTGCAGACTGAGTCTGTCATTTTTCTCTCTCTTTTATCCTGCTACCCTTTCTGAATGTCAGAACCTCTCCCAGCACTGCCTCTTTTCAGTTTGAATTGAATTCTTGTTCCTCGTCAAGGACTGGGCAAGATGAGTTTTTAGATACTCCTCTGAACAGACACTGAGTATTTGAGAGGCTGATCAGGGAAATTCTGACTTGTCACAGGTAATTTGCTAAGAATGAACCACTTCCAGTGAAGCTTTTTTGCAGATTAGAAACTCTCATATCTGAAATTTCACTTAATATGTATGTCATATTTCTGTTCTCCATTTTAGATCTTACATTGAAGTGTGAATCTATTGCAGTTCAAAGACAATAAAGGAATTAAGTTTCTGAAAGACAAAGAATGTTGCATTTACTGAAATAAATCTGCTCAGTTTTGAGATGCTCAGATCTTGGCCCAGTGAAGTTCTTTAGTTTGTGTGTAATTCAAGTGTGAGAATTTCTGTAGAAGCCTTAACATAAAACAGATTCTCTCAAAGGCAATGGAAATGCAAGCATGTTTTAAATTAAGTATATGCTTACAAACTTTCCTAGTTTTGGATCTCAGAGGATTGTTCTATGAACAGCAATTATACTTGTCTTTATTCTTGTGCTTCTGTTTTGGATGTGAGAAATAAACTGGCTGTGTAGGCAATTTGGAGGATGGCAATTATTTACATCTGATGTGCAGAACTGGATAAGAAAGCAAAGAGTAAAGAATAACAGGGTTTGAAGTGAAAATGGCCTGAGCAGTAACAGAATGCAGAGGATGTCCTTTGCTGGATGTTTATTGAGTGTGCTACAAAAACACCAGTGTTGTTGGGAATAAATTAGAGTTCAACATGTAAAGACGTAGTATTTTACAAAATGAAAAATAAAGCCAGCCTAAAGATTAATTTTGTTCCTAAGCAAGTCTACTTAATTAACCATGCCAAACTTGATTAAAAATGTGCAATAATTTTTCAAAATAAATAATTCCATAACATCTAGCTCCATTTGTTTCATTTCATGTCATCTGTATACAAGGGGGCAGGCAAGCATTGCAATTGAATCTGTGAAACCTACAGCCATATGATGATTGATGCAACAGACCACACTATTAGATCTGAAAATGGGCTGTGGAGTACACTTGATGTACTTTAAAATAGTATTTTCGTCTGTCCTTGCAGATGAAATAATTAGGTAGACCTTCTTCCCTAACTTACATGATGGACTTCAAAACTAGGCTGAAGGATTTTGAGATGTGAGGAATGTTGCTTCTTAGTTTGTGTCTTTGGGAATTATGTTTACATTGCTTTTTCTGAAATTGTTAGGCCTGGAAAAAAAAAAAGCTTAAATGTATTCCAGGAACTGGAGCTTAAAAGAGCCTCTGCCAAACAGGCAAAGCTGGAAACAAAATCTCCCTTATCACAATGGAACAACTCATCATTTAACCTGAAATTGGAAGGGAAGGACCATTCTTTCTCCATTCCTGTTTTCCATCCATGAAGAGGTTTGGATGGTTCCACCAAGAGGCTCAGCTGCCAGCCCACCCCTTCACAGTGTTCAGCCTTGTTTATCCCTCACCTTTTCCTGCTCTGGTGCCTGCCCATTACTCCCACTCCAGGTGCAGCCATGGAATAGCACAACATTTCTGCTGAAATGAATGTTCTTGAAATGCTTCTCCTCCAGGTGGCAGACTAAAAATGAACAGGGGGATCTGAGGGCTGCTGATAGTTTCCCCCAGAGTATGAGAAGGCCAGGTTGGGTGCTCTGGAGCTATCTCCATAGTTCTTTCCTGTATCTGGCACTTGTTTGCCACAGGGTGATTTCTGGCTGGACTAAGGCATCCATACCCCTTTTGGTGCAGCAGATCCAGTGGCACAGGCTCAATCCCCATCTCAGCCAGCCCCTCCCACTGCTATCACATGCAGCTCTTATCAGGCTGCTGCTACTGTGCCTAACAAAGTCAAAGTTCTTGAGGCACATCAAGAAATCTGGCACCCAGCCCTCGGCTAGAGCTCAGATTCTGCAACAATAATGTTTACATTGGCAGCCCATCGAACAGAAACTCGCGTCCTCTCCAGCTGACTGGTGTGATTCTAGCAATTAATTCAGCTTTTCCAGTCACAAAAGTTTGTTGATACAGCTTGTGGCTCTTCCTGTTTCCAAACACATCAGTAACTTGGAAAAGAAACCTGGCTCGGCAGTCACAGAATCACAGAAGTGTTGAGGTTGGAAGGGACCTTTGGAGGATGTCTGGTCAAGCCCTGCTCAGAGCAGACTCAACTTACAGCAGGTTTTCCAGGGCTGTGTCCTCTCAGATTTTCAGTATCCCCAAGAACAGAGATACAGAACATCTCTGGGCAACCTTTCCCAGTGTTTGATTCCCTTCCCAGTATAAACTTATCATATTTAAATGGAGTTTCCTCTATTGCATTGCATGTCCTTTGCATTGCCTCTTGTCTTCTCACTGGGTACCACAGAGGAGAGTTGGTCTCTGTCTTCTTATTCCTTCACATCATGAATTTATGTACATTGATATAATTCTCTGACCTCCAGACTGAACGGTCCTGGCTCATTCAGTCTCTCCCTGTATAGTAGATTCCCCAGTCCCTTCATCATCATCCTGGCCCTTTTCTGGACTCACTCCAGTATGTTCACATCTCCTTTGTGCTGGAAAGCCCAGGACTGGATCCAGCACTGCAGATGTGACCCCCACTGGTGCTGAAGAGAGAAGCATCACTTCCCTTGAGCTGCTGGAGGGACTTTCCCAAATGCAGCCCTGGAGGCTGCTGGCCCTCTCTGCTGAGTGGTCACCTGGCTGGCTCATGGTCAGCTTGCTGTCCACCAGGACCCCCAGAACCTTTCCTGCAAAGCTCTTTTCCAAGCTGTTTATCTCATCCTGTGCTGGTATTTGGGGGTGTTAATATCTGAGTGCAGGACAAGGAGCTACTGGAGAGAGTCCAGGGGAGGCCACAAAGATGATCTGGAGCATCCCTCTTATGGGGAGAGATGAGGGAGCTGGACCTGCTCAGTCCAGAGAGGAGAAGACTGAGAGGGGATCTCAGAAATGTGTACAAATATCTCCAAGGTGGATGTCATGAGGACAGTACCAGATTCTTTTTGGTGATGCCTAGTGACAGGATGAGGAGCAGTGGCCATAAACTAAAACACAAAAAGGTTCATCTCAATGTGAGGAAGAACTTTACACTGAGGGTGGCAGAGCACTGGAACAAGCTGCCCAGGAAGATGATGGATTCTCCCTCTCTGAGACATTCCAAACCCCCTTGGATGCATTCCTGTGTCACTGCTCCGGGTGGCTCTGCCTCAGCAGAGGGGTTGGACTTGATGATTTCCAGAGGCCCCTTCCAACCAAAACTAGTCAGTGGTTCTGTGACTTTGCAATTCTTTGAATTGACTTTGATGATGTTGCTGTTTGCCATTTGGAAGTGTTTATAAATAAATGCTTGGAAGTATCTGAGGTTCCCACAAAACCCACACATCGTCTTTTACTTCATGGCCCTCACACTTGTAAGGCCTCATCATCCTGAGCTCTGGAGGAACTCTGAAAACAGGACAAAACCAATCCATACAAAGATTATCTGTGTAAATCTATACTGAAACAAGAAACTGGAGTTATTTAATTCTCTGTGCTGTAATTTGAGTCCTATGATGTTGCATTTGTAGCATTTACACTTAAATGATGGCAACGCTGCACTGAAATAAATATGTGTAAATGGAATCCTTTTAGTTACAAATGAACCACTTATTTTCTGTATATTTATGAGACAGAAATTCATAGTTCCCTTTGTATGCTGGTTTTTTCTGCATGGTTGGTCTTTCCAACAGCAAGACCTCACTGTCTCTGCCCTCAGCTTACCAATGGTGAGAATGTAGAGTGTCCATCTGGTTTCCTGGGTACAGAGGATACAGCAAAATGCTGGTTGTGAAATGTCACTCACTGGAATTGCCAAATGTCCTGAATATGTCCAATTTGTTCTTTGCCTTTGTAATGTTGCATGCTATTTTGGAGTACAAGGACCTAAAGCCTAATAAAGCTGTCTGAGAATTCCTGTTTTTTAGCTTTGATTTGCCATTCACATGGGACAGTCACTGATTCATGGTGTGGATTTACACCCATCTGTGAAATCTGTTACTTTGTGCTTTACCTTGAATCCAGGTTTTCCTGTCTCTATTGGATGGCTCAGACAATGCACTCAAGACATTGAGAGCACAATCCTGATTTATGGAAAGTCAGGAAGGAAGATGCTTTTGTGCAGCCTTTTTTTGTGTATTTCCAAGCATTTGGAGAGCAGGAAAATCCAGGCCTGTTCCTTCATCCACACTGAGAAATTTGAGCACAATCAGAACCCTCTGCCTACCTTTCTTTCCCCAAACTCGCTGACTAATTTTTAACTTTAACTTAGTTTATTTTTTTATTTTACTTCTCTGGTTTGAAATGTCTTAATTTTCTTTCAGGTTTTATCCTGAGATTTTATCAATAGTACCAAAAGTTAGATTTGTCAAAAAGATGTGAGACTAGAACAACAGTATAAAGGGGGTGCAATGGAGAAAGAAAGTAGAAATGTTGCTAGAATTAATTTATGATATTTACAATTAATCTGCTCACTCCTAACTTGACTGTTGGAGTAGGTGAGGGTAGAGGGTCTTCATGGCATGGTTGTATGAATCTCTTTGGGTTCCTGAAAATCAAGGCAGCCCATTTTAACCCCTCAGCTCCATTCCTTGCATGGCAGGGTGGAGCCCAGTGCCTTGCCTGGGGCTGCCTTGCTCTCTGCATTCCCTGCAGGTGCAGTTCTCCATGCCTTCCCTTCAGAATGCTTCATTTGAAGAGTGGAAGAATGGCTTTGAGTTTAAGATACCAGCATTCAGGCTAAAATAGTAAAAAAATGTTTTCTTTAAACAGATGTGATTTCTTGTGACCTGTAGATCTGCTAACTTCAGCTTTGCCTCTGTAAATCAGGCACTGTCCAACTAAGTTGGACAGGTAGTAGGAGGGAAAACATAATTATTAATAATAAAACCCCAAATCCTGCTTCATGGACAGAGCTCATCTCTTACAAGTAGGTCAGAGTCATTTCAGAAAGCATAGCCACAGTCACACAGTGTTTAATAGTCCCTGTTAATGTTTCACACTTTCCCCTCCTTTTAAAACTTCCATTTCAGAGTCAGATGAGTCACTACAATATGGTTTTTTTCCTTCTGCAGTTCACACATTGTCCTGGCATGTTGGCAGCAGCACTGGTGAATCCAGGTCCCCCAGTCTGCAAAGGAAACACCCCTGAACGGGTCCTGGGATTAGGCAGGAAGCAGAGGCTTTAATGAAGCAGACTCCATTCTTCCAAGGGGTGAAGGGAGGTAAAGGAAGCTCCTGTTGCTTATGTGATTATTGCTAATTACTGTAATTGAACATCCTCATGACAGGAATATTTGGTGCCTGAGGTAAAGCTTGTTTGCTTCCATTCCTTTTTTCAGCTGTCTCGTGGTGCCCTCTCGAGGTAGGAGAGCAGCCCCTTTTATTCCCTTTTCTACAGCTGCAGCTGCAACACAAACTGGAAACACAGATGCTGGTGAAGAAGCTGAGAAATTGCTGTTTGCTGTGAAAAAACAAATTAAAGGTGCTAGAAATCCATGCCAAATCAGTGGGGTTTGTTATTCCCATTTATAAAAGCACACTAATCTCTTTGTTTCCATCTTTTTCATGAGACCCAGCACGGGAAAGGACACGAAGAGCACAGGGGATTCTTCTTTGCAGTGCCCTGAGGCCACACAGGTGCATGAACCAGCAGATGATACAAGGTTAAAGGCTGCTTGCATGAAGGAAGGGAATGCATTTCCCAAAACGTGCTCTTGTGCCCTTGAGGCAAAGCACAAAATGCATCAGGAAATGCTGATGTGTTTGGATATTAAAGTGGATTAGGGAACTTGACCCAGGAGGAAGGCTGACCTTAGGGCTCAAGTCAAACAGAGGGAGCTGTGCTTGTGAGGGAGGTGTGTGAGGGAGATGCTGGTCTCTCCAGGCTGCAGGAAGCCAAATGCCTTGGATGCCATCACCACCTCAATGTGAAGGACTGCAAACTGTTGGTTTCTCTTTAAATGTGACTGTTAGATGCATGGTCTTGAAATATCTCTCTCCAAGTGGCAGCAGATTGTCCTTCCAGGGATGCTTAATCTTAAATTCATCAAGGAGCAAGGGCTGGCAGTACATTGGGTCTTGAAAAGGCAGTGAATTAATCAGTTTTGGTTTGGACTGGGATGGAGTTGATGCTGAATGTTTGGGGCAAGGACATCTAGTTTGAGAGATGAGCACACTATGGTGCTGATTTATTAAAAATATTCTTTTTCTAACCATCTCTGCTACTTGTAGGTAGCTTTTGATGGGGGTGAATGTAAACAGATGCTGAACACCATGCTGGATCTGAAGGTATAAATCCTCTCCACAGAGCAGCAAATTGAAGACTCAAGGCTGTGGTTGTGTTGAAAAGGGACTTTTGGGCCCAACAAGGGGTAAGATGTTAATAAAACCTTTGTTCAGTGTTACAATAGGGAACAGCTAAATGTGGTTTGGGGTTTCTGCCAATTTGACTTATTCCCATTGGCACAAATGCCACTAAGAAACCTCTTAACATCTTATTAAAGGTCAAGAATGAAAAACAATTAATACTCTTCATTTTAAATACTGGAGTTAAATCAAAAGCTTTCGTTTTTAAAACATCATTTATTTTCTTTGCATTTTGGTAGACTAAGGGCTTTGAAGAAAATTCACATTTTATGCAGCATTTACTTTCTTTTTGTGGGGAAAGAAAACCTTAGCTTAAGTGGTCTAAAACTGGCACAGTCTTTAATATTAATGGAGTTTTATTTTCTCTAGGGTGAAAGTTCAGGTTTTCTGAATCCCCCCAAACACATCCTAACCTGGCTTGTTTTATTATTTCCTTCTCTTTGGGCTCTGTCTATCTGTGGTTTCTCCCCTGTTGTCATCAGCAGGAACCATGAGCAGCACATTCAGACCCAGGTCTAGACAGAATTGCTGTGGCAATTGGAATAGCAACAACAAAAAGCCATGGAAAAATGAGACAACATTAAATAATTATTTCCCCTTTTTATTTCTTCAGCAAAGAAAGGCGAAGGGAGTTGGCTTCTGTCTGCAGCCCTGCCTTTCAGTGTGCTGTTAGGGAATCAGAGGCCACTCCATACATGGCTTTGGAAACCCTGTGAGTGAGTGTGAGGTGGTAGGAGGTGTTGGTTTAGGGGCATCTCCACATGACATTATTGAATTAACTTGAGAACAGGGAAGAAATGAAGGAGGGAGGTGTCAGGTGTGCCTGGGTGCTCTGGTCAGGACAGGATGTCTGGAGCATCAGGGTCACACAGGTCCCATGGTGTTTAAAATCAGGCTGGTAGAATATTTTGGGATGACAATCCCTCCTGCCCTCATACTCTGCTGTCACCCACTCATCTAAGGAAAGGTGGCATCTTTGTTCTGGTAGAATTAACTAATCAAATTACGCTGTTGGTGATTTCAATTATGAATGTTCCCTCCCATTCTTAAAATGTTTGCACTTGTTTTCTTGGCAGGATCTCGAGGATCTCTCCTGAGAGCTCCTTTCACATAGATATGCACAGAATGAATAGTTTATCTCCACCTCCTGCTGACTTTCATGAATAATTTGATGTAAAAAGCTAAGTTGAACTTCTGCAGTGTCGGATAAGTTGGGAGTACCAGCTTCTAATATTCTAGGCACAGACAGAAACAGATTTTCTAGTTTTAGAGGACAAAGTGGCCTCTCTGGTTTCCACTTAGTTCAAATACCTAACCTTTCCCTCCTTCCCAGCTATAACCAGGCCCCTTTGGGCTTCCCAAAAAATGAGAGAGACTTTGGAGGCTTCCAACTGACAGAACATCCCCTGTGAATGAAAATTCTTTATGCAGACAAAAAAAGATTTAGTGGGATATATGACCATGATTTTTAAAGTTTCTTGTTTTCTTCCCCAGGTACATACCAGAAAATCCTGTGGTCACTCCTGAGGCTGAGCAGCTCATTTTATGGACTGCTTTTTGCTGCCCACTCTTGCTGAAGGCAAACAGAATTGCTTATCTGAGTAATGTCCCACGTGTGCCTAAATGATTGCAAAAGACTGAAAGGAGCTGGGAGTAGAAATAATAGCACTACTTCATCTCTCACAGAGCAGAGCCAACAAAATAATGAAGCCTTGTGAATAAAGAACCAACATAATAATCAAGCTCTAACCATTTTTGTAAAATTAGCACTTCTTCCATAACAGTCACAGCTGCTGGGAAAATGGTACAAAATATTAAGTGTCAGGTTAAGCACACCTTAATCAACATGTGCCAAGGCCCACTGATGTGTCCTCAAACCTGTTACTTAAGTACTTGTTAAGGCCCATTAAATAAACAAAATTTTAAAGCTTAATAGCATAAACCACATAAATAACATAAAACAGCCATAATGGTTGAATGGGTGGGTGTTTAGCCCTTCCTGATTTAAAACAGTGAAGTGAAAAATGTTGGAGCCCTTGAAGGTGATTTCGAAGACGAGGAAGTGACTGTGCTACACAAACAGCAATCAGAGACAATTAAGAGAACTGGGACAAGTGCCTCATTCTCCCTGCAGACTGCATGGGAAATTGCACTTTACATTTCAGTCTCATTGCATTTTCAAATAAGGCCCCCAGCTATGTCATTTTTCAAGTCCAACTCAAATCAAAAGATATTGCTTGAAATCTTCCTATTACTCCAGAAGTAAAAGGAATGATTGTCTATGCTGATGAGCCTGGAAGATTGTCTTGGAAAGAATTTGACAGTTTTGTCTCCCAGCCCCATTATAATGTTATTACTGCCCTGAAGAAGGCTGACAGAGGCTGAATGCCAGAGTGAGTACGAGGGGAGCTGAGGATGGCTCTGTGCTGCTGCAGATTTTGTGTTGGTTCTCTGCAGAAACAGCAGAGAAAATGCTCTATGCTGTGCATGTGTTTTCTCTTAAAGCTTAATCTGATGAAGAATCTCAGTTAGACCCGATGTTAACAATATAACAGAACAAGCAAGCTCAAAAAAACCCTCATAAAAATGGAATGAATTAAAATAGGGAAATTGAAAATAGTTATCCATGTCTAATTATAACCCTGTCCCTATACATAAAGCACAACCCACCAGCAGTACTTTTTAAAAAACTTTTCTGTTATGCATGGGAATTGTTCCAGTAGATGATTCAGAAATTTCCTCATGTGTTGAAGTGGTCCCACTTTTGCAGCCTTCTCCCCACAGATGGGAGTACAACGATCCTGCAGAGCTGTTGCAACTGTTTGGGTTTCCCACAATAAGTGATGGTGCCCAGGAATGAGCCCTGCCCTCATCCCTGGCTCCTCAGGGGGAGCCAGTGCTGGCCCAGCCACGGCTGCTGCTCCAGCACAGGTTGGAGTGCAGAGGGAAGCAGGAAGACCTTGCATCCCTCTGAGTGCCCTTGTGGTGCCCAACAAACCTTCCCTTAACCAGCCCTGACACCTCTGCTCACTGCCATGGAAGCTGTGAAATGGAGGAGCTGTGCTGCATCCACAGAAGTGATACAAGCTTTGCCTTAGAGCAATTTTCCCATGGAAGTATCTGTGTCAATCCCATCTTCCTGTTTCCTTTGCACAGGGCACTTTTTTTCTCTTCAAGATTTTAACTTAAACTCCAAATAAGCTGCTCCACTTCCCCTGTTTCCCTCTGGTGACAAAGGGACAAAGGCAGAGACTCTGGGCTGAGATAATTTACTGACAACAAACAGCAGTGAGATGAGAAATTAACAGTAATGGCAACAATATTTAAAAACAGTGTACAAAAGGATGATTTTTACATAAAGGGTGCTCCATTACCTCGATGCAATTCCACATGGCCCCTGAGACAGACAAAATGTCAGATATTTCCACAGCCTGGGAGTTCCTTCAACACAGGGAGATTTTTTCAGCCCTGTGAGGTGCAGATACATGGCATCACACACATCACAGTAATCCATCAGTCCTGTTGCAGGAGTGCTAAACTGCCAAAGCCATCAGATCTGTGTGTGAAAATGCACCCCCATGTGATGGGGTGAACCAGATGGAAACTGAGCATTGCATCAAAGTCAGTGAAGGGTCTGACTTGATTGTTCCATTCAGCAGAACTCTGCTCTTTCACCAGGGCTGAGCCAGCAGACTGAAGTCTTTGCTTTTGCTGCTTGCAGAAACAATTCAGTTTGACTTGGAGCTCCAGGCTGTGCCCCTTTCTCATCACCTGTGAGAAAAACTAGGACAGCTTTAAATGGAAATGTTCATTTATAATGCTAATTAATAGACAGTTACCCTAAGATCCCTCCACTCAGATACAATCAACTCTGCATAAATGAGGTCATCATTGAAAACAAGAATTTAAATCAATTATTTCCAAATTAAAGATTCAAACTTTTATGTTTCACTCTATAAAAATTGTCTGAGAGATAAATTATGGTTACAGTGACAATCTGGCTCTTGCTGTCCTCAGTCCAGAACATAAACTACTCATATCTCAGAAAAGAAAAAAACAATGCTTTGTTGCCTAGTGATGGTTGTAGAGCAAATATGCCCACTGAAATTAAGAGGAATTTATGAAGGAAATAGCATGCTTCTAAACCAGGGATTTTAGAAGTAATTATTAATTCTGATGGCCCCGAGAGGAAGATTTTCACAGGGTGGGGTCAGAAAGCACCTCCAGCATGATCATTCACATATGGAACTATGCAAAAGGAAGAAAAATACTGCAAACCCACGTTCTCTGCACTTAGAACTTTATCCTAGTCCCCAGAACTGTGTGGATAATGTGGAAATTAATTTATTATGGTGGGACTTCCTTGGAGCACAGTACTCTTCAAATGATGTTTGCAAACTTGGGTCCTAACCTGCTTGTTTTAAACCAGTTTTAGCAAAATTACATTTAGGGTGAGTTCTTGTCACAAGAAGACCAAGGGGATTTTTGTGATTGAGTTTTCCAACTGTTCAACAATTACCTTTTGTTACACATTCATGTACCTCAAGCAGGTTACTCCTAAGTGGAAGAAACACATTTGTGTACATAAAAATGATGTATATAAACATTCAGTATTTATTGTTTTCTGTTCACTAGTATCTCTATGGCTCTACATCAATATCCCTCTGTCATTTTCTGAAACAGAGCCGAAAGGCCAACGGGGGCGAGATACCAACCTGAGATAGCAGCCTAGCAGGGAAGGCAGTGCTATCACTGCAGAGGGACTTGGAGCAGAAGAAGTGACACTTGCAGTTACTGAGGCTGTCAGTCCAAATCCGTGTTGCTTTGGTACCCTGGGTAAAGATGGGGCCAACTTAAGAGCTGGCGACACGCCACGCAGACAGATGGACACAGTGGTGAGCAGCAGAGACTGTGTGGAGCATCAGGTGGGGTTCTGAAGGCAGCATTCCTAACTGGGAGACTCCAAACAGCTGGCCAGCCTGAATTTTTTAAAAACAATTCATGTTTTAGGAAATGCTGCAGTTTGTTTGGTTCTGGGTGATGTTACATGCTGAACAAGCTGGAGGTAGGGAGGGGTGTTGTTATTTAATGATGGTGAATGTGGCCTGAGCTGCACAAAGAGAAGGAAGTGAAAAAGGGGCATTCCCTCTGAGCTCTGCAGAGAGTGAGGATGAGAAATGAGAATAGAATTTCCTCTGTGTTTTTCTGTGACAGGGCAAAACAGATCCCACACAATTCCAGGCAGAGCAGCAGAGGGAGTGTCAAAAAGCTGCACATTGGAAATGGGGAGGAAAAATCTCACTCTGGATTCCAGAGGCTGGAATTCATCATAAACTCACACTTCAGCCTTCCTCTCCCAAGAGGACCAGAGTTAGGGTAGAGCCCAGTGGGACAACTTCTTTCCTGGGACAAGGATAGACAAACGATAACTTGAAGTTTTATTACAAACTGAAATCCAAAAGTAAAAATTGATACCAGTGCATTTCTTTTTAAAAAATAAAATGGTTTAGAGGAATTCATCTGTATATTTAGTTTTAAGTGGCTTATGTCCTTGGACAACAAACTTTAAACAGTTTAATTAAATAATTCAAGTGTAACTAAAAATTAGGCTGCTCTGTTCCACTGTAAATGGATAGACTTCACATGCATCAGCATCTCTTCGTCTTAGAATATTTCATCCCTTCTGTTTGCAAAAGGTGAATAGTTTTTCCCAGAAAAATATTTTATCTGGCCTGCATCATATTATGTTTTTGAATAATCAACCCAAACTATATATCCAGCAGTTGTTCTGTTTGACAACAGAACAACTGTTCCCCATTTTCTGTAATTGAGTCCTTATTTACTTCAAATTCCTGGGTTGCCTCATGCCTCTCTGCTAGCATAATGCATATTGGGCAATCAGGTCATTCCAGGTTGCTCTTGTTTGTGTTACTCTTGTGAACTCAGTTTATGCTTAATCCTGAGAATAACAGAGACAAAAGGCCAACACCAAAAAAAAAAAAAAAAAAACCAAAACAAAAAAAAACCAAAAAAAAAAAAACAAGAAGAAGAAGAAGATGTATCCAGTGCAGTCGATATCGAGTTAGAAGGGGACACAATAAGTGAAGAGGTTGATGAAAGGTAAAAGCTTTTTGGAATTGGTTTAGGTTTGATAAATTAGAAATCAATTATGAAGTAAGATCACTAAATTACTGCCGGGTTCCTTTCTTTGGGCCATCACTTCTAGTGCCATCTCAGTTCATTCTTCCATATTCCCTGATATTCCCTGGCCACTGCAGCTCCCCATAAAGGTAACATGCACAAAGGCTGGGTGGTGGTTGTGCTGTGCTCAGGATGTTTGGATGACCAGAGGCCCAAACCCTCAGCTCTCAGCAGTGACATTATCTAATTGTTGGCCTTATCTTGGCTGCAAAGAGCAAGCACAGACCATTGTGCACCACCAGCAGAGAGGACAAAGCTACCACCATGACCCCAGCTCTAAGACAATGTCACAAAGGAGCAAATCAGGATTTAAGTCCACCTCATTTTTTTTAAGGTCACTGATTCTCTTTGGAGAAACAAAACAACATGCAGACTTGTGTGCACATAAACACATACACACTTAATAATTAAAAGAATTAACACGGGAATTAGTTTGTGTTGCAAACCAAGAGACTGTTGTTAAGTGGAAATTTGCCATATGCTCTCCAACACTAGACACAAAGAAGAACCTTTTACCACTTAAACCTCTGTTTTGCTGTAGAATTGGGATGCCCAGTGCTGTTGATTGGCTCATTTAAAGAGCATTAATGTTTCTGGTGGAGTCTATATATCAAGGACATCAAGGTTACTTAGAAGAAGTTTTTAGAAACTCTTTCTCTCAGGCCACTGAGCTTTTATTTTGAGGAGAAAGTAACACAAATAATAAAAGACAGAGGTGCCAGTGGGCTTAGTGTAAAGAAGACTTGGAGGTTTATATTTCTTTCCCTTTTTTTTTAAACAGTCCAGCAGTCCAATTATGTACCACATAGCAGCAACTGGGCTAACACCAGCCATATGATGGAATAGCTTGTAATCCGGTTGTGGGTCTAACTCCATGAGACAGACTCCAAGTAGATGAGTTTTAAATCTCCTTAGAATTAAGAAGGGTTTGGCAACCAAATTAATTGTTTTGGAAAAATCCTGCTTTATGGATCATGAAGAGGATAAAAAGGGAAAAAACATGTCATCTGTAGTGGTTAGTCAGATGTTCTTTTGGAGTTACAACGATTTCCTCTCTAATTCCTCTTCTTGTTGACATTCCCGTTAAAAGAATAATGAGCACGATGTTCGTTGCCTTAGCGCTGCTCATCCCTGTGTACATTACGAAATCTTTGCATTAAGCCACCCAAATGGATTGAATCATACCGTGAGGCAGACACTGAAAAAACAACTGCACTCAGCTGTGAGCAGGCATAAAAGCCACGTATAAACTGATACAAGCGGCGATAATCGCCGCGGCCCTGGACGGGAGTTGGTTTGAAAGCAGCGCCGGGGCCCGGGCAGCCAGGAGAGTGCCTGGCTCTGCTTTAGCAGGCCTGAATTATTTTAAGTCTTTGGGTTGTTAATATTGATGCAGTTACCCTTTTACCAGGGAGGTTGTGATGCTTTGGAAAAATGTGTTCCATGCATTATTAACGCCATGTTTAAATAATGAGAGACAATTAAACGATCGCTGGGTGATAGTTTCCCAGGTGTATTCCTGTTTTTTATGTTTTGTAGGTCTATACTGTACTCTCACAGAGGCTGCATTGCTTAATTACCCTGTGCTTTTACAGTATTTTGGTAAAAAGTAGGTGTGCAAATAAAGGTATTATTGTTTCACAGGTGGCATAAAAGCAGCTTCATTAAGGAGCTTGGTACTAATAGTCCTTTAATTCAGAAAGCCAGGAGATGAGTCTTCACATGGTACATTAAACTGTGAAATATGCCAATTTTGACTCGATTTCTATGCTGCTAAACTACCCCACATTCATTTCCTTCAGCTTTAAGCCCTTCCATTCTCATATTCTCTAGCCCTGGTTACAGAATTGCAGCTTGCTTTTCACCTATCTCCTAACAGTTTAACATGGATGTCTGGGTCCAGCCCATTGTTCCAATTGTATATAGTTTAAAAAGCTCTGCAGTATTTTACTCTTTCCATTATATCTTGGCTTCCCTGAGCGCTCTGCTCACTGCATTTTGCTTGTACTGGCTCTGTTTTCTAAACCCATTTATGGCTTTTTCTTTCTGTACACACTTGTTCATTGGGGAGCTTAAATTGACTTCTCTCCATTCTGTTTCCTTAACTAAAAATGCACCATTAAGGTTGATTGAAGTCTTTTGAAAACACTTCATAAAAAATGAAAGGCCACAAGAAATTAGGCTACCAGTGTTTGCAAATACCTGTTTTCAGCCAAATTGGTGGGAAGGAATAAGAAATGAAATTTAAAAATGCTACTGATATGTATTTCGTTGCTGGTCATTTTTATAAGAATTTAAAAAGTGTGTGTAAAACATTTTCAGGAATAAAATACCAAGACTTTAAAAAAATGTGCCAGGCAGTAGCTTGTTGCAGAAAGCCTTTTCCCCAAAAAACCATCAGGAACAGTTCTGAGAACAGAAAATGTCACAATGAACAGAAGTATCTGGATCAGTTATTTTCATGATTTTCCTTTATAAAAAATATTTTTTACTCTCAAGTATTTCTCTTCAGAGAATACTGAAAACTCTTTAACATTTGCACCATGGAACAACAAATTTATGAGGAATTGGAAGAGTTATTAATAAATTTCTTTACAAATGAGGAAAAAAGTTTAATTAAAGCAGTGAAACTTTGAGTGCCTTTCAGAACAAAAACATCTGTGCAGAAGTTTGGGATATGAAGTATGTTTTACATTATGTACACATATCTTTAATGAACAAAGCAGCCTCATTTCACAAATCCTCCACCAGGAATCAGGGAAGTCATTCTGAGCAGCGTGCTGAATTGTCAAGGAAACTTTTATGGACATATGGAAATGCATCTGCTTTAAAAAGAGAAATATCAAGAGGGATTTGCACGAAGTTAAAAGCAAAGCAAGTGCTTTAGAATCAAAAGTGATTGCATTGAAAATGGCAGCTTGCTTGTCAGAGCAGCTGAGGCAGCTCCTCACCAAACAAAATACTAATTGTTCCAGCTGTTTCCAGGCTCTCCTAATACTGCTGCTTATCATTAAAAAATATGTACTCTATAGAAATGTGGAGAGCTCTAAAAGAAAAATCATTAGATTTTGGTTTATTTTTAGGTATTTTTTTCCCAGACAGCTGCCAAACATATTTTATTTACAAGATGTATGGCTTCTATGGCTTTTTCTCTTTTTCAGAAATGTAGATATTCATTCTGACAGTCATCTCACTAAGTGGAGACATCTAAAATGCAGAAGACTTCCAGTATGGGACTTATTTGCAGAATAGGAGCAAAAAGTCTGCATAGAGTGAGTTTTACAGTTCTAATGGACTTAAAAAAATCTAAATATGGAAAAACCCCACACCTTTTGAGCTTCCAAATCAAACTCAGGCATGAATTCATCAACAAAGTTGTAAATGACAGCTGTTCCCAGACTTTACCTTTAATAATATGATGAATTTAAGACTTTTGATCCTTTTTATTTTCTGAAGGCAATGGAATCAGTCAGCCAGGCCTTGGCTGTGTTTGAAGGTGTATGTGAGCACAAACTGCAGGCTGTACCCTGTGCTTTATGAATTCTCCCCTTAATGGAGGAAGAGAGCAGTGAGATCAACAAGCAAAGTAGCTGAGTACAAGGAGGTCAAGCAGCAGCACTGAGTTCTGCTGCAGAGCTACAAGGAAACCCTGTCAGCTTCCATCCCATTAAACGAGCCAGGAGCTATGTGTTGGACTCACTGGGATTACCACAAACCCCTCCCAAGCTGTCTGCTGGCTCTTGCTCACATCCTCTATCAATTATTCAGTTCCTTTTATGCAAATAATGTTTCATGGAAGAGATAGAGATTCATAATGGGGAGAGGAGTAACATCCATTTAGGAGAATTAAATGGTAGATGAAAAGCTGACACTTTGTGGGCAAAAGCTATTGAAATGGTGCAGTAGCAGGGCTCTTTAAATGCATGCACAGACAGGGAGAGGCAAAGTTTTGTTTGCTTTTTTTGACAATCAGCTCTATACAAAATTAAATAAAGTGGGAATAGACTCAGACTGCAGCATCCCTGGTTCTGCCCAGGGGACAGAGAAGTGAGGCCTCTGTAGCAGATCTGTCTGTGCTCTGCAGGCTCTAAACTCTCTGTGTCTTACAGATCTGTGCAGAGAGCCTGGATGCCAATGTGTCTGTACTAAAGAGAGGCTTCACTGCTCCTTAGATCAGGAGTCATAAAAAAAAAAAAAAAAAAAAAAACCCAGGGCCATTTCTGCCTTCTTTTATCAGGCAAAACATTAGTTTCAATGCAAATATTAGATCAAAACTTTGTTCAACATTCTTCACAGCGCCAAACTCAGTCCTGCTCCTTTCTGAGATTCTTCCCACAGAAGAGATTGGTGAGTAGATGCAGACAATCCTGGGTGCATCCAGCCAAAGGACTGATTGTGCCTCTGTTTCAAGCCTTTAAATCCTTGTCTGGGATTTTACTTGCAGGTTTATCCTTTGTCTTGTCAGTCAGCTCATGGTGGTTTTCCTGCTGAACTGTCTGGGTCTGCACAGTCGGGTTTGGAAGTGGTGGTGGTACCCCACTGATGTCTGCACACTGCAGAGGTGATGGTGGAGCTGCCTGTGCTGAACACAAACAGATCAGTGATGGTGAGAACACACCCATCATGCTGTGTGCTCCAACATCAATCACAGAATCTTGTCATAATGTTGGATTTTATACCAGCAAGCCAGTGTTTGATAAGGCAGAAACACAGAAACAGCCCCACAGCCTCGAGGTTTCTGTCTGTGTCCTGCAGCCCCTTTTACTGCACTGCTCTTCTTTGTGTGAACCAAAAGCAACCAAAAGTTATTACAACACAAAATCATAGAACCATTTAGGCTGAAAAGACCTTTAAGACCACTGAGTCCAGCCATTAACCCAGCTCTGTCAAGCCCACCATGTTCCTTCTTTCAATCTTTCAACTTAATTTGGGAGACAACAGCCAAGTACTAAGAAAGTTCTCACATGTTCTGTATTTCCTGGAACACACATACAAGATCCAGTGTTGTAACTGTGTGTTCTAGACATAAAGACATCTCTTTTAAAAGCTTTGTAATGCAAGTGCCCTGTGTATTTATGGTACTTCAGCATTTAACTGTCTTTTAATGACACTGTTTTTCAAAAAGGAAATTTTTTGCTTCACCAAGAGAGTCAGAAAGTGTGTTCTAATGGAGTGCAGTTAGCCTCCAAAAGCAAAATAGGTTTCCATTATAAAATTCTGCACTTAGAGGAGCCCTGGTATAGGCAGAGGTGGAAAACTGAAAGAGTGTTATGTACAGTAGATAAGTCTAAGAGAATTAAAGCATAGATAAATTCAGAGAATCAAAAAGAAGCAGGGGGTACAGGAATACTTCTGATTTTGTGTTTACCACGTTGTGCTTTTGCAGCCCAAGGAGATGGAAGCTCTTCCACTGCAACAGACAGTGCTCTCCCTCTCAGGAGGAGGCAGCAGGCCAGGGGAACTCCAAGACCTTGGGAAATTTTGGCTGTTTTAGGATAATTCTACTCAGGATGACACAAGGATCTTTCTGTAGGGTTCAGAATTACACAGAGAGCACAAGAGCAAAACTCTGCTCAGAGAACTGAGCTCACTCAGCTCTTTCCTCTCTCCTTACCCCACTTAAGGCCAATTGTTAAATCTTGCCTTAAAATCCAGTTTTACCCCTGTGGGGCTGGAACTGCCCTTGTGCACAGATCAGTAACACAAAATCACAGGCACCAAATTCTGGGAGAAAAAAAATTATTCTGAGCATTGCTCCACAGACTTAAGTAGTGTTACCAAAGGGAGAGTTTGGGCATTTGTACTTTCGTTTTAATACAGTGATTGTGAATGCATAATGATTAATTAATTAATGATTAATGAGGAGTTCTACTCTTTCTTCCACACAGTACTTTCACAACCAGCTTACTCATAAGTGACCCTTTCCTGTTGTTTTGAGCTGTTTCTCTGCTTATTTCGGCTACATTTGTGTACCTCACTCCCTCAGGCTCCCTTTGGGGGTACAAACTGTGTTCCCATCCTTCTGCTCAGAGGAACGCCTGGAATCTGCTGCCAGGTGACAGCCAGGCAGTGACCAGCGTGATTCAAGTTTTCTGGACCCAAACCAACCCAAAACGTAAAGAATGGGATTTAAACCTTCGATTTATCCTGTTACAAATCTGCCCCAACCTGGCTGGAGAGGGTCAGCCCCCGTTCCCCAGCGCACTCGGGCTGTGCTGGGATCCCTGTGTGGAAATTCAGCGGTGCAACAAAGACACCTCGTGGCTGCCCTGCAAACCGCACACAGACAAAGAACTCGGGAGTGTCTACAGGCTACAGCTACTTAAAAGTGTAATTAATACCAAGCCCTCCTTCAAATCACCCCGGAGAAACAAGGAATGGTACTAATAAATTGAGTATATTATGTTAATTGTGAAGAGGGAATAATGCACTCCTTAGAAATGTGATGTTGGGTTCTGGATTAAGTTTAGGAACTCAAATTATTAGATTAAAAAACCCTTTAAAATTCTGTTCAATAGTTGAATTTGATCTGACATGCAAAGTGAATGCTGTGAAAGATTTATCAAGTCTAGAAGTAAGGTCTTATATTATAGTTCTCTAAAGTCCACTAAGAATTTTAATTTCATACTAACATGCTAAGTTATCCACATCTGCTCGTAAACTACTTACAATTTTATTAGAAATCAGCAGGTACATGTTTACAGTTCTGCATACCAGTAAGTATTTTAAACCCCTATATAATACTACACACTCTACCACAAACACTGTCTTTTAAAAAATATAATATGAAAATTGAAATGTATTTTTTAAAAATAGATGGAATAATAAAGTCCATAATTACATTCAGATGTAGTTTCATTGTTATCCTTGACATCACCTCACACACACATATATGTGAGAAAGGCTCTACAGATACAATAAGTTCAATTATTTCAAAAATGTGGCAATTATTTTTTATTAAACTATTTCTTAACAACAAAACCAAGTGTTGCACCGTGAATGTAGCAGCATAAAACCTCGAGCTGATGTGGACTGATGTTTTATTTCCTTCCTCACCTTTGCAGGAAAATTCATTGTATCATAACCAGGTCAGTAAAAAAGAAGGGTAATTAAGTTAGATAATTAAGGTCTTGGAAAATAGACCAACCCACTATGTAGCAAAATGGGAGAGATCAGATTCTGCTCTCCATTTTTTTTCCAGTGCAAACCTGAAGAAATAATATTAAATCAGACTTATTGTAAACTAAATTCTTAGATTTTATTGCTGATTTCTAGCAGGGTGACTGAAAAGAGAACAAAGCAAAGGCATCTCTGAGTCCCACAGGTATTCTGCATATGTGTAAATGGTTGCTTCATTGAATTAAATAATTTCTTTTCATAATTGATATTTCATATTCATTATGCATCCACGATCACTGTATTAAAATGAAAGTACAAATGCCCAAACTCTCCCTTTGGTAACATCACTTAAGTCTGTGGAGCAATGCTCAGAATAATTTTTTTCCCACAGAATTTCTCTCATTTTTGCACCTCTTTTGACCCTTAGGTTTGATTTAGGTGGGAGGCTAGAAACAACTCCACATTACACCACAGAGACTTTGTTTTTAAAAATAACTATTAATTTAGAGAAGTAATAGTTATAATAATACTTATTTAATATATTAATAACATCACATTCAGTCCCATCATGTACCCCCATGACAATAATATGTTCTACTCATGGATGAAAGCAAGAATTTGTTAATTTACTTGGAGTTCTACTGCTAATACAGACAAGTCAGGGTTTCACCACCCACCTCAGTACATCCCTCTAAAGCGTCTTTAGAACTTTATTTGTTTTAGAAAGATTATTTGTAAACAAGATGAAATACTGAATTTGCTTCCCTAAAACAGGAATAAAGAGCAGAGGAATGTGCCATTAGTGATTCCTGAGCATCCTCTTTTAGATCCATTTTGTTGATTTCTCTGGTTAATGAGAAAGTTTTCAGCCTGTTCCAGTTGTGACACCATGAAACCAGCCCTGTGCTAGGAAGGAACCCCACAGATAATAACAAATTATCTCATTATCCCTCTCATCTACAGGCCTCTGGTGCATGGAGTGACTCAGTCCAAACCTCCTGCCTGATGCCACCAACGGATGAAATCCCAACAGTCTTAAAACGCAGGTGTTTCCATTTGAGTCCAAATTATCCTTTTAAAAATCCTCTTTTTTTTTTTTTTTTTTTGCTAGGTTTCCCCCTCTACTGAAATATAATTTACAACTAAACTATTTAAAACAGAACAAAATGAAGCCTGGAAATTCTTAATATTCAGAAAAGTAGACAAATGTGATGCTCTCTTTTAAGCTGGGGACTGTAGTGGAGACTCCAGTTGTAAATGAAAGTTGTTTTACTAAATAACCAAATTCCTTCTTTTGTACATTAAACAGTGCATGCCTTGTATATTAAAGAGCTCATTACCATCCCTCTAACAGAATGGGAAAATTCAAGAATTTGTTACTTTTTGAAGAACAGTGAGGTGAAGTTCTGTCTTTTTAAAGTTTGGCTTCCTGTGGGGGTTGTTTCTTTTGATCACAGCAAATAAAAACACTTTAAACTTCTAAGGGAAAGTTTATATATATATATATATATATATATATATATATATAAAATATATATGTTATACATAGAATACATTCTATGTATGTAGAATATATATAGAACATGCATATTCCATATATATATTATATTATATATATATTATACATAGAATATATTCTATGTATGTAAAATATACATAGAAAATGCATATCCCATGTATATATTATATTATATTATATATATACTATACATAGAATTCCCTTGCATTATCTTGCAGTAAGTTTAAGTTGTAATTAAAAATCATGCACAAATGTTATGATTATTTAGGCAACACACAAGCTGAGGACAAAAATTCAGTTAACTGCACCAAAGAATATGGGAGAAATGCATGGGTTCAGATGGTTTTGGGGCTGGAATGCAACAAAAAATTTAGCTCAAATGATTACTTTAATTTTCCTGCTTTGATGCATCAGCAAACCTTCCTTGAAGTTTAAAAAATAAATGCTGATTAAAAACAGATCCAGTAAGCAGAAACAATGAACTGTGATGACTAACAGCATTTTTGTTTCATTTTTATTTAAGGGTTGTGTGCAAGATTTCTCCCTTTTAATAAAGTCAATTGTAAATAGAAATTAATAAGTAAATATTGGTAATAGCTGTAAAAGATGCTACAAATATGATGTATTAAATTAAATTTATTAAATTAATAAATTTAGGGATGATAATATTTCCAAGCAATCTAACCACAGTAAGTAAGATTTAGGCTGTTGAGATTCCAGAATGGCTTTATTTTTGCCTAAAGAGATGCCATTTTTTTAAAGATTTAAAAAAAAAGGTCTCAATTGCCCAAAACCATCACTTTGTCTGGTTTGGGATAATGTGACTTGTGTTTTTTAATCAAAGGCAAACATTTTGTTGGATTTTTTTTGCTGTCTAGGTGCCTTTGTGCTGTTCTTCTTATAATTTTAGCATGTTTGATTTAATAAAAATACTGTTAAATTGGAAACTCCCAGACACTAAGCATGGAATTGTAAAGTTACAACAGGCTGAGAGATATGGGAAAAGAAGAGATATGGGAAAAGAAGAGATATGGGAAAAGAAGAGATATGGGAAAAGATCCAAGAGCAGATGTGGCATGTGAGGAAATGCAAACAAAACTACTGACAGAGGATGCTTGCTGCAGCAGCTCATCTACATGGCTTCAAAATACCTGGTCTCCACATGTTGGATTTTTTTTTTAATGTATGAGGATCAATTAAACGTAGAGAAAAATTCATAAATGCTGCTTTAGGCCAGAAAAGCCTAAAAATAAATAGCTGAGAGAAGTACCTGTAGCAGGATCCTGTCTGTGGAGGGGCCAGCTGGGGTCAGGGCCAGGGGGAATTGAGCTCTGTATAAATCAGCCATGCTGAGCAATGTCACTTCCCCTGGCCACTGCCTTCTCATCTGCCACATCTTAGGTAATAAATATTAATAATCAAGATGGAAATGTGAAAATTGGAGTTTCAAGTTTGTTCACATCCCTGTTGTGGAGAAACATTTGATATGATGAGAAATGTTGGTGTAAAACCTCCTTTGTTCAAATGAGGTTTATTTAAAGTGTTTCCCCTCCAGAGGTTTGGTGGTGTCAGTCATGTTCCTGTGGAAGCTGCTCCTGTCACTGTCATTGTCACATTTTCTAAAAAATCCCTTTGCAACGATTTCTTCTCCTGGGAAGCTGAGAAGCCTCAGAGAGAAATGAAAATAATAATTATCTGATTGCTTCTCCTGTGTTTTGCTGCTCTGGAATGTGGTTTGGACATTGTTTAACAACTGGCCACTGTTTTATTGGTTTCATGTGGATTGTTTTAACCTAATGACCAATCATGACCAGGCTGTGTTGGGATTCTGGAAGGAGTCACGAGTTTTTCATTATTATCTCTTAGCCTTCTATAAGTATCCATTCTCTATTCTTTAGTATAGTTCTAGTATGGCATTCTTTACAATATCATAAAATAATAAATTAGCCTTCTAAGAACATGGAATCAGATTCATTCCTTCCTGCCACAAAAAATACCACACCATCACCACTGAGCTTATGTAAACACCAGCTGGAGTTGGTTGTGGAGAAACATCTTTGGGAACAAGCCCTTAGCTATCACTTTTTCATTGGCAAACATACAATTTTTAAATTTCCAGCAAAAAAAATATCACAGCTTATATGTGGTGTATAAATATAATAATACATGAAATATATACAGGAAAAATGTTTGTTTGGGACTAATCTTACATGAAAAGCAACTTTGGAGAATGATTGCAGTAGGAATCACCTCTCTGGCTTACACACCTGATTTTGAGGAAATCTCTCTAGGTAATAAATATTAATAATCAAGATGGAAATGTGAAAATTGGAGTTTCAAGTTTGTTCACATCCCTGTTGTGGAGAAACATTTGATATGATGAGAAATGTTGGTGTAAAATTCAATCATGTGCTGGTTCCAGCCTCTGGCAGTCAGAAATAGCAAGATACTGCTGTTTGTACCATAATTATTGTTCATAATACTCTTTAACATAGTATTTATAATATTAACTATAATTATCTTAACTATAAAATATTTAATTATAAATATTTAACCACAGTAACAGTTCTACCCATGCATTTCTGCTTTCATACTTAATATTTTTAGTTGCTAAGCAAAACTAGATTTCATGCAACAGGAAAAAAAATAAACAAAAAAAAGCAAAGTCTTGAATTAGGGATAGAAAAGGATTAAGCATGGATTTGGGAGATACCAGCTTATTTCACTTAAACAGCTGGCTCCATTTTATAGTACAGTCATTGTTCTAATTGCAAAATTTTAAATTATTGTCTAAATGCTTTCTTAGATGCATTGTAAGTTTTATAAGGAGAAAGAGGGTAAATATGTTTTTGGTGCTCTGGAAAAGGAGATAAAGAAAATAGAGAAAGGAAAATAATGTTTGGAGAGAAAGGCTTTGGCTGCACCCCGTGTCCAAAAACACCCTAAAATGAAGAAAGCAGAATATTTGGGGCTGGCAAGAGCCTCACCTGCCTGGATTGTCTGTGTGGCCCTGCTGCAGTTGGCTGGTTGGAGCTGCAGCACTGTGATGCACCAAATGGTTTAGAAGATTACTTGCTGCTCCTTTGGCTTGCCCAAGAACTCTTTCCACATGGATGCTTCAAAGATTATTTGTTGTAATTCCTGGGTTCTTAGGCTTATCTGTAGCACAAAATGCACATGGATATTATCCCTGCATGGCCTCTCCAGCTGCCAGTCACCAAGTTTGGCATGCATTCTTCTTTTCTTCTCAATTTTCCTCACCAGAACAATGCTTTCATAGTTTCTGTTTGGTTCCTAGGATAGTTAAAGCTTTAATTTACAGTCTGAAATTGGTCAATAAATTAAAAGGGAAAAAAACCAACAAAAACCCCAAAGCTTTTGAAAGCATTGAAAGGCTAATTCTTGTATCTGAAGGTCCATCCAAGGGTGAAGAACTGAGAAAGATAGATATTTTTCCAGAAAACACATTTTCTAGCTCAGGGACGGTTGTGTAAAAGTTACAGTTTTGCAAAATACCCAGGAAAGATAAAATAGTACTTGTTAAAGATGCTCTATATGACCATGTAATATGTAGCATGAAGGAGTATGGTAGTGTTAAGTATCCAGAATATCACAGAAACACTGAACAGTTTGGATTGGACCTTAAAGGTTCTTAAAGATTATCTCATTCCAACCCTCCCACTATCCCAGGTTGCTCCAAGCCCTGTCCAAGATAGCCTGGAAAACTTCCAGGGATGGGAGAGTGTAATGAAGAAGTGCAACCTGAAGGAGTATGACTATGTTAAGGATTCAGGAATCTGTAATCCTATTTATTTATGTTTGCTTTCATTTGAATTATTGAGGAGACTCTCTTGATGTTCATGACCAGGTTTAAGATCAGAGCCAAATAAATGTAAATGTTTTCATTCAGGCTCCCATTTGTTGTTCTGAGGATTATGGCTTGTAAAGTTTGCTGGCATTCCAGGAAATCCAGAGTCCCCTGGTGAGTTTGGAACTGGAAAGTGATTCAGAAGAAAAGAAAAAACTCCTCCCCAAACAATAAAGATTCTGTATCATAGTCTTTATGATAGAAAAGTCTTTTTGGTTTTGCAGTAATATAAACAGTCAAGATCAACTTATTGTGAGTAAAAAACTGTAAATCATCTCAAATTTGGCAGTGACAGCATTAAAAGAGATTTAATCAATAGCATGAAACAAGAAAATATTATTATGTACAGAGTGTTCTGGTGTCTACCTAACCTGGTACTAAATAAAGTGCCAGCCTACTCTGCTGGGAAAAATCTCTTTTGAAGCTTAAGATCAAAAGCACTTTTTAAGCTTAAGCAACACCATAAGGTTTCAATTCTTTCTTAGGAGCAAGCACTTTAAAAAGCACAACTAAAGTGCAACTGACAAACTCAAAAAATCTTTTGTGTTGTTCCACTTGGATGATCTAATGAGAAAATGGCTCAGTTCTGTTGTAGCTAATGAGGTATAACATCTTCACTGAACCTGAATATAAACCAGATACTTCTCTGAAGATATGGTCTGAACATGCTTCTATTGCTTTACTCACTCATTCTGCCATGTTTTTATTTAAGTGATGTCCAATGAATAAAAGCACGGGTCAGTTTTGAAACAGAACATTTACACATGAAATGACTCAATCCAAAAGTGCTTTGAACTCTGTGTACAAGCACTGTGGCTTCAAGTGGGAAAATGTGGTTTGCTTACTCCTGAAGGGCCTGAGTCTGCAAACAGAGATATTGATGCAGCCAGAGATCTGTGCTAACACATTTCTGACACATGAGGTTCTGAGACAGAGCCTGAGTGTGCATGGATTTTAACCCACCTGGTTTCAGCAGGGACCTGCTGTCAATGTGAAAACTGAGGTTTGGCAAAGCAGTGAAATAGTGTCAAATCACAGCATTTGTTCTGGTAGGACCTAGAAGGTAACAACCTGCTAAAGAGTTTTATTTATACAGTAAAATATTTATGGCAAGAAATTTATACAAGGATATTATAATATATTATATATCTATAACATTATATATCTATTATGTTATATATCTATAATATAATATGATATGATATAATACAATATAATATAATATAATATAATATCATATCATATCATGTAATACAATGTCATATTATATCATATTATACTATGATATTATATTATATTATATTACATTATTATATGAATTTATACAGGATTTATGCAAGGAAATTTAGACAAGGAAATGTATACAACGAAGATGTAGGTGTGGGAAGCAAAGGAGTGAGATTTAGTGCATTAAGAAGCATTTGCAGCACAGCAACAGTTTAAGTGTGGTTGAGCATGGGGACAGCACCCTGGCAGTAAAATATTTAAGGAGACACTTGAAAATAGAATATCCTTGTGTTGTGGATGTATTCTGGTAGAGCTTCTTACCATAGAAACATGAAATCCAAGAATGGTTTGAATTGGAAGGGACCTTAAAGATCATTTTGTTTCACACCCTTCCACTATCCCAGGTTGATCCAAGTGTCATCCAGCCTGAGCTGGGGCACTTCCAGGGATGGGGCAGCCACAGCATCTCTGGATATCCTGTGCCAGGGCCTCACCAGCCTCACACCAAGAATTCCTTCCTTATCTCTAATCTTACCCTTCCCTCTTTCAGCTTTACATCTATGAATACAGGTATGGGTATATCAGCTTCATCATTAAAAATGTTAGGAAAAGTTGAACAGGCTGATGAGGATGTGAAAATAAAACTGATTGTGCTGATGCTTCTCATCACCCTCAATACTTGTGTTTCAGATCTGTAAAAGAACAGTTTCTGTGCTTCATAAATACAAAACTGAGACAAAAGGAGAGAATTGGCTTGCAGAACATTAAGTGGGAACAGACTCCACATCTCCTCATTACTCAGTGGATCCTTCTGGATGAACCAATGTTAAAAGGACTACTGCAGGCTTTTGAGCTGGAAGGAAGGAATTCCACTCATCAAATTAATCTCCAGTGAAGTTTCATGCTGTGATACAGAAAATACAGGTCTGCTGTGGGACAATGAGCTGTTTCAGTGAGTGGGGTCTCAGTGATAAACTGGACCAGAGAGACAATGACCCTTCTGTTCTCAGCAGACACGTGCTGGCCTGGCCTCCTCTCCGTTTCTGTTATTCTTGTATTTAGGAAACCCAGCAGTGAATCCCTCTAAAAATCTCTGTTGCAGTGAATTTATACTGTAAAATGAGATGAGGCACACCCAATGAATGCAGACAGACTGACAGATGGGTGAGCACAAGAAGATAATGAGGAATGAAGTCGGTCAGTGTGGCAGGCAGTGATCAGCAGATGCCCAACTGTTGGGAAGTTTCTTTTGAGGTTCACAGTCAGTGAGAATTTCAGGGCAAGGTCTGGAGGAGAACAGCAAGGTCTAGGAAGCCCCTTATCACCAAAAGGGGCAGCAAAGGTTGAAATATGGCAAAAAGGGGGGTTGATGACCAGTAGCAGTGGTCATGCTCATGAGGTAGGACAGGACCTCACTCTCAACAAGAAGGATGGGCAAAGGCAGGACTGAATCACCATAATGGAGGAGGAACAGTGAGAGCTGACTCAAACCAACAGGCTTGTGGCAAAGCAATAAATAAAGACTATTTTCTGTGTTATTTATGGAAGAAGTTGGGACAAAATAGCATCTTTCAAGACAAGGCAATATGTTCTTGCATTACCAAATTAAAGTTGGAAACAACTATGTAGGTGATGATCATCAAGAAGATAAACTGGAGTCTCAGTTGCTGAGAAAAGGTGGACAGGGAAATTTTAAGGGTGAGTATTGCACCTTGAAATTACAGTTTCAAACATTCGGGCAGAATTGCTGTGAAACTGCATTATGTGGTAACATTATGAGGCAAGAGAGTAAGTTATGTCTGAAACTTTCATTAAAAAAATCAGATACAGATACCCTGTGCAAGTGTGGCTATTTCTGCTCCTTCTCTTCTTGTTCCATGTAGATATAGTTGCATGGCATTGTGTTGTGGTTTAACCCCAGCCAACAACTAAGTTGCCACCACTCATTGTCTCACACCATTCCCAGGAGAAATAAGGAAAAAAGATAAAACCTGTGGGTTGAGATAAGAACATTTTAATAATTGAAATTTAAAAAAAAGAATTATAATAATATCATTATAATAGTTCTAATGACAAGGGAGACAACAAAGAGAGCAAAAATAAAACCTCAAAAATTAACCTATACCTTTTATTTTTTCTGACTTTCCAAACCCTGAGGTTGCTATAGAAATTTTATCTAGAAGGGGGAAAAAAATCTATTTTAATGCTATGATAACTGCATTAGAGACCCATTATAGATTGCATTAATATTGCCCTTGGTATCTGAATAACACTTATTTTACTTGTTCAAGAGGCTGGTAGGCAGCTCCCATCCTTTTCTGAGCATTGGCTGGCTGTCAAAACACAGGCAGTGATCAGTGGTTCTACCTCAGCAAAAGCCACTCATGAGCTTTCTGAATTGCTTGTGTGCTGTTTTGAACCACTTCAATGGCAGTGGATGACAATGTGTTTGATTTCATTTATCTGCCATCTCTACTTAAAACAAAATATCTTCCTAAATAAAACCTGGGCGTCCTGAGAAACAAGGCTCAGGTCAATCATTATGGTTGGCATTGGTTATATGTGTAATTATGAAGAGTACATATGGATGACTGCAATTTGATTAATCACTGCACAGATTTGGTAGGAATTATATCTGTATATTATAGAAGAGATGTGCTGAAAAATTAAACCTGTTACTTGGAGGTGTAAATTTTACATATATGCAGTCCCAGTTTGTGGAAGATGGGTTAAATCTTCTGCATCCAGAACATGAAAATCAAACAAATAAATAAACACAGTCCTCTGTTCATTGAAGTCTGGGGACATGAAAAGAAAACAGCTGTAAACTGCTGCTTAATTTAGTAAAATACTTCTAGAATCATAGAATAGTTTGGGTTGGAAGGGACCTATTTGGTTATTTCTGTGTGTATTCTCACAACAGTTGAATGACACCAGGGCTAAATAAATCAACATGCACTGTTCCACTCATCAGCTTGTGAAAGCTTCCTTTATGCTCTGTCTGACCTGTAATTAGGCAGCATGAGCTAATAGATTAATAAGAAAGAGAAAAAAAACAAGGGTTCTCATTTTACCTTTACTTCTTCCTTATGACCCAGCTAATGGAACAATGGGCTTGGTAAGCCAAATTTCCACAAAACTGCTAAATATTGGTGATTGCTGAGCAGATAGGGGACATGGTGCCATTCACACCTCACACACAAAACAGTATCCAAAATGTACATTAAAGGCAATATTAATTTGCTTTAAGGTGTGTAAATATGTACTATGCACATTGTACTACACAGGCCTATCTCAACAAAGCTGCAAAAATGAAGGACTCATTCAATTTCTGTAGAAAGTGTCAAGAGGATCTGGAGAGTGTTGAACACATTTTTTTTGTCCCTAGAATACATCATACTTGAGAAAGAAAACAACAGTCATTAAGGGGAGAGTATCCACATAGTGGGAAATTGAAAGCAGATAGAATAAATGGAAAAATAAATGAATACATAGTAAGAAGTAAAAACTTCAAAAAAAGAAAAAGTTGGAAAGAACAAATGCAGAAAAGGGGAAAGGGGAAAACAATTGGAGTATGTATCTATAACAGAAGCAATCTGGACAATATTACTGTACTATTACTAACTGAAAATGGTAGAAGCATCAATAAATCTGAAATTAGGTGGAAGTGTTTACTAAATACTTTTGTGCTGCCTTTGTGGGGAAAAAAAATGTCAATTTATATATGTCATACAGTAATAACTAAATTATTTCCATTTCAGTATTGACTTAATTGTTGTCAAATAGCAGCTATTGAGCTAAAAGCTGTTTTAATCAGTGACTCTGAGCAAGTCACATTCTGAGAAGCTGCCTGAGAAACATAATGGAATATTTATGCTGACTTACACTAAATTTGGGAACATCAGACAGGTTTCAGGCATATTTAAGAAAGGTAAATTTTCTCATTATTTAAGAAAAGAAAGGAGAGGAAGCTGGAAGGTTTTAGAGTGAAAAAAATATTTTCTGTCAACAAGAGGGTGTGGCAGGCTGAATTGCTGCTAGTATAGTCCAGGGTAAGGAGTCTTCCTACAGTTACTGAACAATTATTTCAAGACCAGTCGGTGTGAGAAATGTTTATCTCCCATGAGGAAAACAGACTCACAAAATGAGCACAGAAATTTGTGATTGAATGGCCAGACAGCCCCATATCCATGTGTGCTTCTGTCAATGTCCCCAGAAAATCTGAAAGCAAATTCATGGCTTTCCCACCCTCCAGATGCTGAACATATAAAAAGAATGAAGGCAAGAAGAGCTGGGTGAAGTCCTGAGAAGGATGCACAGAACAGTGGGTTCTGTGGGGTTTTCTGAAGCTCTGCCTCTCTTACTTCTATAAAATTGGCCAATGTATGGAGGGAATTCTGTGTGCTGACTTTGCGAGACTTGTCTGAGTTGATGAAGCTGAACTGGACGGTGGATGTTGCCATATATACACAGAAATGAGCCAATGAATCCTGACAGCTCCCAGAAATTTCAGCCCTGAAAAAGTGCCCAGATGAGAAATGCAAGCTGAAAGGTGATTTGAAAATGCTTTTTAGGACACAGGCAGATCCAACATTGATGGGAGAAAGAAGACGAACGGAGCGCGGCCGACTCCTTCAGAGGATGACGAAAAGAATTTCACTTATGAAATGAGCAGAGGGAAGGAGGGTTAATGGCAGGATGAAGGACTGCTCAGACTACACACAGTGCTGCAGAAGAGCTTTGGATGAATCTAAAAAAAAAGCCTTCTCTATGCTCATAAAAGGTGCAGTAATCTGAACTGACTGGACTCATTGATTCTAACAAGGAGTTGTGACTGCCATCAGAACATCACACAGTGTAAGACAGATGTGTTTTCACAGCCCAGGCTCAAGGGATTGAAATACTATCTCAATATATTTCTCACCATCTGAAAATATATTTCTAAAACTTTGTTGTGTGATGTGTTACAAATTTAGGAAGGAAAACAAAACATCAATGATCAATCTGATTGGATACACATGGACAAAATCTCCCAGATCAAAGCAACAGAGGGACAGGAGGTTCCTTTGCTCAGAACTAAATCCTTTGTGGAAAGGTGAAAAAAATTCAATGTATGCCTGGCCCCCTATGCAAGGAAGGATCCACAATACAGATGATGGCAGCCTGGTACAGTTGGTTGGATGAAGAATTGGCCTAACAAGCTGTTCACAAAGAACCTAGCTAAGAAAAGACAACAAGCTGATGCCCGCATGCCATATGTGTGAAAAATAAAGAAACAAAACCAGCAATCTACTGGGTTTCTTCAAGCTCAGAAGAAGTAAAAAAAGGGAGATCCAAAGCTGCTGGCACTGAAGGCACCTCCTTCCTCCTCCATGGAGTACAGGAGAAGTAAAAGTGCATTTTAAAAGCTGATGGCACTTGCTTCTTTTGTCACATCCTTGCTGTCCATAGTCACAAGGCCACCTCTGAGCACAGCTGCTCCCTCTTTGTTACCTGATTTGGGAGCTTTTGTCCAGGCAGTATTGATTCAATCTGACTGTAGCTCAGCCATAATCCATGTAAAAAGGAAACACACTTAATCAAACAGAATGTTCCTCTGCTAACACATTAGCAAAACTGCCAGTTACACTCCTCTGATTTGGGAATTTGATCTTTAGGGGGATGATTGGTCAGTTTAAGAAAGTTTGGTGCAATTCACTGATTTTGGATCAGATTATTGCAACAGTACTGTAAAAGGGAAAGAGTCGTTGCAATCAGCTTGGTGATGAGTGATTGCTGTTGTTACAAGACCCACAAACATCAGGGTATTAAAGGAGATTAAAGACTGTTTTCAATCAAAGGAAATTAGTTTATCATTGGTATTATTGCAAAAAAATAGACAAGACTGTTATGAATCCCCCTTGGCATTAGGGAGAAAGATTAAATGTGAAAGACATGAAATTGTTCTATAAATTCACCCTGCAGACATTACCAAACTGATCTGCAAACACCACCTCCACAGTTCTGAGTTAAACAAAAAAAACCCAAATATGAGCAGAAAAAAGACAAATGTCAATACCAAACATGTATTTTGCTGTCCTGATTGTGAAATGAGTTTCTTAAACAGGATCTGACTTTGGACACCTGGCAGGAAGCTTCCTGTAAAGGTAAGGCAGTCAGGGACCCTGACTATAATCAGTTTGTATCACTGGGACTCCCCACTTCCCTTCTACCATAGTGTTAGCAATCATTGCTCAACACAGAAAAGATCACAGAGTCTTAATCAAAAAAATTCAGATTATATTGTGAGGGCTGAAATCATCAAGTACTGTATCTAGATTTTCTGTAAGACAATCACTTTAATAATCAGTACCATTAGGTTGTTTTTTAATGACCAAAGAACATTTTTGGCTGTATTATTTTTTGTTTCCTAAGTATTTATTGTACCCTGTATGAGTCCCTTCTCTCTGATGTCACAAACCATACATGACATATGCTAAAGCATTAATTTTCCTGGCAATTTTTCCAAACATGAATTCCCTAATGCACACAGAATGAAATGCTACAGTTATCAGCAGAAATGTGTTTTCCTCTAGCAATTCTGTATTCTAATAACAAATTGAACTGACAGAGCAGCTTTTAACCTTTCATACTGGGCAGATTAACATGATTTCAGCTGATGGATCAGAGCAGGTTAGGATGACCTTGGATCTTCCTCCACTGAGTCTTGTGGCTTTTTGCTAGGTCACTTTCCTGAGGAAACAAGCTAATGGGATTATTCTATCTGTGTATCCATCTGCTGGCTTTACTGCTAATTTTTGAACCTATGGATGAGTTTTGGACCAATTTGTCAGACCAGCATTTCTTGTCTTCCTACAAATTCTGTGAAAATGAGCAGTTGAATGAGTGTTATAAACTGATGGTCCCTGTGAAGGAACAGCTGCAATATTGGCTCAAATACAATGCCTGGCTCAAATATTGGCTCAAATACAATGCCTAGTTCAAATATTGGCTCAAATAGAATGCCTGGCACTGGAGGATCCAGGAGAGACCTGCTGTGATTGATCTGAGGAACTCTGAGAATTCAGCCCTAATTAAGCACTGGATAACCCAAACACCAGGTTCCCTCCTAAAGCAAACCAGTTTCCCACAGTCGTACTGTTCATCACCAATAGCTAATTAATTTATAATTTCAAGTGGTCTTTCAAGGTAAGAGATGATGCTCAGAGGGTTATTCTCAGTGTTTGCTGATTTGAAATTAGATGTACTGGCTCTCTCCTTGCAATCTGCTTTTCATAATGGCATTCAGTAGAACTCTGAAATTTTAATCCTGCCTGATCACAAGAAATGGATTAGTGTGGAGGGTTCAACATGCACATGGCAAAGCTCATTTGGCTTTAGATATAAAATATTCCTAAGCCTCTAAATTTTAGGGCAGGGTATATTTGAGGGGTCAGCATTAGAAAACTGTGTTGCTATATATGTAGCAGAGAATTTATGTTGATAGAGTTTGCTAGGAGAATTAATGTCTCAACATTATACTTCTGTGACATCAGAAAAAGGCTGGGTTCAGAATTGGCAGAATAAATAAACTGAGCACAGCTGCTGAATGTTCTAATGAATAATTCTCAGGGCCAATTTCTACAGATCAGGGGTAGAATGCAGAGGAGCTGGCTGCAATTTCCTGAGTCACTCTGGTTCTGTCATTACCTTTTTCACCAGTGTTATTTCTCTTTAAAAAATTGCTCAGTATTCTTGAGGCTTCACTGACACTCTCCTTTGAAATACTTCCAGAGCATTCAGAATTCCTGGAATCCTTAAATGAAGCAAGTGAATTAAGCACTTGATCTTGACTTTAAAAGAACAAGCAAGTGTGTCTCAGAAGCACATCCATTGTGCAGCCTTGATGTTCTAAAAAGGAAATTTTTCATGTACTGCAAGCAGGCACGAGCAAAATGTCACCAGAGTGACACAGAAACTTGATCTAAAAAATGTGAAGGCTGTTTAGGAGATGTTTAAAGATGCAGGAACACTAAATACTTCATCAATACAAACTAATTTACATTAAAAACATCTTTACCCTCTCAAGTTTACAGATAAGAGCAAATATTCATGAGCCCTGGTGAGTCAGGCCATGGCCCTTTTATTCCACTATAGCAGAAGTGAATGAAAAATAAGAAAAGTGATAACAGTGAGAATTAGACAGTTGTTAGAAACAGAGATTGCTGAGAATGGAAGCTAAAATGTCAATGAAAATTTGATGGCTCTCATACAGATCACAGTCAGGACCTAAGGAAATTCAAGCAATGCTGTAGGATTGAGCCTGTCCAAGGATTTAAAAATAGTCAGAATGCAGAAGGGAAAGATAGCTCCAGTGAATGTTTTTCTACACCTTTGGGAAGAACCATGGTGAGATCCTTATAATTTGCATGGTTAGAGAAAATATTTTGTATTTCATTTGCAACTAAAAAGAATCTAAACAAGCTAATGTTTTTACAGGAGGAATTTTTCAGTCAGGGATGTTAACGAATCAGTTGCAGAACTTTCAGTTCATTTTATACAAATGGTATTAAGCTTGGGAACTTTTAGAAGGTTATGAGCCATATAAAGTGATAACAATATTGAGGATAAATATCGTTAAACAGAAATATAGTAGGTTTAGATTAGAAATTAGGAAAAAACCCTTGACTGTGAGGGTGGTGAGGCCCTGGCACAAGTTTCCCAGAGAAATTGTGGCTGCCCCATCCCTGGCAGTGTTCCAGGCCAGGTTGGATGGGGCTTGGAACAACCTGGGATAGTGGAAGGTGTCCCTGACCATGGCAAGGGTTGGAACAAGATAATCTTTAGAGTTCCTTCCAACCCAAAATATTTTATGATTCTCTGATTTTCCACTCCATTGTTTCTATTTGTCAAACATAGCTACTCTTGAATTCTGGACTCAGCAGAATTTGAACATGACTGTTCATGATCATGCTAGAATAAAAAAATTTGATACCAGCCAAGATCTTTGTAGGATCAGTGTTTAATAATTAATTTCTGACCTACTGCCAGAGGCAAGGACAAAGCTTTTATATTCACAAAACCCAGAAAAGGAAATTTGCATTGTAAAAACAGGGGCAGAACTTTTCCTGAAGGATTCTTTTCAACAGTACCTGGTATAAGTTGCCACAAAACAGAACAATAAGCCTTGTTCATCTTTGATCCTGCAATATTTTGTGATGCTTCTGTGACTTCTTAATCAGAAATCAGGACTCAATCCAGGTCACTGAGAGCATTTAACTGCCCAGTGACTGAAAATGTGGCTGGCTTGGAGATAAAATATTTTAAAATTTCTAATAGAATTAATATACAAGAAATAGACTTGCATTTCCTTTCTGTTTGGTGTAATGTCACCTCGTTGGTGACAGCAGCCAGAGCTTTGCTCTGATTCCAGCAGAGCCACTGTGCCATCCATGCTTGTGTTTGCTCAAATCACATGGGACAAGGTACCTTTGAGCCAGTTTTGTTTGTCCCCATTTTCTGTGACATTGATGGTGATGAACTTCTCTGGAATCACAGGAGCTAACTCAGAACTAACTCATCTTGCACAGCTCATTAATATAAAAGGTGTTTTTATAATCTAGGAACTTCATTTACAACCTAGAAATAATATCAAAAACCCCAAAGAAAGCATCATAGGACACATGAGAAATACTTGTGGCACTGAAACATCAAAGCATCCCCACAAACCTCTCTTATATATACAGGATATGTTGGAGTGCCCATGTTGTATTTAACATATAATACATGAAGTACACACTTCTCACATCGTGAGCAAAAATGTCTTTGTGAGTAAAATATAGGTATATTTTAACAACCAAATAAGCCAAAAGCAGTCAGGGAATCATAGAGTGTTTTGGGTTGGAAGGGACATTAAAGATCATCAAGTTCCAGTCCCCTGGTCAGTTATGAGGTTTAATATAACTTAATACAAGAAACAGACTTGCATTTCCTTTCTGTTTAGTGTTCTGTAATACTCAAGAGTTGTTGGCACACAGAGCTGGTGGCAAAGAACACAGCAAAATTAGAAATTTGTTATGATAAATACCTAAGGAATAACAACAAAAAACCAGAGATTGGAACTGGTAGCTCTTATTATTTTGTTTATATCTTATCGCGTGTTGAAGAGATTAATTGGAGCTTAATTGACAGGACAAATAGACAAGGCAGCATCTTTTTGGATGTTTCCTGGGTGCCCCAATAGAGTTCTGTTTCCTCTGTTGACTTGTTGTTCAAATTATTTCAGAGCTATTCTGTTCAAGTGGTTCACCTGACTTTGACTAGTACAAAACATTAAATTTAAGTGGTCATAAAAAAAAAAAAAAAACAACTTTTTAAAGAGTGTCTCAATGCCTCAAATTTTTGATGTTTAAATCTGCCAATTCTGACTGAGCCCTTTAAATAATGCTAAAATGTACTCATTCAAGGGGGATAAAGCACAGAGAGAAAGATTTGTTCCAGAAGCTACTGGGCAACAGGGATGAATGAGAGTCAGAAAAATTGCTGAGCATTGGCTGTGTCCCCAAAGCTGGAGCCAGCACAGCTGTGCTGCTGCAGGCACATCCAGGCAGAGCAGGGGCTCCCAGTGTGCTCACACCTCCCCAGGGCTGGCAATGTCTCTTCCCAGGGCTGGGAATTCCTCTGCTCCCACCCCTTCTTCAGGGCAGCTGAGGCAGCAGAATTAACACAAGGGCTTGGTTTTGATATCTGGCACAGGGTACCAATATGGTTAAATCCTATGGAAGAAAAAAAAAAAAGAAAAAAAAAAAAGAATTATGCCTCAGAGATGTCTCTGTGCAGAAATGCTGTGTTTTATTCACTTGGTTAGGCTGGGACTGCAAAAAGCAGTGAAGGCCCTGTGAGAACAAAATGCCATAACACAACCATGAGGCCTCTTACAGTGAGAGCCTTTAACTTCCCAGTGACACTCAGCTGAAAATGTGGCTGGCTTGGAGATACAATATTTTTTAAATTCTAATAGAATTAATATATAAGAAATAGACTTGCATTTCCTTTCTGTTTGGTGTAATGTCACCTTGTTGGTGACAAGAGCCAGAGCTTTGCCCTGATTCCAACAGAGCCTCAGAAACAACAAGGTGGAGGAGCAGATTTAAACCTTTACAAATGTTAAAATGCTTCTCCAGGAATTCCAAGTGCTGCTGCACACCTTGTGCCATGGGTTGTGTTTGATGCCAAGACTGGCTGTGTCAGTAATGTGTTTTTGTAAAATGTTTGTATCTTCCCTGGGCCTTTTTAGCTGGGTCCAGCTCAGGTTGAGGATGTGTATTTGGTTCAAGGCTCTGTTGCCCTCAAAAGTGATCACGTGGTTATCATTCACATCAAAATATTTGGTTAAAGCAATCAGACACATTTAATGTTGAAGCACACTTCTCTGGATCCAGAGCCCAGGACTGGCTCAGTACTGGGCCTGTTGAGGGAGACCCAGCGTGCTCCAGGAGCATTTCTTTAATTGTTGCAATGAAATGACCATCATCAAGGATGATGGATGATAAAGTGATACCACATTGATGCTGTGATTCAAATTGGAGTTCATATAAACAGGCATCAGAGCTTTTGGCTGCTGCTGATGTCCCAAATTCATGATCCAGATTCTGTTTCCCATGTGTATCCTGGCCCAGTCCTATCCTGTGGGCTCACCTCACAAAACAAGAATATTTCTACTACTAAATGTTCCCTATGAAGAAGTTAGAGCTTAATTTCTTACCAGGTTCATACATATTATTTAATGAAGTAAATTCATGGTAGCTGAAGAGAAGCTAGGAGTGTTTTTAAGTCTAGAGATGTCCCACAGTGTGCTCAGGCTGCTCCTACTCCAACTCAGAGCCCAGGCCAAAAGTAGATCAGAAATCACAATTTTGCCAGACATGCAGCCAAATTCTCTAATGTTCCATGGCTGCCTTTAAAATGAGAAAAGTTCAACTGATGGAGTGCTAATAAAATATTGTCCTACTGCTAACCCATAAAAAGACTCTAAAATGGGAATATATACTGAATGAAATGGTAAAAAGTCACAAAGGCTGTGGTGACTCTTCTTCAGTTATTTGAAGACTATTTATTCTCTAACTTCTCCTTGAAATAAAAGTGACCTGGGTAAGATGGGGAGTCAGAGGGAAGGGAACAGATGCTGCTGACAGGAACTGGCAACTCTTCCATTATGAAAGAGCAGCAAGGGAAGAGTGGAGCCAAGCAGAGACAGGCAACAGATCCTTAGGAGAAGAGAGAGAATTTCTATTATCTCACTGCAAACACAGAATCACTGGAAAGGTGGCACCTTGGTAAAGCAGGAAGAGAATTTTTATTCACTTCTTTCTCTTCTTCCTGAACATTGCCTCTAAAATTTCTGTGTTTTTCCCCCTCAGGCTGCATTCTGCTGACGTCAGATTTAACAAAAGGGAAAATATTTTCCTGAACAACTGACATAATAACATGAAGTCACATATTTCATAAAATTCAAAGGACAGGCTGATAGTTTAGATTATGTCCTCTTTTCAAATATTCCTTTTAAAATATTTTTTCTTTGAAATTTTGTGCCCTGTACGCAATAAGAAATGCAATTAGGATTCAGCCCAATAATCATAATTCACATGGCTTAATAACTGATAGGCAGAGAAATATCAGTTCTATTATGTTAAATAAATATAAGTAGCATCAGAATCAAGCCCAAATGTTAATTTTTAACTTTTGTGTTTGGTTTAGGTCATGGGCCAAGCTGAATGACAAAGTAACAGTTATATAATGCATTCACAGAACTGAAAATTTGACAAAAATATCTCACTTGTACCTGACTAAATATTTGCCTTAAACACTGTAAATATTGTAGGCTTTTTTCATTTCAGCAATCTGAGGCCTGACCTTTACTGTCAGTTCCATGTTCAAAACTCCATAATCAGATTACAAATCATGAGACAGAATGAATCTTTCTGTGTTTTTCTTTTCTTCTTCCACAATTATATTGAACATAGGAAACAGATGCTGTTTCTTGAGCTGTATAAAATTAAAGGCATTTGAAATCTGCAAACTTGCTGCTTTTTAATTAAATTATAAATGCAATACTGAGTGTAAGATGAGAGGAGTTTGATTAGGAAATGAATAGAAATCAAGTCAGGGAATCAGCTTTCTATAACACTGATCTTCCAGAAAGTGGGTTTCATTTCTCATAATCAAAGTGTACCAAGTACCAGAGTAAGACACTAAAATCCAGCAGTGTGCTCTGCAGGACCAGCTCTTGGTCAAACACAAACCTCTCACAATGCACATGGCTGCAGTCCTAATTCCTCTATCCCAAGGGAGCCCACATTTCCAAAATGGGCAAAACAGGGTAAATATATTGATGTTTTTAAACTAAGTCTGTTAATTTCAGAATGTTGAGTTAAAGGTATGTTTTTCTGTGAAGATCCATCAGTTTAATTCCTTTCCACCATTGGATTTCTTTGCTGTACAGACTCACACAGGCTGATAAAGTGTCACTGTGGTATTTTATGAAAAATCCCTTTGCCAGGATTTTTCTCCTGAGAAGCTGAGAAGCCTCAGAAAAGAAATGTAAATAATTATCTGATTGCTTGGGAAGGTGGTCTGGAGGTTGCTTACCAAATGGTGCATCTTTGATTGGTTCCATGTGAATTGTTTTTAATTCATGACCAGTCACAGCCAGCTGTGTCAGACTCTCTGGGTCTGTCACAGGTTTTTATTATCCTTGTTTTCTAGCCTTCTGATGTCTCCTTTCTCTTTCTTTAGTATAGTTCTAGTATATAATTTTCTTTTAATATAATATAATAATATAATAAATCAGTCTTCTGAGAACTTGGAGTCAATTCTCATCTCTCACCTCATCCTGGGGACCCACAACACTGCAACAATAAAGGATTTTAACTTGGCTGATTCCCTGTGCAGAATAAACAACTGTCAGATTGCAGCATGAAGATCTCAGCCTGGCAAAGTCTGCCTTAGATCCTGAGAGCATGGACAGCTCTCCTGCAGTGCTTCCCTTCCTGCACTCTCCAAAACTGCTCCATACTTGGGAGGATTTGAGAAGGAATTTTGAACGAGTTAGAGATGGGACCTCTGAGTTTTTAGATGATGCAATTTGTTTTTCTTATCTTTTACACAGACAGGAAGGGTGAGTTTGGCTCACATCTTTGCTGCATGGTTTAGAAGGTCACAAGACTTCTAGTTATGAGACCTTTTAAGGATTTATTGACCAATAAAACACTGCCAACAAGGATATTTATGGTTTTGACTTAATCCTTAAATATTCAGTCTTATGGACTCATGCTACAGTAGCCAATCATGACACACAAACCTACAGTGCTGCATTCTAAACCTCTTGATTATCTTTGTAATTACTTTTATTTTTTCTATATCTTAAACTCTAAAACTCCAAACTTTCCTCTTCTTAGCTTAAGGTGTCTCTGCTTTTAACTACAAATCCACATTCTCACTTCCAGCACCTAAGTTTGGAAGCCTCTTCCAAAGTCTCAGATCAAATCCTGTGTTTAATTCTAAGCTTTGGCTGAACAGGACCAAAGCCTGAGAGTTCCCTGCATTTTGGATTCCAACACATACTCTGCTGTGATCACCTTCCAAATTAGCTTTAATTTCCTCCCTTCTGAGAACCCAGAAACAATCCCAGTTCCTTTAGAGAGAGAGAGAGATGTTGCTCCCTGTCAGCAATGAAAAGGAGGGTGTATCAGAGCAGATATTAAAATTATTTAAAATTTTAAAATTATTACTGAAGTGAACTCTGTTTTCTTGCAAAAAACAGGGTAAAGAAGAAGGTATCAGAGGATAAATATGACAGTGATTTAATCTGGCTACTTATAACTCTATTTCTCATTGTTATTTGCTCAAAGACTGTGGGTTTTAAGGGTGAAGGTTTCCTCTGTGATATTTGCATATTGCCCTTTCAGCCCTCACCCAGTCCCAGTGGATGAAGGGAAGGTGTGAATCTGCTTTTTGGTGTGAACCTGCTTTTTTAAATCCATGGCTAAAGAGCAGCATGGCCCCTCTCATATCCACTGTGGCAACTAAAAAGGCACAAACCTTTCAGAGAAGATTCAAGGAGGAATCTTCTTGCCTGTTATTGTCCTGGAAAAAATGCACTTCAGCACAAAAAAGTCAAAGAAAAATGATTTTAAAAGGAATGTATCTGAAAATATGACACAACCTAAACTATCAGCCTGTCCTTTGAATTTTATGAAATATGGACTTCATGTCATTGTGTCAGTTGTTCAGTTCTCTTCAGACCAGAGGTTGTGTTCTGAGGAATGAAAACCCTGACACAGCCCAGAGTCAAAACTGAATTTAGAATACAAATGGTAATTTAACCTTAACTTTATGCTAATAAGTGCCTACAAATACACAGCATTGCCAGAAGAAGATGCATCACTTTCTTGGCATTTCCATGGCCTGAATACTGAATCAGCTCCTGGGTATTTGGCTTGATGGGTTTGATTCATTGCACAACCTGGAGAGCTGAGGCCAAGGAAAGCTTTTGTAATTATCACTTTCCCTGAGTGAGGGAGAAAAGCCAGTTAATGGTTGTAATTGTAGTTTGGGAGTGCAGATAGGATAACACAACAGTGATGTCAGTGCAATAACAGGCAGGCTGCATCTTGGTCTGGCAAATGAATATTCTACTATAAATGCAGTGCATATTAATAAAAAATAAACATTTTATCTATATCATGATTCTGGGTTTATTGATTTATTAATGAAAAAAATATACTTTGCCAGGGAAAAAAAGAGTGATTGGACTGTGAAATCTGACATTTGTAGCTGGCTAATATTTAAAACCTGTGAAATACAAAATACAAATAATTTCATAAAGACTGGAACCTGTGAGGCCAGGTATCCTTTGGGTTTTTTTTATAAATACTTCATTATTTTTAAGATTTCCTTACTTTTTTTTTCAAATTTGGTTGAAATCTGACCAGTCCTGAGCCACTGCAGTGACAGATTCACACAACTAATTGGTGTCATGAAAAGATCAGACACATCTAGGTATTTCTCACTCTTCAAACTCCTGTCTGGAGATTACTCCCAGCAGCCAAAGTCCTTTGTGGAGTTTTTTAACATGCCAAAATGCCACTGGGAAAGAATTCAGCAGAAATTCAGAGCTTTTCAAGGCTGCATGTGCCACCCCATGGCCATCTACAGTACCTACAAACTGTCCTTCCTGCAGCAGGAATTGCACATATTTTACAAGATCTCTCCAAACTTAAAAGTTGGAAGTTGGGAGTTTTTTGATTTTTTTTTGTTTTTGTTTGTTTGTTTGTTTGTTTTGTTTTTTTTGTTTGTTTGTTTTTTGGTTTTTTGGGTTTTTTTTTTCTTTTTTTTTTCTGTCAGACAACTGAAAAGATTGAGGCAAGAGCTAGATATCTTTATTTGACAGAGACCATATCTTAAACATTTAAGGAAATTTAAGCAGCATGAAAACAGAACTATAAAACAACATAAAATATACCACAAAATGCATGATAAGGGATGGCATGCAGGGAAAGTAAAGGACAGTGAACAAGGAAAGAGTTTGTGGTGTCATTAGACAGGTGCAAGAAAATCAGACCATTAACTGGGGAACAGGATCTTTTTTCCTGTATGCTCATTTAGCATTTAACACCTGTGTAGTGCTGGTGGGATGGACACAATAATAGCAAAATGATGTTGTGTTCCAATGAATAGAAATGAAAATAGTTTAAAAAACAGCCCATGAAAGCACTGAGCCAAAGTGTTCCACAGGAGTAAATGCAGGTGCTGCAGGTGGTGCTGGGGGGGTCTTCCAAGCTGGTCCTGCACCTAAACTTGAGTGGGGGGCACTGGTGAGAGGTGAGTGTGAAGAGACAATTTGCAAAAAGAGGAGAAAGGGCAAGGTAGGAAAAATATGATAATGAGGAGAAAAAGACAAGAAAAGACATTCTGACCATTTAAAGTTTGCACATAGCAAAGGATTTACTCGTTTACACACAGCACAGGACTTTGTGTGGTTAATACAAAATCCATGAACTGTTTTTCACTGTCACCATGAGATCACTTGTAAGACTTTTTTTTCTCTGGCCTCTTTATAGTCAGTAAGAGGAGTGTTCATGTTCAGTATTACCAAAAAAAGTCCCCAAAACAACACCCAACCAAGTTATTTTCCTCAGGGCCCTTTCCACTATCCCAGGTTGCTCCAAGCCCCATCCAACGTGGCCTGGAACATTTTCAGGGATGGAGCAGCCACAGCTTCTGTGGGCAGCCTGTGCCAGGGCATCACCACCCCAAATGCCCAAGCAAACAAAAGAAAACCCTCTAAAAAAGTCCCAAAACATAATTATGCCATTAAGTGAAATACTGCATCTCCAAATGGGAATGCTCTGAAGCCCAGGGAATTTGTTTTGATCTTGACAGGTTGTGAAAAACACCAATCATTGTTTTCAAAATTTTAAAAGTTAAATAGTAATAAAATGGTTATAAAAATAGTAATACAATGAGAGGAATAGAAATTGGGACAATTTGGATTAGGACAATATGAGACAATAGAAACAAAGAGTTATGGACAGTCCAGGTACCTCTTCTGGGCAAAATAAGCCCGAAAAAGGACATTTATTAACTGAGGATTAACCCTTAAAAACAACAGCCTGTTGCATATTCATACACCTCATTCATGATGCATAAATTCCATTCAAACACAGGATTCTGTCTGGGCAGTGTCAGCTTCTTCCTCTGAATCCTGACAGTGGCTGAGTGAGGAAGGAAGAAGTTCGTTTCTTCTGATTATGGAGCAATAAATTCTCTTTCTCTGAAAGATTCAGGTGTCCTGTGGCTGCTATCTTGGTGCAAGTCCTCTCTTTAAAAGAAGTATCTTACATAGCATAGTTCCTATTTTAACCTTATGTTATAGCCTAAAACTATATTTAACGCACTACTTAAGAAAATTAATACAGAATAACTTCCTAACATAACACATCTAATATTAATTTTAATATTTGTGAAAAGCCAATCATAAAATACACATTTTTCACACAGCTGAAATGTTCTGAGCTCAGAACCTGCTGTCCCTCAGGCAGATGAGATTTTGCTTTCAAGATTGAAAAGGTCTTTTTGCTCCCCTCAAGATCTCAGCTTACATAAAAAATAAACATTTACATGCTTATGGTAAATGCACTTTAAAAAGCTGAAAATCACCATCTTTACTAAAATTGTAACAATACAGTCAGAATTATCAACTATGCAAAGGAAGAAATGGATTCACCAGTTCTGTCTCAGAGGTACAAATGGGTGTCCTCAGACCACTGGTGTCACAGTGAGCTGCTCAGGGCAGGGTTTGTGACAAAGGTCTTCCCTGCATCACAATATCAAAATGATTCTTGTAAGGCAGTTGAATAAATGAGTGCAATCATGAAAATTTCAAAGCTGAGATTTAGCCAGAAAATGTTGTGACTTACTTGCACGGATAAAATGCACCCTGTGTCTGTCCTGACACGAACATGCTGTCCTGTGATACAATGAAATGCAATATTCGGGTGGGATTTGATTTATTTCTGAAATCCCTGTCCTGTGATACAATGAAATGCAATATCTGGATGGGATTTGATTTATTTCTGAAGTCCAAGAGCCAAATAAACACCAACCATAGAGACTTTAGGGGGCTTCAAGCCACCTCTGTCTGGGTAAAACTTAATATTCAATCGCTTGCTGCTTTGCAAAATGTTTTGTTCTTATAATCATAAAGTTAAGCATAAAACTTCCTAATATTTGGTTACTTGCTGCTTTGCAAAATGTTTCTGTTCTTATAATCATAAAGTTAAGCAGGCCAATGTTACATTAAATGCCTCGTACAACTTAGGCACTTACTCTGCTACACTGAAAAATTCTTTTTACAGAACTGCTTCAAACTTCCTAAACTTCAGCCTCAGAATTCAATTAGGCCCTCTAAATATGCATTTTATTTTCATTCCCATGATACTGTTTACTCTGAAGTCTCCAGTAGAGAATCCTGATTGAATTATGCAGCATGAACTCAACCCATGTGTAGAAATGCATACAGAGAAGAAGCTAATAGTGTTTTTTCTCCTTTTGCACTAATTTTTTTTCAGTTGTTTCTGCATGATTTTCTTTTTCCCACTCAGAAGAAAGAATCACAAGCATTACCTCTAGTCTGTTTCATTTCATTATAACTTTGCTCTCTTGAGTGGAGGCAAATAAATTTATTTTATTCAAGGACTGCATTCCAAGTTAAGCACCAAATACCAATATCTAATACATAGTGCTCCTTTTCTCTTTCTGCAGTGTCATATTTTCAATCTGTTTAAATCCCTCTAAACCAATCTTGGTCTGGAAATACCTACACTAGTTTCTACAGTCAAACTTGAGAAAAAACCCACATAACTTCCACCTGATTCTATAAGATTCCTTAAAGAATTTGTGGTAATCAGTCACCTTAAAAAGAGAACCACCCAAGAAAAGAAGCAGGTTCCCCAGCTTTTCAATTAATGGAAAGTTTTCTTAAAAAGAATGAGCTGTGAAAGCCAAAGTAATTACTGCAGCTGTTAAAAATATTCTTTCTCAAAAATGACTATGTGCTAAGATTACTCATCCAAACCCCTTTGCTTTGGCTTTCATCCCTACAAGGCTGATTTATTAATTTCTCCTTGCCAGAACAGAAAGATCCTTGGCTCGAGAGAGAGAGAGTGGCATTAAAAGCGAGCAGAATTCTATTTATAAACAACCTCAAATGCAAGCTGTAAGTACAGGAGTACCTGCAGCTCTAACAATCATCCCTGAACAGGGAAAGAAGGCACACCTGAGGTGCACAAGCTTGGAGAATTCAAGCAGAAAACAGTCCTTGAAATGCTGCCAGTCTAAATTTGAATCTCCCCTCCACCCAGCGTCAAGGTTGTTCATACAAAGGTTATGTAAGAGACTTCCAGTGCTTCCCCTACAAGAAAGGATGTGCAGCAACTCAGAATAATCAAATTGCTGTTGTTAGGAGGCAGTTGGATAGCTTGCTTGCTCTTTTATATTTCCTTTTTAAAAGCAAGACCTTCGTATCTAGAAAGAAAAGAAAAAGGTAACAAAAATTCAGTCGCTGTGGGCTCAAAGCTTCAGCTGCCACCAAGAGAAGGAAAGGAGAGGGAGAGTTTCCTTTCCTGCCAGCTGTCTCTACATGGAGCCTGTGGAAATGCTTCAAAATATTCCAGATCCTTGTAATAAATTTGCCTTGTTAAAAGTTATTAACTTGGAATCATAAGAAACAGCTTCTAGTTTGAAGTATCTGTAAAAGTTTACCATGGATTATTTATTAAGTCTTCTTCAAAGTGAGTTTTCCCCACTGTTTCCAATTATGCCAACAAGAATTGTACTACCAAAAATAAAACTTTTCTTCATTTCCACTTTGAAATATTTTTAAATTCTGCCTGCAACAACAACAACAATGGACAACTGACATAATTTTGATTTTTTTGTAAAATTTTGATTTTTTCTCAACTACAAATTCAGAGAAAATTATTACAGGAATGCTTATTTGTTGTCTGGAATTTTTTTTGTGTCTGATTTTCATTTTTTATAAATCTGGTATGATCTATGGCATCACTGACACCCTCCACATGCCCCATTAGTGAGGGATTCTCTGTGAGTAGACTTCATGCTGGCCATTGATTTTAGATGAATTTCAATTGGAAACCCTAAGCCAGAATTGAGAATGACAAGAAAAAGAAATCATAAAGTTTACATTGGAATTACAGGAAACCCTTCCCATTCAAAAAAACATTAAAAAAACCCCAAACCACACAAACTCACAGCACTTTGCTGGATCTCTCTTGTTTAAAGGCCCAGAAAACTCTTCCAATCTTTCAAGCATTTCTCCAGTATATTATCCACTAAATTATATTATAGTGAATAGATTATTCACTATATCATGATATGATATGATATGATATGATATTATTTCACTAAACATGCTATTTCAGTTTTCTTTTGCAGGATGTTATTATTTCCTCTAGTGGATTTATTTTTTTGTAAGACTGCCCTTTCAAGAATACTTTTTCAGTGTTTTCCTTACCATGAACTGAATTTTTGATTTCTAGATTATTACTCCTTAGAGATTTATTATTTGATGTTACATCCAACATTTGCATCTTGCTTAATTCACATTCCAGCTGATAAAAAACCCCATGAGGATCCAGTAGCAAGAGTTTACATTACAACACAGCAGGAAAATGATCTTGTTTATGTATCTCCAAAAGATAAGCTCTCTATGTGTGCATTAAAAAGTCTAAAAATTCCATAAAATTCTTCTTAGGACAACTTAGTCCACTCTGTCTATACTTCCCAATGTGAATATCATTTGAAATGTTCAAAAATGCAGTTTTTATCTGACAAAGAGACGAGGTGACTGAAGCACATTTCTGCTTCCTAGATATTACCTGATCCACCTATTGCAGGAGCCTGCACCAACCAAAGAGACCTTGGTCTCTGCACTCTCACTCAAAAAAAATCTGTTGACTTTTGATGAAAGCTCTTTTAGGGGTCCTGTTTGTGTAATCAAGATTTTCTGGTTTATTTTATGGATATATGTGCAAATATTCCTGTTTTGATGCAGTTCCTTTTAAGAGCCCTTTGGTCAAAGCTCCTACCAGAGGTTTGAGGTATTTGATTCAAATAGTTGTGAATAGAACTGAAACTGGAAATGGATCCCCTGCAACACATCAAGTGTTCTAGAAACTTGGTTGTTGATTTTGCTGAAAAATAGTAATCAGTGACATCATAAATATAATAATTATTAATTATTTTCTATTTCCACTCAAAATGTACGGATAACATTTGGAAGATTTTTTTTTGTTACAGATGAAGATACACCAAGAACAAATATTAGATTCTCTAAATTCTGCTTAGAAATGCAATCTTTATTTACATTTCCATTTACAACTGAACAGTCTCGATTTACATTTAGATTAAGTGTCCTTTATACAAAAGGCACTGAAAATTAAAATAAGTATATGAACAAATCCCACTGATATGTATTTTCTGGCCTTTTTGACATGACTTCATTTGTGGAAAGGACTCTGGGATGCACAAAGATGAGCTCTGGGGAGTTTTGACACAGACTTTGGGATGCTCAGGGTTGCAAATTTTGGATGTGACTTCAAATCGTGCAAGTTGGTTGGAAATTTTTATTAAAATGAGAGAAAAATGAAGTCATTTACACAAATCCTTGATAATAATGAGAATGATCATGGTAAAAATGCAAGACTGGTCCCACCTTCCTATTTTTCCCAAGTTCCCAGTGAGGTTGACCTCTTGCAAATTCTGCAGAGTATGTAAACCTTGTGAATGTTTTAAACAATACAGTTTTAATCTAATATAGCACTGCAAACGCTGAAGAGCCTGCAGGCTACCAGGCAGATCATTCAAATGTAAAAACAAATTTGACTGGAGTCTAAACAATGCTGGCCTCTGTTGTGAACTATAGCTTCCTTCTGACATGCAAACAGAGAATGCATCTTGCCAAGAGGGGATTAGCTTGGAAAGCCTCTGTAAATGATACTGAGATGAAAATAAACAGTTTCACAGCTGGGCATGAGGAGCCTCAGAGATGTGCCTGGTGTCAGGAGGGCTCATTAGCTTTTGGCTGCAGCCCATGCCTTGGCCTGGGGAAATGATGAGAATTAAATCACTGGTGCCAATCATTTCTCTCCACCATGACACTGCAGTTCCTTGCAGTGAGGAGCCACTTCCAATTCAAGATAAATAATTATATGTTTGAAAATGAAATATTCTTTTCATTTAAGTGTCTTTTATCTAACCAGTTTCCCTCAGGTTTCAATGCAGTGTCCTTGCTTGTGGGAGTCAGAAAAACAGAAACTTCCACAGACACTGAAGAGTTTGATCTGCAGCCTTAGAAGTTTAGATTGATGTAAAAACACAATACACAAACATTAAGCAGAAAAATCATAAACTTATGTTTCTATAGCTGTAAGTAAGAATATGCCTTAAGTAAGTAAGAAACTGTATTAATAACATGGTGAAGGGTTTATAATCAAAGGTTATGTATAGTTTATAATGTGATTATGTAGAGAAAGCTAAGAGTTTAGAAGTTATAATACAAGCATACATGTGTAAGTGTGACAGAAGCCCATTAGGCAAAAACATCTGCAGTGCAGCAAAATTAAGTAAAAGTATTAAGTTAGAAAAGCAAAATAAACTTTGTAGCATCTATCCATTAGACTGGAAAGTTAAATATTGTCTTATAACAAAAAATTTGTAACTACTTTTAAGCTATAACCAGCTGCTTACTATCATAAGTCTCACAGCCTCTAAGACTGATGTTTATCAAAGTAATAAATTGGTTTTAGCCCAAAAGGAGTCCCATTGCTTCATTAATAGCAGCAATAATGATCCTGGCTAGTAAAGAGTCATTTCTGGAAATGCTCTGCTCCCTTTATACTCTTGTACTTTGTCAGCTCTAATTTCTCAATCTTCCCTTTCTTTATCATCATGATCCAATTTCTCTCTCCTGGTTTTTTTAAACAGGTTTGAATGCTGACAGTGATTTGGTCTCACTCATCCTTATCAGCATCTCCTGCTCTGGCTGCTTTTGTTTTGGGATCAGTATCTCCCTCTGCCTTTTCCCCACATTCTCTCCCAAGGGAAGGGAGAAATTGCAGCAATTCCATCTCCCTGTTGGGGTGTGAAGAGCCAGGGAATCCAGGAAGCCACGTCCTCTTCTGCTAGAAAAAGGCATTCACACATTTATTCCCCTTTTATCTGCCAAATTTTTCATCACAGAGCTCTTGCAGGTTCTGGACCAGCTTCCAATTCAAAGGTTAGCATGGGGGGAAATAATTTTTCTTAGGAGATAATCTATATATATATATATATAATATATAATATAATATATAATATTATATATATAATCTATAAGAGCCTAAGAAAAAGAGAGGATAAAAGTTCCTTTCGAAAAGGAGTTTATGTCTCCAAGTTATACAAGAATAAAAAAATTTCAAAACACAAAAAAGCCCAAAACCAAAAAAAACCCCAAAACAAAACATAACAGAAAAAAACCCCAAAACAAAACAAAAATCAAAAAAGAACAAAAACAACAACAGCAACAACTAAAACCCATATGGCAATCTTTTCACAGAATACTGAAACTGAGACAAAAATCTGCATGTATAAGAAAAGTAAAACCACCTTTTTATTAGGAAGAATCTCAGAAAATATTTGGAAATGAATGACTTATGTATATACAAAAAATTTTGACAGCTAAGCAAGTCCAAATAATGTTTCAGCCTTAACTCTTATAATTAAAGTTGCAATTTTTGCTTGTATTTGTTCAACAGTTCTATAAATTCCTTACTTATTAGACACATTTATATACCATATAATTTAAATACCATACATTAGACTAGTTAGAAAAAAAGAAATCCTAAAAAGGACACAAGACTCACCTCCATATTCTTCATCAGGTTTTTTTTCAACCAAAGTAGGTTGACCTTTTTGAGAACTTCCAGATTTTCAATCCTGGAAATTTCATTTGCAATAACAATAAATCCTCTACAAATTTACACAATTTGAAGACCATCTATTTTCTATTTTCTCTTTTCTCAGAAGAGCTATTACTTTGCAGCACTGAAAACAAAATGCCATTTTTAATAGCAAAATATTAATCACTTGCACATAAAGTTGTTAGGTAGTTCCAAATAATTTGGGATCCCCCCCTCTGTGCAGAATTTTGTGAAAGCTTTTCAATCAAGAGAACAAAGTGGTAGCAGCTACCACAATTCAAGATAAATAATTATATGTTTTAAAATAAAATATTCTTTTCATTTAAGTGTCTTTTATCTAACCAGTTTCCCTCAGGTTTCAATTTAATCATTTTTAAAAAATATTGTTTCAAATGAGAGAGAAAAATATCCAAAAATATATTCTAAATTACAGAACTCTCTAATAAGTAATAAGTAAGTAATCTTTGATCCATACATAAAAAAGGATTTTTCAATACTTAAGGGAAAAAGTGCCAGGTCCTGATTGCTTTGAACTGTGCCTTCTTCCTTGAGCAGAAGAAAGGAGTGCTTGTGAAAGAATATAATTATTGTTGTAAGGTACTGGAAATTGTGCAAATTTATCTGGAAAGGAAACTCATATTTAACTTCCCATTAAACAGCAGGGAAATCCACAGCTCCTTGAGCAACAGGCAGGTCTGAAACCCTTGGAATACTTCATCCAAGGAAAATGTAATATAAATAAAAAACCAAAAAAAAGTTTGAGGAGCATTTTGTGCACCCAAACTTGGGATAATCTGAGAAAAGCAATTCTCTTTTTAGTCCCTCTTGATCAGCATCCTCATTAGACAATCCATTACATCTGTACTGGAAATGCAAATATTATTCTATTTATGTCCCTGCTGTAAAAAATGCATTATGCAATAGAATGTCTTAGTGCCATTACAGCCAATCAAAGGGAGCTGATTAACATCAAATGTGTCTTTTAGAACTTTCTCTGCACTAAAATGTGCAGTGTTTGCAATTTTGGTCCTGTTCAGTATACAGCAATTAAGTAGCTCTTTTTCTGCTCCCAAAGGACATTTGCAAAGCCTTACAGGAGTACTTTATACCACACCCCAAAATGCACCTTCCATCCAAAATAAAGTGTCTTACAATTATTTTGAAACATTTTTCTAAAAAATATTTTTCAATTATTGCATTGCAGAATCTGTATTTCTGATAGAATTACGATGGGAATCACAATAAAAGAAATTTGAAATTGGTTGGAATACTCCACTGCCTTTTTAATAAACTTTTTTTTCCTTAGATTTCAAAGGTCCAGAAAAGAATATAGTAAAAGCCCTTTTGACTGCCTTCATAAGGAAGGTTGAGGAATGGCACTCATCCTTGGACTCAGTAAGATGTATTTACACAAAGCATAAAGATGAAATAAAAACAAATTAGAAAGAGCTCATAATCCCCCAAAAACCTCACCAAAAGCCCCTCTGCATGTGTGAAAAAATCTACCAGAATATAATTGAGAGTATAAAAACCTCTGCCAGAATGTTTTGAAGCAATCACACAGCTGCTAGGATTAATCTTTAGAATTAACACTTATCAGCAATGAGTGGGATTCTTGCAGCAGGTTTTATTTCCTTGCACAGTGTATTAACCACACTGCACAGAAAACTAAATCCTGAATAAACTTCCACTGGATCAGGCTGTTCCAAGCTCCATCCAGCCTGGCTTTGGGCACTTCCAGGGATGGGGCAGCCACAGCTTCTCTGGGCAGCCTGTGCCAGGGCCTCATCACACACAGAATGAAGAATTTCTTCCTGATATCCAATATAACCCTGCCCTTTGGCACTCCAAAGCCTTTCCCTCTTGTCCCATCACTCCAAGCCTTTGTCTAAAGTCCCTCTCCAGCTCTCTGTAGGTCCTTGAGGCACTGAAATGTTATTTGAGATCTCCCTGGGGTCAGGTGTTGTCACAGACATCTTTTATGAAAAATCCTTTCTTTAAGATTTTTCCTCCTAAGAAGCTGAGAAGCCTCAAGAACAAAATGTAAACAATGATTATCTGCTGCTGTGGAATGCAACAGGTGGATCTGTGATTGGTCTCATGTAGTTGTTTTTAATTAATGGCCAATCACACCCTAGCTAGCTCAGACAGAGAGTCTGAGCTACAAACTTTTGTTATAATTTCTTTTTATTCTATTCTTAGCTAGCCTTCTGAAGAAATCCTTTCTTCTATTCTTTTAGTATAGTTTTAATGTAATATATATCATAAAGTAATAAATCAGCCTTCTGAAACATGGAGTCAGATCCTCATCTCTTCCCTCAACCTGAGACCCCTGTGAACACGGTCACAGGGTATGATGGTGGCTGGTGGTTGGGAGATTCTAAACATCTAGATATTTTTATAATAAAAGCTGTTCTGGCCACCTTCATAAGGAAGGATGAGGAATTGTACTTCTGCTTCCACTGGACTCAGTAAATAACAGTAAATAATTCACAGATAACTGCACTCAAAGCCTGTCTCACATTTCTGGACACATCTTCTCTGTATCCTCCTTATCATGAACTGGATTTTCAGTTTCCAGATTCTTCCTCCTTGTGGATTTATTACTCCATGTTTTACCCATCATTTGCAGATTGGCCAATTCATGTTGCCCTCCCTGGAGCCTTCTCTTCTGAAATACTCCAGTTCTTGCAGCCTCTCTCCATGGGAGCAGTGCTCCAGCCCTAATGGCACAGTGGAAATTGGGTTTTTTTGAGCTCCTCAGCCCTGCTTGGCTGGCAGTTTGACAGAACCCCTTGCAGACCTTCCCCATCCCTTTGCTGGGATGCAGATTTGAGCTGCAGTGACATCTCCTCTTGCTCTGTTTGTGTGTGTTGTGGTGGAGTGGGGCTGGTAAACTGGGTTGTGGAGTGCCAAAAAAAGAGAGAAAAAGAGAGTTAGGGAGTTTCCACTGTCCTGTGCCATGGGAGGGTGTCCCATGGGGCAGGGAATGGAGATTAACTGTGCCAAGCTGCAGGACTTTACTGAAGCTGGAATCAGTGACAAATGTGAGCCTCAGCTGAAACAGGCCACTGTCAAACCAAAATAAAGGGCTCACTGAGCCATTTACACTGGAATAATTTTATCAATGTAAGATCAATTATAATTAAATCACTATATTTTGTTGGGATTTTTTTTCTCTCATTATTTTGCTGTCAGACCAGCTGCACATTTCCCAGGGGTTGGATTACTTGGCAGAAAATCAGATCCTCACTGAAACAAATGTCATCAGAGATTTCTGGTTTGTGAATGCGGAGGTTAAATCTATTGAAAATTGGAAAGATTTTTATTGAAGCCTTTGCATTAATTTTTTTAAACATTTTTAGTAGAGAGGGAGAAAACTGCTCAAGCAGCTGCTGCCGTTCTAAGGTGGATCCTCTGTCTGCAGCTCACTGCTTGCACTGTTTTTTCTTGTCACAAGATGTCCCTCCAAGTCCACATAAAGCAGAACTTTCCACATTTCTACCTTGCAAAAGATGTTTTGGCTTCATCTTGGACTTTGCATCTACAGGTGCCTAATTTCACTTACACGAAGACAATAAATATAACTATAAATATAACTATAAATATAGATGTAAATATAAATATCTTTAAATGTACTGATTTTTTAGCAGAAGTAACTGATGAGTCTATGAGTCCAAATATGTTCTCCTGAATTAAAATATCCTGGCAAATACATAATGGAACAACTTGAAATTATAATAAAGAGATGTTAATCATCCGAAAATTGTGCACATTTTCTATTTCAAGGAAAAAGCCCCAAAACAATTGTCTACTCTGAGCTTTCTTTAGAGATATTATTATGGAATTTTGTGTAAGTGTTCTGTTCTCTTTACACCACCTCCTGCAAGAAAGAGGATCTGGTCTAGCAAATTCTTTTCTTTCCTTTCTCCTTGACAACAATTTACTCCTTTCTCATTGACAAGGAACCTTAGGGCCAACCTGCTCTGTAAATTAGTTTATGCAACAAGGCCAACTGATACCATTTTGTGATCTGCTTGATATTTTTAAACAGTAATTGAATGAAGAAACATTAAAACTGGACATGGCATCCAAATTCAGAGATTTTCTGGTACTATCAGTAGCAAATTGGAGCTGCTTTTGTTTCTGAGTGTCTGAGGGGATGACTCAGTGTTGGCAGTGAGGAAAGCCAAATGATCTAATTTGGATATAGGGATTTCTGCTTGACTGGAAAGAGCTCCTATCTTACCAGGAGGGAATTATTGTACAAATCAACACTTGGCCCTTTCTAGGTAACTGAATCATCTCAGAGTGACCTGCACTGGCAGCCTCAAATCTGAGTGCCTTAAATTCTTAATCTCTTTAGCTGCTGCAAACACACAGGGCAGCATTAGAATATTAATCATTAACTCACCTCATTAAAAGCTTGCTAATGTTACTGCTAGATAATCTTGTGCTGGTTCATAAAGACATTAAAATGTATATTTGCATGTGTAGTATTTTAAAAATGTCTGGCAGCAGTTGCTAGGTTTCTCTTTCAATGTAAAGGATTTTCAAATCTATCTCAGACTGAATTAATCACTTTGAGTGTTATCTTTCACCTTCTGCTGTGGCACATTCTGCTCTAATTCTCCTAATGCCTTTTACTATAATTTGAAATCATTTCACAGCAGTGAAAGCAACTGTTCAAGTGCTGATGGTGCTTTGCTGCTGTATATTTACTTTTGGAATTGTCCTTGTACTTTTGCTGACTGCCATGGAAACTTTTGAAACTGAAGTTCCCCAGATTCTCATGGATCACTGTGTGTTTCTGTCTCTGCCTTCTATGGTGTTCATATTTGATGGTTTCACTGACATTGCTAAACAGCCATCCTTGCATTTTTTTGTAGAAGGGTTCCCCATCCTTTAAAAAAATACTGTTTGTAATCAATGTGTGGCTTTTTGTCATTTTCTGCTTTGTATCACTGGGGTATTTCTGACTGTGGCATTTATTAATCCAAGTGCTTCTGGAATCTTCTCTGCAAACCTGTGTGTGTTCAGGTGAAATGTCAGATTAAATGGCAAGAAGCAGTCATGATAGAGCTCATGTGAATGTTTGAGATTACATTTCAGAAGCTGGGCTCTCTGTGCTTTAACCTTAATAGAACTGTTATCATTTAGCTTTTAGTACATTGCTAAACAGCCATCCTTGCATTTTTTTGTAGAAGAGTTCCCCATCCTTTAAAAAAATACTGTTTGTAACCAATGTGTGGCTTTTTGTCATTTTCTGCTTTGTATCACTGGGGTATTTCTGACTGTGGCATTTATTAATCCAAGTGCTTCTGGAATCTTCTCTGCAAACCTGTGTGTGTTCAGGTGAAATGTCAGATTAAATGGCAAGAAGCAGTCATGATAGAGCTCATGTGAATGTTTGAGATTGCATTTCAGAAGCTGGGCTCTCTGTGCTTTAGCCTTAATAGAACTGTTATCATTTAGCTTTTAGTATCAGGTAAGATCTATGAGACAGTTTTTGGATTGGGTATTTTTTTCCTAACAATTTAAGCAGTAGAATATTTTGATATGAGATGCAGCTATGTCTTATAAGAATTTAAAATAACAGATTTACAGACTCTATCTGGGTAATTTCACCCCTTCATTTGTGACTGGAAGCAGGATAAGCACAGGCAACAGTTGAAAAACTGATTACTTACATTGATGCCTCCATCTAACATGGCAGAGTCCTTACTGTCACTGAGGTTGAGAAAAATATTACTGAAACTGATGCTGTGGAGTGGCTAAAACAGAGGCTAGACAAAATTAACATAATAAAATCATGTATTTATTGAAGGCCTTCACTGGGAACACCTTGGGCAGTCAGAGCCTCTGAGGGGCTACACCCAGGATGGACAATGGTCACGAGTTTTTCATACAGTTACAAGTTTGGTCCATTTCCATACCAGGGGTTAATCCCCCAATCACAGTTTCAGGTAATGAAGTAATTTACTCCAAGTTTGCTCCCCCAGTTCACTGTTTGTATCTCTTGGGGCCTGAGACAATGAGGTGTCCTTGGGTTTCAGGCCTAGAGAGGAATTGTTTGGTCTGAACAAAATGGAAGAGCAGCAGCTGACGGGCTATGGAGTTTTACAGTTACACACTAAAGCAGTACAGAACCTGAAAAATATAAAACTTAAACCCTAAGACATCAAAACAAGACTTTGAGGGTTTGATGCAGGAGTGGTGATGCAGTGAGTGTGCTCATGAGAGTCCCATGAGCCACGGGGATGGATGTGGTCAGGGGAGGAGAGCAAAGAGCACTTGCTTGGTTTTGGCACTGCCAAAAATACATTTTATTTAGGGAGCACTGGGGCACTATCCCAACCTAGTTACAGCCTCATCTTCAGCATTCAATGGGGTAAAAGTGTTTTTTGTCAAGTCTGCCACTTGCCTGCATGGAATGGGGCTGCCCCTCATGTATCTGCAAAAGCACATAGGAAGGCTGAGTGATCCCAGATATTTTGGGCACAGCTTTTGGGAGTCTGTAAAGATGTTATACCCCACCCTGAACAAGACTGTCAGGAAAATTAATCCCCAAATACCAGAGGTTTATGTCCAAAAAGGAGACAGAGGAGTCCTTTGACTTTATTTGAATAAAGGGAGAGGCCATAGGGTGTTCCCCTGGGGTCTCTCACATTTTTGGAGGACTCAGCCTCCTTTTTATCCCAATTTCCTGGCTGCATTTCCCTTCTCTCTTTCCCCATTGGCTGAGGTACTTGAGAGGTTCAGACTTCCCAAAACACCTGATACCAGAGATTCCCCTCTAATGTATAACCCTCCCTTTTAATTTTTAATTCTTATGGAATTTAGGAGTTTTTCTTCCCCATTGTTTCTTTCATCTTTCAATGTCAAATTCCATTTTTCAGCAAACCTAAATTTTATTTGTAAAAGCAAATATTTTTTTCCATTCATCAATCAGTGGAATCCCTCCCATTGTTTCTTTTATCTACCAGCAGACCCACAGCTTGTTTGTAAAGACAAATCCACTATTCCTCTCAAACCAATAAAGTTTCACTAGTGCTTCTAAAAACAACAGGTAAGACATCACTTATAGAATGTTTTATTATTGCAGTAACTTCTTCAGCCAGCTCTGCTCTGGGTGTTGTGCTCACAGACAGAAATGAGATCAGCATTGATCTATAAATTAGCAGTTGCCTAGTGACTCATGGTCTTGGCATGCTCACTTTATGCAAACAGAAAATATCACTATGCAGTAATGGATGCATGCCAATTTTTTGTTAGGGTCACTGTCCCAGAGCTCACAGCAATTTTTGACATAAATTTTGACAGGGAGAGTAGCTTGAAAATGGAAAATGTTGATGGAAGCAGGGAATTGTTCAGAAACCATCAGCTAGGTAGCTGCAGAGGAATGTTGATATAAACAGACTGTAAGGGGGAAAGAGCACACACACACACAAATTATGAACCCAAATTATGAACAAATTATGAACCTTATGAAAATAAGCAGCAGAGAATAAAATAGAATTTGCAGGGTACAAGTTAATTATTTAAGAAAATGACTTAAAAGCATATCTTGAAATGGGGAAAAATAATTTAATGATTATTGATCAATTTAATTAAGCTATCTAATCATCTTATTGACCATCCAAATGGGAGTGTAGGTCCCTGCCAATTAAATCTGCAAATGGCACAGACTTGTTGAGTAGTAAGTAATGAAGTTAGACCTGCAAAATTATTTGAATTACCTAATTAAAAGCTGATGGTCCAGCAATATGCACTTCAATAGAGCTAAAAGCTCTGACACACCAGGTGTGCATGGGCTACAGCTGCCCAATGGATATTCCCATCTTGGAATGCTTTGCCTCAGAAAATGGATAAAGGACCATCCACAGCAAACTGCTCTTGCTGTAATGCTCTGCTTAAATTAACCAACGTGATTCATGGGTTTATCAAATAGATGAAGACAGAGAAAAGGCCCAAAGAAGGGATTTTTCTCTGATGTGCAGCACTCATACAACATCCCCTGTGATGGTGTGCTCATTTATTCTGTCAGAGATCCAGAAAAGGAGGCCACAATCTCAGCTGTGAACTGGAAACCAAACCTGATTGTTCACTGCTCACTGATGGATGCTGAAATGAATTGAATAGGAGCTTATAAAAAGCTACAGAAAATTACAGCTGGGAGCAGAGGGCTTTTCAGTATGACAAGGAAAGGTGCAGCAATGTCCAGCCTCTGCAGCTTTAAGTTGGCCAATGTACTGCAAAATGCATGTGAAGTATTGTCAGCATCAATGGGGTTGTGCTGTGTCACTGCTGAATCCTCCTGCACCATCAATCTCAGCAGGATCAGCTTAGAAATCAGCACCTGTGAAACTTCACCCTGGTATTTTCATGGACAATCTGGAAAAAAAAAGTGCAAAGTAATGCTTTTCACTAGTTTCAGCTTTATCCTTCTTTGTAAATTATCAATGATATCCAATGCACTAAACACTTTAAAAATTACAGTTTCTATTTTTCAAACCAAATTAATCGTAAAGCAAATAATTTTTCCAAGAGGAGGGGAACAAAATTCTCCCAGCTTTCTAAAGAGGATCTGCATATATAGGAATTTGAGTGTGCTTCTCATCTGAGTAGTGAAGAATATTTCCTATTTTTATAAAAGAAGAAACTGTGCTTGCACCAGTACTTTGAATAACATCACTGTCTTTGTTTCCATCCATTTGATCTTTCTTTTCATCCAAGGCCTGAGCAATCTTCACTGGTACAAAAGTAAATCTTCCATGGACACGGTGTCATTACAGGCTTGAGAATCACAGAATCATGGAATAGTTTGGGTTGGAAGGGTCCTTGAAGTCCATCCCATTCCAACCCCTGCCATGGACAGGGACATCTTCCATTAGACCAAATTTCTCCAAGCCCAATTCCACCCAGCCTTGGACACTTCCAGAGGTGGGACATCCACAAAAATCTTTAATTTTGGCTCTGATTTGCAGTCTCTGTGCCCTCCTGCCACTGAATCCCATGAAATGATGCCAGATTTGTCCCCACTCCAGGCTGGGTTCTGGTCTTATTCTTCCCTGGTTTTGGCTTTTTCTACACACAGGACATGAAATCCAACTGTCAGAGCAGGTGTGCAAGAATCATTTCAGTCTTTTGAGGCATCCTTATGAATAATCCTTTCCCAGAGCCTGGATACACCAGGATCAAGAACTCCTGCTCCAGGGTGGCAGGGAGGAGCAAACAAAAGGAGTCAGGAGAGTTTTGAGTAAATGCTGCAACAGCAGCTACCAGAGGTCTCTAGGGAATGTGAACCTTTAAAAAAGTAGCACTGAATATTTTACCTACCATTCATGGCAAAAGAATGGCACTTGGGAGCAGCAAGGAAATGCAGTGAGGGATTCTCACCTGAGGAATTCTGTTCCTGCATTCTTCTGTGGTGAGCAGCACATCTCTGCCTCTCTGAGGCACAATGGAAATTGAAAACCTGCAGGACTGGAGCAAGTGCCATCTGCTTTCCAGGATGAAATAATACCTTAATGGTTCTTTCTGTATGGAAAAAAACTTGCCCAAGCCCTATAATCTCATTCTGACAGAAATTATGAGAAAAGCACCTGAGATCTGATATCAGCAAATCTTCCTTGAGCTATTTGTATTTTTAATGAAGAGAACTGCTGATGTGATTTGCAGAACAAGAATAATTGAAATCATTGTTTTGAGCATGTAATAGACTCCTACATAACCAGCTTAAGGAAGTCTTTAAAAGAATATTTTTATTTCTCTTGTATTTGTTTTTTGTTCATATTTTTGACCTGCATCAGAGAGACAAGGCTAGCAAGCCACTTGGGAAGGCACCCCTTCACTCCAAGGCAGAATGGAATTTTCCAAACCATCCCCCTGTCCTGTTCCTGTAATTTTCTTTTGAAAGCCTCTGGTAGTGGAAATCCCAAAACCAAAGCTGAATGGCAAATTTTAATCCAAATGAACAGAGCAAGTTAGTAAATGCAAGAGAAAATAGTGGCATTCTTAATGACCACTTGATATTACATTAATCTGCAGATTTTCTGTAGGAGAGCAAGAACCTGGAAGTTGCAAAGTCTCATCTGACTGTGTCAGTTCTCTGAATTAATTGTGCAAATTTGTTTTCCTTTATGTTGCCCAAGGAATACAATTCTTGTTCAAAGTCATGAGCTGAAGATTGATGGCAGGAAATGGAATGAATTTGCTTTTCATCTTATAATTGTCATAGAGGAGACCCCCCCCTAATTTAGAGTTTTGAACAGCTTAATATATCAAAACCCTTCAAAATATAAATATTGAAAACATCCAAAACATAAGGCCATTTTTGAAATAATCTAGCAGGAAATCATATTTAGCTGTCACCAAGTCCCCATTGTAAAATAGTAAGAACACAGTCTAAAGATCTCAAAATTGCTAGAAATATAGAACTAATAATTAATAAAGTTAATATTGTGAATGAAAAAGTTAATGAAACATCCTGAAAGCTGTTAAACAATGTTACACTTTTGGCAAAGAAAGACTGAGAGATTATCAGCTTGTATTACTATAAACAACTCTATTTTGTAAAGAAAAAAATAAGGCTCTCTTTTTGTGTTGTAGTTAATTTGAAAAAAAAAAAATTAAAAAAAAAAGAAAGTGAAGAATTCCAGCCCAGTTCTGAGGACCACAATTGATGTATTTCTTTTGAAAAGGAGCAGCAAAAACGTGTCTTTGATCCCTCTTGTATAGCCATAGGTAAAAATGTTCCAGGACAAAAGGATTATGTATGAGTTTCTGTTATGAAGTGGCTCTGCTCTGACAGCTTGATGTGCTGATTTTCCAAGGCAAGGGAGAATTTTGAGAAGCCCAAGTGACTGAGTCCATCTGAGATGTGGAGTGATTCCATCAGGAGAGGTGTCAGCCAGAGCAGCCCTGAGTACCAGGAGTCCTGACAACTCCCTCCAGTTTCTCTGGGAGAGGAATGATGATTTCAGAAGTGTGGCTGAAAGGCTGCACTCACATTTCTGGGAAACTATTTTAGCAATATAATGCACCAGGGCTCAGGACATTGCAGTGTTTCATCTTTGGAGTGAAGAAAGTGCTTTTCTCTGATGCTTCTGTTGTTTGTGTGATGTCTGATGTTGGAAAGTTCATGTACACACCTTTTCCAGACCTTCCTCTTACCACTTCTCTCATTATTTATAAGAAAATAGAAGAGAATGATAGAATAAAATAAATAAAAAGATAGTATAATATAAAGTTATAGAATAAAATAATGTTAAAATCATTGGAAAAGACCTTCAAGATCATCAAGCTTCAACTCCCACTAAACCATACCATGACCACATACACTCACTTTGGGAATGCTTCCAGCAATGGGGCCTCCACCATTTCCAGGACAGCCTGTTCCAATGCTTAACCATCCTTCAAGTGAAGAAATTTTTCCTAATATCCAACCTGAATCTCTCTGTGTGCAGCTCAAGACCATTTCCCCTTGTACTGTCAAGAATCAGACCTGGACCTGGATGTCTTGTGCTCTTTTAGATGCAACTGGAAAAAGATCAGAAATCAAACATCATCACCTTCACCCCTCCAAAAAAACCAAAACAAAGTAAAAAAAAGCTTGAAGAAAATGCAAAATCCACACATGGCCTAAAGGCAGTCACTGTTCATTCCCAGAGTGAGATAAGCTGTGTGTGTGTCTCAGGAGGGAATTTCCAGCCAGTACAACAAAAAGGAGAATTTCTCTGTTGGCAGAAACACAAACACTGACAGCATCAGGTGTTTGGCTTCCTGTAGAGGAAGGAAAATGTGGCTCCCCAGAATGTAGGCTGTAGTACAGCATCATATTCTTGAGCACATCTTGGGCCAGCTGTGCTTCAAATTTTTTATTTCACTAAACTAAACTCTTCATAAAACCCAGTGGAGCAATTTTAACAAAGGCTGGTTTGCTATCAACAGCAACACTCACATGTGAGCAGAGAAATTGCCTTCTGGGGTTAGGGGGGACAGCAGACTTAATGAATTCAGCTGATGAGACTTTTTTCTTGGTTGTGCTTCCCACAGACCAAATTAATTCCAACAGATGAGTAAAAGATGGAAAGACATGCTAATTAGCAGCTTTTTTTTATGAACCAGTTCTCTACTTCAGAATCTAATTAGCTTTCTAGATAAGGCTTAGGCTGAAGTTTGTTTCTCCAGTGTAAGGATTATGCTCCTGTTTTTCCAGTGTTTGAAGAAAAATGCTTTGGATTGAAGGATATTCAGTTGTATAGTCCTTACTTATATATTTATGAATTGTATATAAACTTAAAAAGATGATGAGGGCCCTCTCTCATTACAGCTCTGGGGAATTAAAAAGCACAATAGATTCTTCCAAGACAGAGAAGGCAGAGGGAACACAAAGGATTGCAAATTGTGGATAAGAGCATTTTACCAGAGTGATGGAGAGCAGTGCTGGCTGTGAGACACCAAACTGAGGGAGAACTGAACAGGGGGAATCTGGGGGAAACAACTGTAAGAGCAGAAATGGCAAAAGCAATTCCCAAAATCTATTTGTTTTTTCTACAGTTTCTATGTTGAAGGAAAAAAACAGAAAATATTTAATGGAAAACAAGGATAGAAGCAAATGTGAAATCTAGAGAAAAGTATGAAAAAATAATGTGGCTGTGAGGATAAGATAACCTCCTGACAAAAGTTCTGTAGGTTTGGGGGAAAAAGATGAGTATGATAAATAGCTGTGCTGGAAGAAATAGAGTCATAGAACCCTGCTGGTTACAGCCCAGCACACTGGATTTACTACCATGAAACATTTAATTTTAAAAATTCAAAGACTTACTGGTGAGTAAATTCATTCAAACTTCCAAGCTACAATTTTTAATCAATGTTTGAAAACAATTAGGAAAACCATGAAAGAGGCTGACATGCTAGGCCAGAGCCAAACTGGAACTAAATTTTGCATTGAGTCTGATTTAAGAAACACTCAGGTATTTAAAAATAATGAAATGTTAAAATATTCTGTGATTTATGACATCCATGAATAAATCCACAGAGGAAGGGCATGTACTGTACTGCAATGGTGGCATGTAGTGAATAAAGATTTTGACTGTCTTAGCATGTTTGGAAGACAAGCCCTGAGCCTCAAGACTACACAAGTAGAGGACTGAGGTGAATTAATTTGCTGCTTGGTGTTGGTACAGGTCAACCACAAAGGATACTTCAAAAAATCCACCCAACACCCCAGCAGCTTCTAGCAGTGTGACAGATCTAGGACTGTGCTGCCACAGAGGTAATAAAGACAGGCTCAGGAGTCTGCTTTTCCTTTCCAAAACTAGCTCACATTTCTAGGGACATGGGAAAAAAAAAAAAAAAAGATAGAGGAGAAAGAATGAGAAAGATGTTAAATTTGGCAATGCTAATGAAACTCTGCATATTGAACGAGGATCAAGTCAGACTGATTCTCTCTTGCCAGAGAAATTTGATTGCTTTTTTAATAGAATTATAAAATATAATGGAAAGAGGGAATCCAAAATTTCCTTTTCATTTGATGGAATATGTATTTGAAACATCTCAAAACTTAATTGAAGGGGATTTAGAAGGGGTCTGGTAATACCTGTGTGAGACCCTGTAATGAAAGCAGCTGTGTTCAGGTGAAGTCTCCAGCTTTCAATAAAACAATGATATCTCAGATGTCCTTACAGAAGTTAGTGCAAACACAGTGTGGTGCTGCCTCCATCAAATCAGTGACAGGGAGCACTGGAGCTGCTCCTGCTGCAGGGGAAGGAATGGCCACACTGATTTCCCCACCCAGGTACATCAGACACAGCCCACTCTGTCCTGATCTCTTCCACTCAAAATTATGGACAAATTAATCTGCCTGCACTGCATGTGTCCCTGAGGACTGTTTATGAGATTATGGTGTGGGAGACAAACCAGAAATTGGTGATGTGTGGATGGGAAACATCAAACTGTGCAAGATGCTGCTACATTCTGGTTCAATGTCAAAACATTCCCTTCTCACTGACTGCAGCGAGGTTTGGTATTGACAATACTCTTGAAAAACCAATTTGGTCTTCTGTGAAATTTTAATGCCTCTAGATTCTCAGGAGATACCAGAGATCCAAGTTGGGCAGAAGCCAGGCAGAAAGCAACAACTATTTTTAGCATTAGTTTACACACCATTTTAATCTCTAGAGTTTTGGGTTGCAGTTGGATTCAAAAGATGGTTATGTGGGTTGGATCCTGTTTTGTCTTTTTTTTTTGTCTGGTGTTTCACCAGGATTGGAGGAGATGGATGAAGCTCCTGTTAAGACAGTTGTAACAAAATCCAGGTGGCCTCCAGGCTCCCTGAAGAGCAGGGCCTCCAAAACCAGAGCACAACAGTGGCTGAAAGGATTTCTGTCCCAGCAGAGCTGGAGCAAGGACTCAGAGCTGCAGAAGAACCTGCAAGCTGGTGATTAAAAATGTCCCTGCACTTCATGCAGGGACATGGACCAAAGCTGGCCAAAATTGATCCCCATTGAAATCTTGGAAGCAGAAAAGAAGGACTTACAAACATTCTGGAAAGGAAATACGAGCAAAGGAAATGCAATTGAAAAAAACAGAAAATTGGGAAATTTAGTGACTACAAGGTAATGGACTGGGACTAGATGAGGTGCAGTGCAATGGACCAAAACATGCCAAAACTAAGCTCACAGCTTGCTGATTTTTTCCTCTGCTTTTGCAACATCTGTGAGGACATGAGGGAGGGAAGTGGGGGAGGCTCAATGAGCTGGGGCAAAAGAGTGGGAAATGATGGCTGGGAAGAGGAGACAGAGAGGGCAAAAGAGTGGGAAATGATGGCTGGGAAGAGGAGACAGAGAGGGCAAAAGAGTGGGAAATGATGGCTGGGAAGAGGAGGCAGAGAGGGCAGAGTGTTCAAAGGATGGATCCTCCCAGTAACAATCAGGGGGACAAGTGTGGCTCTGTCCTGCTCATCATACTCGTAAATGATGTGGAAAACAGAGAACAGTTATAGGAACCCTGGATACTGAGAGTTTTGGGTTTTCTGTGCTGAAAGGCACAGACCTCAAGAGGACACTACATTTGACCTGAGGCTGTGGAGAAGCTTCCAAAATTGAATGATAGATCTGGGATTGTGGGTGTGGAGTTTGAATAGAGGTGTGTAATATCACAGGGTGGAAAATTGAGAGTTTAAGGGTTTATTCTGTTTTTTAGAATATAGTAATATATATATAAAGCTAAGATGGGGGTTTTAGGGTGGTGGCTGGTCCTTCTTCTTCACCTTCTCCATGGGTTTGGGTGGTTTTGTGTAATTGGACAGAAAAGTCCACATTGCGGGACAGGGGTGGTTGGTTATTGAGTTAAAAGTAAAAATAATTTAGGTGCCATTTCTTAATTGGGTAGGTTATCCTTAAAAGACCTTGTAGAGAGGAATGGTTAGCCATTTTTTAGCTTATTAGTAGAATGCTGTAGAACTCAAGCTTGTTGGACTGTGATATAGGTAAGAAATAATAAACATCTGAGTCTGAATATGAAATATCATCTCAAGCATTTCAATCCTGACCTTGACAGAGGCAGAAAAGAAGTTAAAGAATTGACAAACAGTGATGTGACAAGGACTACAAATTATCTGGAATTAGGTTAGTAAGAACTAAAGCTGTCTGCAAAGAGTTGCAAAAGGGACCTCATAAAATGTGAGTAACTGGATCATGAAACTGTAGATATCAAACTCCACATTGATAGCTGTAGGAGGAACAGGCATGAGTAGATATGCACCAATGAGCTGCAAATTAGGTATCACATCTCAAGAAAAATGATCTGAGTTATTGGGGATAATTCAATGAAAATATCAGGAAAGTATTTGGGAGTAATGAAAAAAAAACCCAAAGAAACAGATAAAAATTTAATTACCACTGAAGGGTGAGACAAAAATCCAGCAGACTGCAGCAGCAAATCCCCAGTGTGCCCACACCTTACATTGTGCAAGCAATTTGACCTCTTCCAACTTCCTCATTGACTTTTTTTTTTTTAATATATCTAGAAAAATCTCAGGGAAGAGTACTGAAAATGATCAGCTGTGTGGAATATTTTCCATACGAGGAGAGGCTAAATAAAAATGCTCCCCTTGGAAAGCAGAGGACTAAATCACAGAGGTATATAAAACACATAAATTATGCTCCACACATGGCATGGAAGATGTAAGTGAGAACTATAGCCATTATTTTTTACTGTACAAGCACACCATGAAATCATCAGCAGGTCCTGAACAAACAGAAGGAAGTATTTCTGCAAGCAGTCTATAATTAAATTGTGGAACTCATTGCTACAGGATGCCATGGAAGCTGAAAGCATAAATGAATTAAAAATGAGATTAGACAAATTTATGGATTTGCCTCCATCAAAGGCTGTTAAACAGAAGGATGTGGTTTCAATATCTGACTCGGGAAATCTTTCAGCAAAGATTGCAGGAAATCTGCAAGGAAAAGTGGAGGGAAGGAGGGCAGAGGATTTTCAGTCCTTGTGAAAGGGATCAGTTAGCTCCTGACTGTCCCCTGTGCACCTTCTCTAAACAGCTGAAACTGGATTGTCTCAGACACAGGATCCTGAGCAATCCTTTGCCTTGACTCATTATGACTCTTTAGAATTCTTCCTTTATTTCATTTCTCCTTTCCCTTTATCTGCCTTCAGTTTTTGTGACCAAGCCATTGGATGAACAAAGTCTCTCAGCAGCACAGCTGCTGCCTGACCAGACTTCACAACAATATTTTGACTTTTGGGGCTGTTGGACAGTTTTAGCTGTGCCTTGTCTTAATGCTCAGCACCTGGAAAAAGCAGGGAGGATTTTCAATTAACTCCTGGGTGCATGAGCCATGGAATTAATTTCCCTTGATGCACACTGGGGGTGTTTTTGAAGACTCTGCTAGGCAAGACTGGGCAGATGTCTGAGCACACCATGGACTGAAGGCACAGCTCTGACTGCTGGGGATGACTGTGAGCTGAGCTGGGATTAAAAAAAAAATCTAATGAATTTCCATTATCTAAAAGAGCACTTAAAAGCACAACTAAAAAAAAAAGTGTAAATAACCCAGCTCTGGAACAGGATGCAAACACCAACTGGAGGAAAAAAAATAGAGCAACTAGGAAATGGAATGTGGAAATTAGTTTTAAAACATTACTTCTTTTGTAAATGGATACATCTGGGAATCACTCTGCATTTCCTCTTCCCCATATTCCTGTTCTCAAGGGGAGGCAGGATTGTAAGGAGGTGCATAGAAAAGCAGAGGTTAAGTGCACAGCAGCAGGGAAGTGAATGCCAGTGATGTATTGAAATGGAAATGGGGGTGGTCGATTTGCTCTGCATATACAGGGGCATTATGCCACGAAGCCTCTGGATTTACCCATGGTAAAAACACACCTGTGGCACTGCAGATAGATTCAGAAAACTGTTAATAACAAAACCAGAACGAATTGCACCAAGTTTAAAACCCACAGCAAAATGAAAATAGGGAATGACTTTAACAAAATCAGCAGAGAAAACACCGAGGAGGGGGAAAGTTCCTTAAGCTGAAGTACACTGCTGGCACAAGAACAAATAGCTGTAAACTGGCCATGAATAAATTCAGGATGGAGATTAGAAGAATTTATCTAGCCCTAAGAGGAGTGATTTTTTGGAACTGCTTTTTAGTAGAAACAAGAGAGACAGATCACTCTATTTTCAAATGACAGTGAACAGCTTATATGATATTGTTGCCTGAAATAGAAAAGGACTGTGTCTGGCAAGCCAGGAAGTCCCTTATATCTTTATATTTTAAGCCATTCTGTATTATAAGATGAAAGTAGATTTGAGATCATAAACATTTGAAGGGCAGGGAGAGAATGACTTTCTTGAGAAACTTCTGAGAGTGGTTATGCAATATTTTCTCAAAGGGACTCATGGATGACTCATCATTTGGGTTGTCTAAAATAAGGCTGAATAAAGCAGCAATCCAGGTAATTTGAAGATGTGCCAGCACGATGAAGGAGTCAGTGTTAATTGTCACTCTTCATCAGGAGCCATGTCATGGGGTGATTCAAACCCTGGAGCTCAATGGCAAGAGTACAAAACACAGGGAGGTGGATTCTCTGAAAGCTGCTGAAAAGGAGGAGGTGGTGGCCAAAAGTTATGAATGTTGGGCTGGGGAATCTTAATTGCTCACCCCAAGTGGTGCTAAGTTTCATTTTTGTTGGCATAGACATGATTTGCTTCCTAAAGAGGATGAGGCAGGAGGAAACATTTAATGTGAAGGATGCTCTGGGCAACCTGGGCTAGAGGAACCATGGCAGGAGAGGATTGGAACTGGGTGATCTGCAAGGTCCTTTCCAGTCCTAACCATTCTCTGATTCTATGACTTCAAAAGAGATTCAGGACCACCAATTCCAGCTACATAGCTCAAAATGTCATAGAAGAACCTCAGATTCTGAGGCCACGTGGCTCCTGAAAACTTCACAAACCTGAGGCAATAATAGCCATGAAAGTCAGTACCTAAAAGATCAGACCTCAGGTGTAAGGATTGGCCAGTGCAGACTGCAATATTAGCTACTAATTCTAGTTTTACTAATTTTTAGTTTTAAAAGTAATTTTAGTTTTATATTTGAACAGCTTACTACTCTCTGGAAATCACTTGTGTTTTGGGTTTTTTTTGGTTCTGTTTTTTTGGGGTTGGGCTTTTTTTGTTTGTTTGTTTGTTTGTTTTTAAATATTAAGCTGCCATTTAATTTTGTGTTTCACTTTGGGAAAATAGGATGTTGTAAATGTTCAGTGATCCCCTCTCCTCTTTCTCAGGCACTCAGGAGGGTGTTCTCTCATCAGAATGACAACCACAGCACAGGTTTCTGTTCAGAGCTGCTGGAACTGGGCTTTCCAGACCAGTGGTGAAAATGATGGCATGGAGACTGGAATATGTGGAAAATTGGATGGAAAAGCAGGTCAGAGTGTTTTCCTCTCACAAGAAGAGTCACTGGTGCTTAGGTGTAGTGCATTTTTGAGATAACCTGGATCCTTTGCAGCTTATCACTGTGGCACTAGGACAAGGCATGCTTTAGGTAAATAGTGATAAGGTAATGACTTCACAGAAGTGTTTCTAGCAAACTAGAACAGATCTTTAACAAGATGAAGATACAGATTCTAACTTCATTGATTGGCTGTTTTAATAGAAAATAAGCCAAAGTTAAAGTAGTCATGCTTGGGAAATTAGGCTGTCCCAATGAGTTTTCTGATTTTAATTAAAACTGCAGTTTTGATTCTTTGCATTGTAAGAATCATTTCCATGCAGATCAGTACAAGGTCATTTCATTGTTCTCAGGGATATCTTTTAATCTACCCCCTTGAGACTTGCATTCCTTGATTAAATAAATATGCTCTGGGAGCATTTATTATCTGACCATGCCCACTCACACATCAGATGCCAGGCAGTTTTACCCTTTTTTCTTAATATACAATCCAATTGATAAAAGCATTGAAATTCTGGGCTCTGTCCAACACTGACAGATGAATAATTAAAGTAAAAAAAGACTTCAAGTTCTCACATTTCTTTTTCATGATCTCACTTGATGTAACTTTCAATACTGAGAATACCAGAGCTGGACAAAACTCTGGCATTAATACTTTCACCACTAAAAAATATAGGTTCAGAATCATTAATTATTTCCTACTGGTTCTGCTAAACTGCTTCAGCTGGGAGATGAAAATGCAAATTCAGAATTCAAGCCTCTGCTTTGAGATAGTGTAATTCAGCTTTCCCAGATGTGATCATATTAACCAAAATTATTTCCAAACTTATTGTATATAAAACAGTGAACCTTCAAAAGTGCAGGAAAAGCCCCCCATTAATGACCACAAAGGTAACCAATCTGATAATTTGATACAGCTGCAAGTAGGGAATGCTAAGAAAGCTCTGAAAAAATCAGATAAAAAATGGAATGGCAAATAATTCCTCCCTGTTTTCACAAGTCAAGCAGCATCACGCAGCTTTTAAGCTTTCAACTCTATATTGAGTCATGTAGTCACTTATTATGTGTTCATCTCACTTGGATTCATCATCCCTAGCTGGAGAGTCAGACTTGCCAAGATTCTGCCTTTTCTCAGGAGCCTTTTTGGGAATGTCACAGGAATTCTGTGGTGTGACATGGAGGAAGGACTCAGTCGTGGCACCCAGGCTAATTTTGTCCAGAAAGAGCTTGTGAAACCTGTTCTACCAGCAGCTGAACAGAGCCACTGCTGACCTGGAATGTTTCCTTTTAGCACCACAGCCCTCCTTCCATCTGGATTTAGCCTTTCTCTCCTGCAAGCTCATTTATCTCACTGTTTTTCCCCCCAGAGCCCATCTCCGTTTGTCAGTGTTGACTGAGGTCCAGGACCTCACAAAGCTCCTGCTGCCTGGGGTAGGTGACAGGATTGTGAGGACATGTGGCCTTTCCATCCCTTGAAGGCAGGAAAATCTTGGGGGAGGGTTGATGGGACTTCCAATATAAGGTGCAGAAAATATTCAACTCCTTCCACTTGCTTGGATTTTTCTCAGCAATTCCCCAAGCTGTGTGAAGGTCAAGAGCTCATTTCCTCTTGGAGCATCTTCACTGGCTCTGATCTGTCTCTGATTTCTGATCTATTTCTCTGCCGTGTTCAGCTGTAATGAGTTGATGAGGATTCAGATAAGGAAATTACAGTGAATGGGGTGTTGTTATTTTTTCTTCTTGGACACTAAAAGGACAGATTGTGTAAGCCTTACTCTGGGAAACCTTCCCTGTAGCATTGCTTGTGAGCTGTCACAGAGATGAGCTGTAATCTGCAGCTCTGTTTTCATAAAGGTCATGTTAAAGGCCAAAGGTTTTATGTTGATGCAAACTCTGAACCTTCCAGGGCAGCAAATAATTTCAGCATTTTGAGGAAGATAAAAGATAAAGATTTCCTCACAATCCAGCAGAGGGCCCTGGATCTGATTTCACTTCTTTTTTTTTATTTGGCAGAAAATGATTTTACTTATACAATGGAGCTGTTCACAGGAAACCAGCTGAGCCTTGCACTCAGTTCAGGTTTTGATTATTTTTGGTAAAAGTTAAGCTACATTAAGAAAACAACATGACACAGGTTATAAAAGCAAATAATCAGATTTACTTACTTAACTACCAACTCCACTGCAAAACACAGAGAATGAAAAAAATGATGATTTTAGAGGTTATTTATATCAGGGATTAATCCTGCCTGGTTTTGCTTTTTCAGCACTGACATCAGCTAGAATCTGGGGAATGTAGGCTTGTGTTCATTGCAGGCATTTAATTCACAAAATAAAGCCACAGATGAGTAGAGCTGGTGAGAATTTGCAGGTTGTTCTCTCCAGTTTGAATAATGTGATGTACAGAATGCACTACAAAGTGATTTTGAAATGTAAAACATTAATGTTCCCTTTGAAGGGCTGATATTGAGTGCCAAATAATATATCAATTAAATGGAAAACAAATCCCAACCCTGTAAATATTGTACAAAACCAGCTTCTTTGAAGTCAATGGGACTAATTACAAGTGTAAAATAAAGCCTGGTTGTACAGCACTTCCGTTAACTGGAGTTTAATTCATTAATTTAATAAAAAATAGATCTCAGAACAACTCCAGCTTGGCTTCACACTCACAAAGGGCAATTCCTGCCTGCCTCAGCCATCTGTGGGTCTCTGGTATCCAAAATCCTGCAGGACAGGGTCTGACACTGCACTGCAGAGCTCCACAGTTCCCATCTCAGAGATGGAGTGGGTGGGCACCCACTGGCAAAGGGGTGTGTCCAGTATTCCCAAACCCTCTGGAATCACACCCAACCTTCAGCTCCAAAGGGCAGCTGGACACATCCAGAATTTCCTGTTTTGGGACAGAGTTTCTGTGCCCAGGCTTGGCTGGGTGACAGGCATCAGCCTCTTCCTCAGATAACTCCTTTCCTTGAGCAATGTTTAAATTAAAAGTGAGAGGTGGGGAGTTCTGAGCTGGATTTTCATTTATGGATTAGCCCTGATGTAAAGCTGTTCTTGCTTCTCTTTGGTATACAAAGCAAGAAAATTAGGCCTGTGCTGTAAAAATGGAAGAAAAGACAAATATGTAGCTCACTGGGGGAATGTGATTCCTGGCTATCATGGTTACACTGAGGCAGCAATTGCAATGTTCAGTTTTCTCTCTCCTCAGACCATTTAAATTAAATTTGGTCTCTCAGGTTACCAATAGCATCCTATCTTTAGATGAACCAATGTCCTGCACATCAATATCCTCCTCCCAGCTCTTGGAAGCACTGCTGATCACCCTCAGGTGACAATTGCTCAGAGGTATCTCTGGGCACAAAACATTGTTTTTACCAAGAATGTGTTCCCTTTCACAGCAGCTTTGTCAATATTTTCATATGGCAGCAGTTCTGGATCCCAGGAATGGAGGTTGTGCCTCTCAGTTACACTAAAAGGAGAAATCTCTTGTGGGTTTTGGAGGGGATTGTAGGTTTTATCTCCATTGGCCTCTTGTATCCTCTGTGCCATGACAAATTATAAATGAAAACCATTTGAGTCTCCTCCAGCTCCCAAGCTGTAATCTTTGGTATCCATGGGCTTCCAGAGATGTGCAAATGGTGCATAATCAACACTCAGAGCCTATAAAGGCATGGATCAGCATAAATCAGGACTCAGAAGCCAACCCCTAATGGACTTGCTGAGGAGCTGTGTAATGTACAGAGCACTCTATGCACAAATACCTTCTGATGTAATGCAAGGGAATGAGAATTCATTAAAAAATCTGTTTCTGCATCTCTGGCTGTACCTTTCAAGCACCAGCCTAATGTTCCTATGATTGACACAATTCTGGCCAGACCTTTGCCTCTCTTTTTCCAGCTTCTCCCTAAATATCCTTGTGGATATTTTAATTGTAATTATCTTTTTGTTTGCTTTCACTGTTTAACCAGTATCAAACCATTGCCCATATAAACTTCTGGGATGATCTGCTCAGGGCTCACATGGGCTGTCTTATCTCATATTTACCTTTCAGTTGGATCATTAGAGGTGCAATTAAATAGCACCAGACGCAGTGGTGTCAGTCTGAACATTTTCCTCAGTGATGGTTTGCCTCTGCAACTGCTCTGGCAGGACTCAGGGAAGGAAGTCTTGTTCCACACAGCTGGGAATCCCTACAGGACAAATTCTAATGCTTCTTTTAGTATTCCTGGGCTGGGCTCTCAGGATGAGAACTGTAAAAGGAGAAAAAGATTCTTGTTCTGAAGATGCTCCTGAGCAGCACTTGCATGAATATCCTCATGGAGGATGCACTTTGCACTTGCAAAGAAGATCTTCAGATAAGAGCATGGATTCAGATTCAGACTCCTGGGCCAGCCCCCTCCAGGACAAGGAGCCATTTCAGTGGATGTGTGCTCTGGAGGGGAGTGCAGAGCTTTTCAGACACTTGGGTGGGAAATCCAGCTGCCAATCCTGCTGAAACTAGGCCAGAGCTGCATCTATCTTGTATATCCCACCTACACACCTGTCTACTCTGCTCAGCTCTCTGTCTCTGCAGAGAGGGTGAAGCTGGAAGAAGGGAGAACTGGCCATGTTGGGTTTCCTCCTCTCTGACCAGCACCCAGCCCTCAGCTGTGCCAGCTCACAGGTCTGATAGTTTTGCTGTTTGAGCTCCTGTCGCTGGATTTCCTTGCAGAACCCTCTTTCCACAGAAACAGAGGTAATCCCCAGTGCTCCCAGAGCAGCTGTTGATGTGCAGGGATGGAGGATGGAGCAGTCAGTCAGGCTTACCCAGGGAAAGCACCACCTTTAATCACATTGCATTACAACTGCAGGGCTGGAGGAGCTGAGAGCTCTTGCAGGATGTGGGAATTAAAGGGCCAGGCAGGGTCTCTGGGCACTGCTGTGATACACCCAGCAAACCTCAGAGGTTCAATTTCACAGCATGCAGGGAAAATGCTGTTATTTAGACTCTGGTATTGTTGAAATGGTACTTACTAAAGATCCAAGGTGAACCAGTCTCCCCATTTTCCAGCATGTGGTAAGAGTGGGACTATCCAGGAGATCATTTCAGAGTGCTGCAGTTGCAGACTCAGTACCTGTCTCATCTCTGAAGTTGTTCATCACAAAGAGAAGCACTCCCTACTGCCAGGACTCAGGGAAGGAAGTCCTGTTCCACACAGCTGGAAATCCCTACAGGACAAAACCTGATGTTTCTTATGTGAGGATGTGTTTCCCTGTGTGAGACACAGGGAAAGCAAGGTGGGCTGCAGTGCAAATGTGGTGAACTGAAAAAGAGACTGCAGCTCCTTCAGTGTTGAAATGTTTTCTGTGGGATAGGGGAGGTTGTTTTATTTATCTTCTGTGACGGTGTTCACAGGGATTCTTGGATTGGGGAAGAGACGAGGATCTGACTCCATGTTTCAGAAGGCTTGATTTATTATTTTATAATATATATTACACTAAGACTGTACTAAAAGAATAGAAGAAAAGGTTTCATCAGAAGGCCAGCTAAGAATAGAATAGCAAAGAATGATAACAAAACTTTGTGTCTCGGACTCTCTGTGATTGGCCATTAATTACAAACAGCCAACATGGACCAATCACAGATGCACCTGTTGCATTCCACAGCAGCAGATAAACAATGTTTACATTTTGTTCCTGAGGCCTCTCAGCTTCTCAGGAGGAAAAATCCTAAAGAAAGGATTTTCCATAAAAATTGTCTGTGACAAACCTAATTTTCCTATTTATGTCAAAAGTCCCTTTTTCCCCCTTTCCTTTTTCCTATGGCAATTAATTTATTCTAAAACCTGGAGAATAAATCCTCAAGGAAGAGGAGATAGATAATTTTTTTCCATTGCTGACCCCCTTGACATACCCTGCCAGGTCCTGTGCTCTTTGCTGGTAATGTTACATCTGAGACCACAAATCCCCTCGAGGTTCAAAGTCACTTTGTCCCAGTATTGTGCAGCATCCCCAGAGCACAAAGGGCTATAATGGAAAGAGAAGCAATTTGTGTGTCTGTGTTCTCAGACTTCATACATTCAGAGGTTTATAATGTCCAAAGGGTAGATCAAGATAATTAAATACCAATAAGCAGAGATAAATGAGCCCCATGCAGGTCAGTTTGCTGCACAATACAATACAAACTACCAGGAGCTTTTGTAAACACATTGAAAATAAAAATAATTAATTTTTGTTCCTTGTGCCACTTAAACTCACACCTCTCTTAAACAGGTATTAGATTAAATCTCCATCCAGCCTGATTTTCCTGAGGGGAACATAAATAACCCCTGTAAATTAACTTCATGCAGGACAGCCAAGGTTGTGCCAAGTTCAAAGTTTTCTCTACAGCATGAAAAATTGACTTATCAAGATTTTTGAGTATTGTCTTTTTGCCCCTGTTGATTTTTTTTTCACTCATCCTGGCAAACCAAAGCTTTGCTATCAGAAATGTATGTACCACATGTGTGATGGTCAGTAGGAGCTCAGGGTTTGTATCCAAGGTTTGAAATCAGACCTCAGGTTTTCCCTTGCAGCATTACATGGTGATGAGCAGAGCTGACTGCATTGCATGAGGCTGTTCCAGGTCACCTGAGGACTGCACAGGAAATGGTGAAATAATGTCCTGGGTTGCACTACAGCTGGGATGCCCAAAGAAAAGAAAAGAAAAGAAAATTTTTGCTTTATTTATTTACATACAATTGTAAATGGTAATTTATTTATTTACATACAATTCCAACATTACAGTTGGAAAAGACCTCCAAGATCTTCAAGTCCAACCTTTGACCAATCAATGCCTTGTCAACCAAACCATGGAATGCCACCTCCAGACAATTCTTGAACATCTCCATCAGGTCCCTGGGCAGCCCGTTCCACTGCTTGACAACCCTTTTCTTGAAGGAGTTGTTCCTGATGTCCAACCTGAACCTCTCCTGGTACAACTTGTGGCCATTTCCCCTTGTCGTGTCCCTTGTTCCCTGGGAGCAGAGCCTGAGCCCACCTGGCTGCTCCACTCTCCTGTCAGGAGTTGTGCAGAGCCACAAGGTCCCTCCTGAGCCTTTTTTCTCCAGGCTGAGCCCCCCCAGCTCCCTCAGCTGCTCCTCATCAGATTTGTGCTCCAGACCCTTCCCCAGTCCCTTCCCTTCTCTGCACACACTCCAGCCCCTGAAGGTCTTGTCATGAGGAGCTCAAAACTCATCACAGGATTTGAGGTGCAGCCTCCCCAGAGCCCAGCACAGAGAGACAATCACTTCCCTGGTCCTGCTGCCCCATTTTTTTGACACAGGCCAGGATGCCATTGTCCTTCTTGACCACCTGGGCACTCTGCTGACCTCTGCTTGTCCCCATTTCTGTTCAGTAAGCAGAACACACAGTCCACACTCTTTCTTCTCAGTCTTTTACTGTAGTAACACTGCCTGTGTTCATGGAGCAGCCCCAGCCCACGATAACCCTTTGGTCTGTGGAAATGAATCATTCCTGGTGGCTGTGTGCACACATTCTGATGATGCTGCCTTATCACAAGGCCTTTGTGATGGCCCATTGCTCACACAGCAGAGCTGCCAGGGGCTCAGTGCCCTTCTCCTGAGAGCTTCAGTCCACTGCACGCTCACACAAAGACTCTTGGGGCATCCCAGAGAGTGGTGGATGCAAAAGAAAACAGGGAAACCCAAACAAGAATGTGCATTAAGAACCAGGGGAAGATATATTTTTAAAAACAAAACATATTTATATTATTAATTTCATTAATATCAATGTTAACCTCATCAGAATCTTGCTGAAATCATGATCAGACATTGTATATGTCAAAGGGGGAAGCATGAATTCATAAAATTAATCTCCTTTGCTCGTGAGGTAAGCCCTGATGGTATGGGATGGGTTTTGGCATTACAGCCATGATCACTAAAATAATTTCTGCTAATCTGCCACAAACATGTCCTATCTTGAAATACAGAAATAAAGAAAATCTAATTAGCCAGGGCATGTCCTTGGCTGTGAGGCTGCTGAGGCTCTGGCCCCACTGCCCACAGAAGCTGTGGCTGCCCCATCCCTGGCTGTGCTCCAGGCCAGCTTGGATTGGGTTTGGAGCAACCTGTTCTAGTGGAAGGTGTCCCTGTCCATGGCAGGGGGTGGAACTGGATGGTCTTTGCTCTCTTAGGTTCCTTTGACCCCAAATCATTTTAGGATTCTCAGGCAGCAGCAGGATGGAGCGAGGATAAGGCAATTCCATGGGAAGATAACACAAATGAAAATCCTCAAGGAGGATACTTTTGAGGCTTCTCATCTTGTATTGTGGTCTTACCCTGGATTTCCTCCCCCCTTGTCTGGAAAAAGTGGAAATATGTTCAGTTTTCAAGCCCAAGCACAAGTTTGCTGTAGCTGGAGAGGGTCTGAAGCTTGCCTAGGGACACTGACACACAGATCCCACCTGGAGATCCACTGCTGCAACAGGCAGAGAGCCAGGTGGGAATGGAATCTTCTGGCTGGGGCAATTACTCTCCACTTTGTAGCTTGACCTGTCACATGTCAAGAGAGAGGCCCTTCTGCAAGGCAGGGAATTTATTTCCTTGACCTGTTGGTGCCAGAACTCTGTGCAATGCAGGAATGATCCCATACCCTTTACCTGAGCCCATTTCCTCACCTGTAAAAGGACAGCAAGGAAACTTGCTCCTAGTTCACCTCAGAAGTGGCACAGATTCTGTGAAAGCACAGACCCTGCCCTGTGCTCTCACCTTTGCTGTATCTCATCCTGCTGCTCTCACTGACAGCAAAAATCTCTGACATTTCTCATCGCCCTGGTACACACACACGAGTTTTGTGAGGCAGTAAGCAAGCAAATATAATGGCACAAGAAAAGGAAGGAAGAAAAGGAAGGAAGGAAGGAAGGAAGGAAGGAAGGAAGGAAGGAAGGAAGGAAGGAAGGAAGGAAGGAAGGAAGGAAGGAAGGAAGGAAGGAAGGAAGGAAGGAAGGAAGGAGAGTGAAAGAGAAAGAAAGAGAGAAAGGGAGAAAGAAAGAGAAAGAGAGAGAGAAAGAGAGAGAGAAAAAGAAAGAAAGAAAGAAAGAAAGAAAGAAAGAAAGAAAGAAAGAAAGAAAGAAAGAAAGAAAGAAAGAAAGAAAGAAAGAAAGAAAGAAAGAAAGAAAGAAAGAAAGAAAGAAAGAAAGAAAGAAAGAAAGAAAGAAAGAAAGAAAGAAAGAAAGAAAGAAAGAAAGAAAGAAAGAAAGAAAGAAAGAAAGAAAGAAAGAAAGAAAGAAAGAAAGAAAGAAAGGGCCCACAGACACCTGCTGTGAGTTTATTTTGACAAGTGCCAATAAGCTGTGATTGTGTCTCCATCACGGCTGCAAACAGAGAGGAACCAACCGAGTGAACAAACCCAGGGGCAGAGCGCGGCTGCCCTCGCCGGGTTAGGGGCTGAGAGAGGAGAACCGGGCCGGTTTCGGGCTGGGCTTGCGGAGAGCTCCGTGCCCCGGCGGTGCGGGAGGAGCCGGCGGCGCTCCGTGCCCGGCTGCGGCGCCTGCGGGATGCTCTGGAGCGCAGGGATGCGGAGGAGGAGGAGGAGGAGGAGGAGGAGGAGGGCTGCGGGAGGGGACAGGGAGGCGTGTGCCCGCCTGCCAGGGGGCTTTTCTTCCCTCACCCGCACAAACCTATGCCTACCCTGCCGAAGCAGTTAAACGGGGGAGAGAGCAGCAGCCCGGCTGGCAGATTCCTGCCCTGTGATATGCCAGCCACAGGGTGACGCAAGGGCTGGAAGGCTCCAACTAACAAGCCATTTTCACCTGCGTAATAAGCGCTAGTGGAGATCCAGCAGAGGCAGCGGCGGCGGCTCCCGGTGCCCGCAGCCGGCCAGACCCCAGCGCGGCCGCAGCCCCAGCCCCAGCCCGGCGGCCACCGCAGCCCTTCCGCGGCATCCCCAGAGCCGGAGAGCAGCGGGCGCCTCGCAGGCAGCATGTCAGCCCCGCCGGACCCCCAGGACCTGCTGCTGGCGGGCGCTGGGCTGCACTGGGCTGCGGACGGGGCGGACCAGTACGCGGCTGGGGCTCCGCTGCGGGATGGAGATGGGGCTGAGCAGCGGGAACAGCTGGGATTCGGCTCCGCCAGGGAACACCCGCCCGTTACCATGGCGACTGCATCCCCAGGTAAAAGGCGAGGGGTACCCAGGGATGCTCAACAAAGGGGCCCTGGCGGCAGCAGCAGCGTCTCCCGGTTGTCTCGTTGCTGACGCTTCCTCTGTTTTCCTCCCAGCCTGGCTGCTTGGAAGCATTGCTAACGAGTTAGTGAGAAACAGAAAATAACGAGGAAATGAGGCCTTTGCAAATAGTTATTTTTTGCCGATGTGGGGGAGGGGGGACGCAGGAGACAGTCAAGTTCCCTAAAGCTCTTTGCAGTTTGTTAGGCACAAGACAGGCAGATTTCAGGCAAATGTTGAAAGGCATTTGATATTACCTGACTTGATGTGGATCTGTCCTCATTTGTCGTACACCTGTTCACATCTGGAGTGACAGATCTCAGTGGACTTACTTCAGCTATTCCCCGTGCACCTGGAATTCCTGCATGGCCACTTGTATTATTCCAACATGCAGCTTTTAATGGAGTGCCTATTCTGAAGTGTTTTTACATTTTGTACATGCTTTTGGGACTTGTTCATTTATTTGTGGACTTCTTGCTTGCTGTGTTTTCCACCTTTTGAACACCGAGGTGTGCTTGACTTCTGATGCATTCAGTTTAGGGTCTGCAGGTTCATTGATTTTCTGTTTATTTTTGGGATGTGTTCAATTTCCCTTGGTTTAGGGCTGCTTTCTTTAGTAGGTGTATTAACAGCAGGTGTGTGTCTGTTAATGGACCCCAGGAGGCTTCAGCTCCCCATAGCTTCTGGTAGAACTGTTTGGGGAAAAATGACTCTCTTTCATTCTTGGTGACAATTCCCTACTTTCTTTCCCACTGCTGTCTGTCAGAGAACCCAAACAGCCAGAAACCCCAGCCCTGGGGGAGCTGATGCTCCCATCTCACTGGGAAGTAGATGTTTCCATTACAGAGCCTGAAGCATTAAACTTGTCTTGAGTGAGTTGAGGGTCAGGGCTCGGGACAGGAATCGATCTCTGTTATGCAATAGCTGCAGGAGCATTAGGAGCTGCGTTTTTGGGCTGAGTCCCTTCTAATCCCCTCCAGTCAATCAGCACAGAGAGGAGCTGGCCAGGAGCAGCACAGTCTGTGTGGCTGTGCGTGCTGCTCTGCTCATACCCACACGAGAGGCTCCGTGGGGTCTCAGTGTGTGTCAGTGCCCCTGTGTGCTCCCGACAGGGATGTGTGTCCCTGCTGCCTGTCTGTGACTGAGCTCAGGGGTTAAAACAGGATCCAACCCCCCTCAGCTGATGTGGGAACTGTTTTGCTGTGTTGTAGCTCTGGGCAGGCAGCTCATCTGCTGATGTGCAGCTCATTCGCTGAGCCCAGTGTTGGGTTGTGGAACGTGACTTTCCACTGGAGGCAGAGGCAGAGGGCTGGGAATGTCAGGATGTGTGAGTGTGTGTGAAAAGGGCAGGACTGGGGTCTCCAGGTAGTGCTGCCTTAACCATATAATGACACAGAGATGGGTGGGAAAGAATCTTGTGAGCAATTTTTTGTTCACTGATGGATAAAAATATGGCCATGCTGAATCTTAGCATACAGAACAAAGAGGGGTGGTCTCTTAAACTGTGTAAATCACCATTAAATGGAATCACTGTGAAAATGCTTACAATTAATGAAGGCTTCTTCAGGGTTGACATGGCTGTAGATTTACACTTAGAGAATGCAGAATAGACAGACAGAAATAAAAGAAAAATAAGAAAGAAAAGAGAAAAAAAAGAAAGAAGAAAGAAAAAGAGATGCAAAGAAATTATTCAGCTTTTGTAATCCTCTGCAAAGGGGTTTTAGACGTGTTTGTTTGCGTGTGCCAAACTGTGGCAAGGTGGAGGCAAAGTGAGTGATACAGATCTTTTGGTGTTTGCTGGCTGTGGGCTCTCAGGCTGTCAAATCAGCAGTACTGTAAGAGTAGTAACGTGCTTTGGACATTTCCCATTTTGTTTTCCCTGTTCAATAAAGAGCTGTTGTGTGGCTGTGTGCGTGTCTGGCCGGCCATGGCAGGCAGAGCAGCATCCCAGGCAGTGCAGCCCTGCAGTGTCCCTGTGTTTGTGGCTGCAGCAGCTGTATTTCTGCTCCACACTACCTAGAGAGCCACGACTCCCGCCCCCTTCACCGGGGGAAGTAAATCATTTCCTTGTTCTCTCCGTGTGACTAAGTATTCATAAGTTTCTGAATAAGAAGACTTGTCATATTGTTGAATATTTGAAACTGTCAAGCTTTTCTGAAAACTCTTTATTTCTCCTGCTCTGAGAGAGGTTCCTGCCTGTTCCTAAGCCGTAGGAATGGACCCAGCAGGAGATACACAGCTCCAGCTTTTTTATAACACTGCCATAATCTGCCATAAACTCAAACACTCCTGACACAATGGGCTGTCTAGGGACACTTTAGACAAAGAGCAATCCATCCAAACAAGAGTGAACTGGACAGAATAATTTTCAGGTAGCTTCCCAGCACATCCTGTATCTTCCTCCACACCTGTCAGACCGGTCTTTTTTATTTTTTTTTTTTTTTTTTGTGAAAACCATGGTTATGCTTTCTGAGGCAAGAGCAGGGTCTGGAGTCTGGCAGATTCTCTCAGCATGAAAATAACTGAAAACAAATGGGGGAAATTTATCACAGGTTGTGCAGATATTTGCTTATACAACCTAAAAATTTGCAAACTTTCCCTGATCTTGGCTTTTGTTTTAAGTTTGAAAACCAGCCAGGGATTGTTGAAAGGTTCAGGAATATTTTCAAGCTGGCCGTGGGCCCGGCTTTGAGCCAAGCTGGCTTTGTGTCAAAACCTGGTGAGTGGTTTCTGAATGATGAAAAGCAATGGATTCCACTCCCCATTCTTTGGATCAACCAAAATCAGCAGTGATTGAGACTGCAGAAAAAAATTCCCACGAAGAGTGGAAAGCTCAGAGGTTTCTCAAGCAAAGTCAGGGCAACAGGGAGCTGCAGATCCCTCATCAGCCTCTCCTCTTGCAGGGCTCCAGTGAAGATAAACTCCAGCAGCTTCTGATCAGAGATAAGGCTGTTTCTCTTGCTTTTTTTCTTGGCCCCTGACTTTTGCTGAAAATGTCTCTCTTCCTCAAATGCCTCAAAGTTTTCTTCCTTCCCAAAAATGAATTTGGTTCAGGGTGAGAGGACCTTGCGGGGCTCCAATGAAGATAAACTCCAGTAGCTTCTGATCAGAGATAAGGCTGTTTCTCTTGCTTTTTTTTCTTGGTCCCTGACTTTTGCTGAAAATGTCTCTCTTCAAATGCTTAAAAGTTTTTCTACTTCCCAAAAATTAATTTGGTTCAGGGTGAGAGGACCTTGCAGGCAGCTCTTGCAAGGACTGGTGAGGGAAGCAGTCCTGAAGGGCTGGTGAGGAATTACATGTTGGTGAAGAGAGCCCCATGTCACCCAACACACCATCTGGTCACAGATTCTGCTATTTTATTTTTATGCAACAACAGTGATTAAAATCCCTGGAGAGGAATTATTTCCAAAAATATTGCACAGGCTAACAGGCATTTCCCAGGATAAATACATATGGTTTCCTCCAGAGAAATGGCAAAAATGGTAGAATGGACTGTACCTCCATGCTGGATGTGTTCTTCAGGGAAAAATAGTGGGGAAAGGGCAGGAGCTCATACAAATGGTGATTCCTGTGTAAGGATGTGGGAAATTTCCTGCAGCCTGGTGCATGGGTGATAGATCAGTGGTGTTCTGCCCCAATGTCCATGCAGCTGGGATCAGAGAGCTGCCAGCTCCTGCTCCCTCCAGGCCTTCAGACAGCCACAGCAGTCAGGACATCCCTGGCAATCCTGGCCCATTTCCAGCTGCCTCCAAAGCCAGGTCACACTGGGGACCAGCTGCCCAAAGGAGAGGAGGCCAGTGCCACAGGGGATGGCATGAACAACTGGGACATGTCTACAGGGACACGATGGGATGTGGATATGGCCTGTGGGAACCCTTCTGGAACAGCATCCAGGGGTTGGCTGGGATCCCCTGGGATGCCCCAGTGTTGTGGAATTCCTGTGCTCATGGGAATAGCAGCAGCTTTTTGGTATGTGCCAGTGAGGGACTCAGAGCTGCTTGGGTGAGGCAGATGAGTTGAGGAACTGCTGAGGAGCAGTGGGAGACCAAATCCCAGGAGTGCTTCATGCTCTGATTGAGGCAGATATAACACAGAAGACTGTGAGGGGTGTTGGGTCCTGCTGCTCCATGATAAGTACAATCTGTAACGTCAGTGCTTTAAGACCATTTAAAACCCCTTTCTAACTCCCATGATTTGTAGAGGCTGGGTTTGAAGTATGTGCTGTGTACCCAGATGTTCCCACCAACCCAGCCCTGCAAGGGACTGCAGTGCTCCTGCCATAAGTCTCAGCTTGCATGGATAATGCTGCACCAGTGAGTCTCAGTTTATGGTTTCTCTCTAGTTACTGGCAGCTTTGCACCCCAGCATGAAAGAGATTTCTGATGGTTTTCAGGCAGGTTGAGAGCCCCATGGTTCACCTGGGTGGAGAGAAGCAGGCATGGACACAAATGTCTGCACTGCTTGGGTTTGGCACTGACACATTTTGGGATGTCAGATCATGGACAAATGCAGCAGATTCCCCAAGACAAATGGCTCTTCGTGGTCTTCCCACCCCTTCCCAGGTGTTGCTCTAGGAAGATCTCCCCAAACATCCATAGCAATGTGCTGCTCAAAGCCACCACACTGGAAAGGCCAAGACACAAACCCTAATTTTTCAAGTTGCTGTAGAAAAGTCTTGATATGGTGGATTCACTGATCTAAGCATGACACAGGGGAGCCTCTGTGGGTGTTTGGAAATATGTCCTGAAGTGCCAGGCAATCCTGCTCAGACTGAACCACCTGAGGCCAGATTTAGTCAGAAATATGAGACTTTGGAAGAGTATATATTCATGCCAATTCTACTATCAACATTTTAGTCCTTTCTGATTCAGAGAACTGAATTTAGTTTTTCCTCTGCTGTCTGGATCAGCCACTCACAACTTCTGATCTACTGCAGTGAGTGAAGGGGACAGAGATCTTTTGATAGAGGTTCTCCCATTCCCTGGTGTTTTGTGAGTGCAAGCAGATTTTGCAGAGGGACAGAAACAAAGCGGATTTCTTCTTGGATCTTTCAGTTCTTGTAATCCTCATGAAGCCTGAAAAAGTAGCCTAAGCCCACAGTTAGCCATCAAAAAAAAAAAAAAAATCCTGTTGAATTGCCATCCTTCATTGTAAAGTTGGAGCAATGGCTCCTGTTGAGCTTTTCCAGAAATGCTCTGCATTTGGGGTGCTCTCAAAGGTGCCTAAAACTCCTGGCATAAAATCTGTGCAGCAGTGTAATTCCCAGCTCTGACAGATCAAAATGCAGCTGTTTTTTCCCTGTTCCTCATAGGGATGCAGATAGTTCTGCCTGCTTTTACTGCCATGCTGATGAATTTCCTTCAGCCTTCAGGGCTGCAACTGGGTTGAGGAAGAGGATGAGGCAGATGAAAGAGTAAAGTAGTACCAGGGAGGGTGACTCACCTGCCTTATTTTAACCTTCATCACTCAGTAATGAAACGTTTTATTTATAGATGAGGAACTGAGGGGGAGAGTTTGGGGAGGAGGGGAATGGTGTGGAGAGGAGAGGCTCTGGATGTCCCAGTTACTGCAGGTGGTGGGTTTTGTGGGTTGCAGTATTTTCTGGGCTGTGAATCTCCCCTGGGCTGGGTGGTTCATTATCTCTCACTGCTACAAAGGTCCTGGGAGGCACATCTGTCTCATTTTTTCCTTCAGCTCTGGAAATGCCACTCAATGACATGTCTTATGCCTTATTTTTACCATAAAACCTGTATTGTGCTGATACCAGTCTGTCTGGGGACAGCAACCCCAGAAAATGCCTGCATGTTGTCTCTGTTTCAATCCTCCCAGAAAAGTTTGGGCAGATCCCACAGATCTGTTCATCATTCACACACCTTCCCACGAGGGATCCTGGCCCAGCTGCATGGCCTGGGTTGGCCCAGGGTGCTCAGGACTAGAGTTGGGCTCTGTTTTCAGTCCTGAGGCCCGAGTTCACCCCAAGACACAATTATTTAGTGCACAAGAGTTTTAGCTCCAAGTTCCTGAAACAGCCAAGGAGTTGTGCTGCAGGTCCACATCATCAGCAGGGAATGGAGTTTTTTAAATGGGTGATTTCTTAGGAATTTCCCTCACTCTCCCTCCTTAGTAGTTGGTACATGTAAAATGGGCCAAGTACGCACTGAGATTTTTCATTTTTAATGTAGCATTTATGTCTGTTCTTCATGTGCTATTCTCTTACTTCTAAATCAGGACTGCTTACAAAATTCTGTGTGTTTTTGTTTTTCTTAAGTGGTTTGTTGTTTGGTTTTTTTTCAAAAGAGAAGGTGGCCTCCACATACCAAACCATGTTTCAAATAATGAAGCATTATTTGTAATTAGTTTTCTAATTTAGGACAAGCTGTAGAGTTGGCATGATTCAGCACTCAGGAGTACATCTCACATTTAGTACTGTAGTTTTTTTAAGACACTTCTGATTTATGGTCAGTCTATTCCTCCAAGAAACCTCCTACCTTCAACAGTGAGAATAAATTCTTGGCACCCCCCTGCAAGGCAAGACTTGAAATAGAGAGGACCTTAATCACCTATTTCAGCCCTCCTTGTTTCAGTGAAGTATTTAAGATTCTAATTTTATGGAACATAAGTGCATTCTTAGCTGTTATTAAAATTAAGATGGTCTTAAGTATATGCATAAAGATGAGCATGTTTCGTTTAATTTAGGGATAAATGAGGTAGAAGATATATCATGTATAAATTGGCTTTATTACCCTTTAGACCAAACTGCTTCAGGACAGTTGCATGTAAAATGGAAGCACCTGCACTTACCCATCTCATTACAGCACTGAAAATTAACCTTTAAAGAGATCAAAAACTTAGAATTAAAATCATAATCATGTTGCTGTCATTTATTTTGATCTGTCATGTGCTTCTAGGTGAGAACAAAAATTGTTAGAAATGACTACCTCCTTCATAAGCCTGTCACTTTCAAATATTGAGGTGTTACCTCACAAACATTGGCTTTGTGCTTTAATATTCCTTAAGAGAGGGCTTTCCCACCTTTATTTAAACAACAGCTGATAAAAGAGTTATTTGCATGTTTTTTTCACTGCTGTTATGAGTTGCCTGCCCTTGATACAGCCTCCTGCTATCATGAGATCTGGTGAGAGGAAAGGGAGCTGAGATGATTTGGACACAATTGCCATTAAGAGCTGCAGCATTCCCAACATCTCCCTCTCTCCCACCCTGGATGCAGGGAGGTGATGGGGCAGGGGAGATGCTTTCTGCACCAGGGGGACTCTGCAGACCTGCAGAGTTATGTCAGCTTGAGGCTTTTCTGTGCCATTCAGGACACGAGTTATGGCTTGTTTTTCAGCGGTGCTGAATTTATTAACTGCAGCTGATTTATTGCCTGTAGCTTTAAAGACATTGAAGGGACTTATTAACTGTGGCCAGTAAAAAGGAAATGCATGGGGCAGCCTTGTCAGGCTGGAAATTTTCCTGCTTCCAGTCCCTCAGGATCTTGTGCTTCTCATCTCTGAGGGGTTTTTTCTGTCCACATTATCAGTCCATGTCTTAGGTGCACATGTGGGTGCCCCTGGGTGGGCTCTGTGGCTGAGAAAGAGGAAACACCAAGTCTGGCCAGGGCTTTGTATCCCAAAGACAGCCCTGGGTGCCAACCCTCACCCCACTGGAGCGCTCACGGACATTTCAAAGCCACAAATGCAGAAGTTGTTACAGACCCAGATGACATCCCCAGCTTTCCCTGCACTGCTTTAGTCACTGGCTGCGTGACCAAACAAAAATCCTCACCCTGGGCAGGCTCTGCAGCACAGCTGTGCACAGAAGGGCTGCAGACAGCCTGAGACAGCTGAGTTTGTGCTGATGTTCTTCTGCTGAGCCTGGGCTCCTCCACAGCTCCCAAAACACTCAGGGGCACCTGTGAAAGAACTGCTGGAGGGACAGACTGCATTTAAGGGTTCTGATTGATGCCTTGTGAAGGCTGACCCAGAACAGAGACTAGACAGAGCTAAAGAATAAAGTAGGGATTTATTAAAAGGCCTCAATGGATCCACCTTGGGTAGCACAAGAGCCCAGCCAGGGCTGCACCCAAGATGAACCCAAAATGGTCACAAAATGCACAACCTGTAACAGGGTCTCTCACTTTTATAAGTTCTGGTCCATTTGCACATTGGAGTTAATTGTCCAGTTATAGCTTCAGGTTATGAAGTTTATCCTACTCATCTTGTTTTTCTCTCTTCAGTCCACATTGTTTCTGCTCTTGGGCCTGAAATTTGGATCATCTGTCCTTGGTCCCCAGCTAGAAAAGGAATTGTTTTGTCTCCCTACTCTGTGCAGAGAGCTCACCATCCCCTGATGAGAAGCTCCGAAGTACACACTAAAGCAGAATAGAATCTGAAAAATAGAAAAGCTAAAATCTGAGCCATCATTACCAGCAAGAGAGTTTTGCCATTCACAGGCCTAATCCATCCCCTAAGCAGGGGCCTACCCCCCACAAACATTATTTTGCACCTCAGGAAGGTGGGGACTCCCTCACCTCGTACAGGTTTTGGTGCACTTGTAACCAGCAGAGCAGCTCTGCTTGGAAATGGTTTTAATGCCAAGCTCCTGGGCAGGCAAAGGGCTGGATCCTGAGCACAGCTTAAAGGTTGCTCTGAATCTGCAAAGGGCTGGATCCTGAGCACAGCTTAAAGGTTGCTCTGAACCTGCAAAGGGCTGGATCCTGAGCACAGCTTAAAGGTTGCTCTGAATCTGCACAGGGCTGGATCCTGAGCACAGCTTAAAGGTTGCTCTGAATCTGCACAGGGCTGGATCTTGAGCACAGCTTAAAGGTTGCTCTGAATCTGCAAAGGCTGGAACCTGAGCACAGCTTAAAGTTTGCTCTGAATCTGCACAGGGCTGGATCCTGAGCACAGCTTAAAGGTTGCTCTGAATCTGCCAGCACCATTCAAGTGCTCACCTGTATCCAGGTCAGCTGCATCCTTCTCCCTGTGTGAGGCACCAAGGCAGGGCAGGGCTGGGAGGTGAAACCTGCAGCCAGGAGAGCTGGGGATTGGTGTCTCACCTCTGCTCTCTCTGTGGAGCAGCATTCCATGTGTTTTGTAGGAGTGGGAATGAGTTTTCGCAGCTCCCAGCTCTCCCCTGGTTGCTGGAGCATGGAGGGCTCTGAATCCCAATCAGTCTTAATTGGCTCTTTCCCTTGATGTCCTTAATGCAGGGGTAAAAAGGGATGCACTTGCTGCTCACGTGCATGGGAGGTGTTTTGCATTTCGTGATGTTTTCATTGCTGTTGACTTCAGCGCTGGAGCACGATGCAACACGCTGGAAATGAAATGTGCACCTCAGCTGAGCTGGGAGCTGAGCTGCTCCTGCAGGTGAGGCTGTGTGATAGCAGCAGCATTTCTTATTTGCAGACTGATTTTAGTCAAATGGGAAACCTCTTCTCCCGCTCCTTATGAAAGTTACAAAAATGTAAAATTCATTTTTTTCATCCTCTGTTTAGTGCTCATCTCTAAGGATGTAGCATGTTTGTCAGTTTGCTGGGTTGGGGGTTTTTTTTTGGTATTTTTTTCCTTTTTATTACAAAGGTTTATTGCTTTGGTAAACATCATTGAGGAAATGCTCAAAACTGCAAAATTGCAGTGCACTAAATTTGAATTGAGACAGTTGCCTTTGATGTAGAGCTAACCTAAAGCTGAGGCTGATTCCTCTCTTTTGCAGCTTTTGCAGTTCTTTAAAAAAAGACATAATGCAGCATTTATGTAGTTGCTGATTTCTCCACTGCTCTAGCAAATTATCCCTGGAGTAGAATGTAGAACTGATTCCTCAGAATTTCCTGGTTATCCTGAAAGTCTCTGTTTGTAATTTGTGATTCTCAGAGCTTAATTAGCTTGTAGAAAAGGTGTTGGCCCCAAAGGTGACACTCCAAGATGATGTGTGAGAGTTAAAATACCAGAGGAGTCACCTCCTCTGAATACATTGTTTATGGGAAAAAAAAAACCAAAACAAAAAACCTAAAATAATAGGTTTGGAACCTCTGGGCAGTAGCTCTGTTTATCACTTTAACTAAGAAATCCTTAGAGCAAATTGGCTGGTAAATGGCATCTTTGTTTCTGGTAAGAAAGGATTTTTGTAGATTCTTAGTGTTTTAGGTGGTATCTATTTTTCAACATAAAAAGTTCTGTGAGTGTTTAATGAGGGTACTTTGCACATAGGACTGAAAAGTCAAACGAGCAATTAATTGATTGCATGGACAGATGTGGAGTCATTAAGTAAAACCTGGATTGGTTTTACATGGATGAAATAGGAGCTCTGCCTATGAAAATGCATACCTACCTCTGCTGCCAGGAGCAAGGACTGGAATTCCTGAAATTTAAATTTTTTTTAGAAATTTTTCATCAGACAAAAAAACCCTTCCCATGAGAGATACACAGATTAAAATAGTATTAGTGAAAATAATGAATTCCTGCAATTTAAATTTTTTTTAGAAATTTGTCATCAGACAAAAAACCCTTCCCATGAGAGATACACAGATAAAATAGTATTAGTGAAAATAATTAAATTTAAGAAATAAGTGCATATATTTTTCAAATTATTTTCAGATCAATTCATGTTTCACCTTATTTGGCTGACAGCATTGTTTCGAAAAGTAACCTTTGCTTCCAAATATACATAAATTCCATTTCAAAAGTGCTAATTCCAGCCTGCAAAGTTCTTTATTCTATTTTAGAATTGCCATGTCATGTACATTTTTTCTCTCTTGTGTTTTTTTTGGTTTGTTTCTTTTTTTTTTCCCACTACCCTAAAAAATACCGCTGGAGATTATGGAGGATTATCTGAGCAGTTATCGTAGTAAAAGCCAGTTGCCATTTTGGGAATATTTTCTTTTTTTTCCTCAAAGTCCTTTTGACATTAGCCCTTATAACTCAGTGCTGTGTAGTAGAAGTTCAGGTCAGAGCTGAGGAGACAGGCCTGGGGATTAATGCTGTGTGAAATAAATGCAATCTCCCTCCACTTTGAACGTGCTAAGCAGACCATGGATAATCCCTGGAATATTTGGTGGATCTGCCAGGCCTTGAAGATGGCATTTGTAATATTTGTCTAGCTACATGTATTTTTACATCTTGTTCCTCTCTGTGCCATCCAAACTCTATTCAAAAGTGAGGAGAAGGGGGCTGAACAAAGACTGAGAAGTGAACCATTCCCAGGAGGGGATTTTAGAGTTTGGGCTTCTTCTTTTTCCCCCCTCTCTCTGCTGTTGCTTTTTAATGAATCGTTCTTCTAACCTACTTTAAATTGAGCTTCTAGCATGCTGGATGTTTTGCAGATGAATCATACTGTGCACTGCACTTATGCATATCTGCTGTGCAAGTACACTGTCAGCTTGTATTTGATAACCTACCAGCCAGCAGGAGCTGTTTTTTTATGGAATCTTGGGATGCTAACGTTGTTCTCCAAGTGAGAATAATGCAACCACTGTTAATAAATCAGCCTGGGTCTGGGGATGTCTCACCACTTTCACTGCATCCTTGATTAGCATTATCCTCAGAGGTATAAATTAAAGAGGAAAATATATAATCTGGGAAGCTTTCCAGCATCATCTTTGAAAATGAGAGCTCAGTGCTTTGCTGGGATTTCTTTGGTGGAGGAATGCTAATAGCAATGCTGAAGATGTGCCCTGATTGCACCCTAAAGAGTAGGAAGATGTACAGAACAGCTTTTTTTTTTTTTTTTCTTTGTCATCAAGATAATTTCTGATGTGATCTGCACTGGTGAACAATTTTCTACACGGTTCTGTGAATTGATCCCAGAAGTACAGCTTCAGTCTCTCCATTTTCTACTACTTGTTCCCTTTGTCTGACATCTGCATCAAGCCTGGTGCATGGTTTCCCACCTCAGCCTGCAGACAGCTGCCTGCAGCTGTTAGAGGGTGAGCACAGCCCCTCTGAGACACTGGCCAAAGCCTGAACTTCAGCAATTAAAAGGTTTCAGGAATTTCTTCTGACTGTTCCTACAAGGTGTCACCACAGCTGGATGGTAACTCCTGACACCTCCCTCCCTGCCAAGGGAAGAAAACTGTGCTGCAGAATGTGCTGATTTGCAAAAGGAAAAAAAAATCACAGGGAGGGTTTGATTTTTGCAATGTTCCAGCTGTGCTAAATGAGCAGAAAGGGGAGTTTTCAGCATATCAGCAACATCTTGGAAATGGAAATGCCACATCTTCCAGCACTTTCTGAGTAAGTTTTCCCCTTCCCTGCCCATAATCCACTCGGCATTGACTGGAACTAGGAGTTTGGCATGACCTGTGCTTGGAGTTTTGCTGTATAATGTCTGTGTTTCTATTTGCTTTCCCTTGGCCAGCTGTCTGCCAGCATCCCCCTTTGCTTTCCAAGAGATGGTGGAAAGCACAGAAGGAAAGACAAAGCTGCTGTTCCTCAGGTTGCCTTCTGGGGACACATAAGATACCTTTATTACTATTTTCCTGATGGAACATCTGATCCACAGGATGGTGGAAGGTCTCACAAACAGCCCCCAGGAGCTGCATTTGAGCTCACTCTGGGTCTGATGAGGTCTGGGCAGTACCAGGCTTCTCCAAAGAGGTTTTGGCTTCATCATCAGTGACTCAGTTTACAGGGCCTCTCAGGCTGAGACTCCTAAAAGTCATTCCTCTCCCCTGAAAAAATGTAGGGCAGTTATTTTTACTTAGCTCCTGAAGATAGTTCATTTTTCTCCTGCATGTTATCACTTTTAAATTAATATTGAGGATCTCTAGTTATGTTATACAAAGGCATTCACCCTTCCAGCTCAACAAAATAGAGGGAATACCATGTGTTATTTGCCAGCTCTACTGACTTTGGTAGATTTGTTGAAGCAATGTGTTTCAACATTTTCAGACATTTTTCCTGTGGAGCTTTCTCTTCCATAGAATGGTTTTCTGTTTCCCCTTGATTTGAGATGAAAAGAAAATTGAAAATAATATGAAATTTTCCCACAGGACAGAATTTCTTTTGCAATAACTCAGCTTCTAGGTAATGTCAGGAATAACACAAACCACTGTGATTTGTGTGCTTAATTTCAACTCTGCATTTATGACTTATTCCTTGACATTTCTGTCTGAAGAATAATGACATAAACCCACTAGTCTCAGCTTGGAAATACCGATTAAAACTGAGAGGTTCTGAAACAGCAAGTGGGGTTTGTGAGCATCTATTTAATGCAATCAGCAGGGCTGTGACCTTGGTTTTCTGTCACTGGGAATGAAATTGCCTCCTGGTCCAGCCCATCTCAGGGCTGTAACACCAAGCAGGTTATTTTCTCTTTATGGCAGATGATTCTGCCAGCACTGTGGTGGAGATGGCAGGAAGTGTCCAAGGGTCCTTGGATTTAAACCATTATCATAGAATCACAAATTATGGAATAGGTTGGGTTGGAATGGGTCTTAAAGACCACCCAGTTCCAGCCTCCTGCTGTGGGCAGGGACACCCTCCACTATCTCAGTGGCTCCAAGCCCCATCCAACCTGGCCTTGAACATTTCCAGGGATCCAGGGGCAGCCACAGCTTCTCTGGGCACCCTGTGCCAGGGCCTCACACCCTTACAGCAAAGAATTTCTTCATAATATCTGACCTAAACCTGCCCTCCTTCAGCTGAAGGCGATTCTTCCTCACCCTATCACTGCATGCCCCTGTCCAAAGTCTCTCTCCAGCTCTCTTGGAGTCTCTTTAGGCATGGAAGAGGCTCTAAGATCTCCCTGGAACCTTCTTTTCTCCAGTCTGAGCAGCCCCAGCTGTCTCAGCCTGTCTTTATAGATGTATTCCAGACCTGTGGTAGCTCTCTGCTGGACTCATTCCAACAGGTCAACATCATTATATAGTGCTCCTTCTTTACTCACTTAAAAATGTGACTTGCCTGCTGATGCCAAGCAAGGGAATTGAAGTGAGGGAAGACAGCAAATGAAACTCTTTCTTCTTAGTCTCTATACAAGAGTTTCCTTTTGGAAAAGCCCTTCCCTTCTCACACTGTGTGAGCAGGAAAGCAGCAAAGCAATTCCCATGAGGGGGTAGTGAAACCTTTAGGAGCCACCAGGCTCCCTTTCCTCACCCTGAACTTGGAGCTGCAACAACTGCTCCCTCAGATTTGCTGTGCTGCTTGTTTTAGTCAGCTTTTCAGAAAAAAATAAATAGTCTGTTCCAGAAATTTTCGACCAATTTCAGTCCCATCATTCAGCAATTGCTAAAGTAGGTAAAATCCAAATCTTACCAGGAGTCCTCCTGCCTGCCTCCAGCACCAGGGGTCTCAGGCTTTTGTAACTTTTAGAAACAAAGAGCCAGATGTGAGCAAAATAAAATGTTGAGCAAAGAATCTGCAGAATTGCTCACTCAGATTTCTGGTTACAACTGCTCTGCTGTGCCAGGCAGAGCAATTGTAACCAGAAGATTAAGAATTCTCTAAGAAGATTAATTAAATAAAGTGGTTTCTAACCTTGCCCAGCATAAAGTTGAGAAGGAAAGGGGTGTTTGTTCCTGGTGCTTGGTGAGACTGACAGGATAAATGAGCTACACTGAAAATCAGTGTAGGGTAAAATTGTGTAAATTACACAGGAGTGTCAGTCCAGGGAGGAGAGGAAGTCAGCATGGAGGGGAAAATGGACAGCAAGAAAAGAAATCCCAACTACTCTCAAGAGTTTTGATTTCTCAAGCAATGGATTTCTCACCAGTCTATGAAGGGATGCAGTGATGGGGGTTAAGTTTATAAATTCAGCAGATGCCTTTTGGTCCACGTCTCCTGTGCTCACAAGATCCGGAGGCGAAGTTTGCCTGCAAAACCATCTCACTCCACCCTTTGTTCAGTTGGAGCAATTAACATAATTGCATTTAAAAAAAGCCTTTGAATGCATTTTTGCTTCTCAAGTATTTCTCTCAGTCAATTGAAAGGGCTTGAAATCCCCATTCTTCAAAGCACAGACAGATCTGTTGAGCCTTTCACCATGTGAGTAGTACCTGGAGGAGTGCTGAGCTACAGCAGGAGTGTGAGTTCTTGGACGGCTGGCTGAGCTCTCCCAGCTCCTACATCTAACCCTGGGAAACCACAAGGAAGACCATGAAAAAGCAGAATGTCTTGGCCACAGGTCTTGGCCACCTGTATAAACATGCTGAATAAACAGGAGGAGGTCATGCAGGGACAGGGCACCTCAGTAGGGAGAGCCAGCTTCCTAAATATGGAATGGGAAACCCCAGATGAATCCATCAGGGAAAAAGTGGGGTGTTGAGGGTCACAAGCCAAACCCAAACCACCACAGGCTGCAAATCTTGTGCTGTTTTGCTTTTGTTAAAGAGCAGATGCCAGGCTGAGATGTGGTGATGTGTTTTTGATGTGCAAGATGCAATAGATGGCCTGGGGATGAGCATGGTGTCCAGTCTGGAGCACACCACATCAGGAGCAATGCAGAAAACCCAGAGGAGAGGGACCAGAGTGATCAGATGTCAGAGAAATACAGCCTAGTAGGGGAGATTGAAAGAACCAGGCTTGTTCTGGTTCTGGAAGTTCTGGAATTGTCTGCCCAGGGAGGTGGTAAAGTCCATCCCTGGATGTGTTTAAAAAAGCCTGGATGTAGCACTGGGTGCCAGGGTTTAGTTGAGGTGTTAGGGCATGGGTTGTACTCCATGATCTTTAAGGTCTCTTCCAACCCAGTGATTCTGTGAATTCTGTGAATTCTGTTTAAGCTAAAAGTGAGAATCACTGGGGCACAGAAGAAGAGCAGTCTCTAAGTGCTTTGAGCTCATGAAAACCCAAACAAAGAGCCTGAGTCAACCCAGCCCCCAGAAATTGTGTCATTTCAGCTGCAACATTCAGATTAAACATTTGGAAAAAAAACCTTGGGAGAATGTGGACCTGTGGGACAGAGAAACACAGGTTGGGTGTGTGGTGCCTGTAACTCAGGTGCAGGAGTGGGCAGTGCAGAGGGACATAGCCTAGACAGCAAAGGAAGTGATGCTGCTGCCTGGGCCCAACAATGGAATCAGGTCTTTTAGGTCTTTCTGGCCCTGGTTTTGGTGAATCTCTAAGCTGAGGGGAGGGATGGCAGCAGGAAATACACTAATATTTTATTTTCCCATCTTACTTTGGTTCCCACCTGGTACAAACCAGCAGCTTCTCTTCCTCTTTGAAAATGTGCATCAACCACAAGCCACAGAAAAGTGGGAATGGCTGATATTCTTGTGTTTCAGTGTCTTTTTTATGGTAATTGTTTATTTTTTAAAACAAAAATAGCTTTATGTGGGAAAACCCAGCTTTCCTTAGGATGAGTGAGTGAATTGACTCCTGCAGACAAATCTCAACTTAGCATTCAGTAAGTTGGACAAACAGCAAACTTCAGCACAAAATGTTAACAAGGATTTTTAATAAATGAAGGCCTGGCAGAGAGAAATTATAGAAGATAAAGTGTGCAGTGATAGTTGGATACTAAGAGCATAGTGCCTGCATCCAAGGAAGGAAGAAATGGAAAAATATATAGCAACCTTGTCTTGTTAAACTAATTTAATTAGTATTGTTGCAAACATAAAGGGAAGATGGGAAGAGTGCATTTATAAATGTGGACTGTGAAGACAAATTTGATAGTTTACTTCAGTAAGAGGTTGATTGTTTTCTGACAGGTTTACAGTGAAGTTTGAAGCCCAGCACTGCTTGGAGCACTCAGCTGGGGAGACAGGCTGAGAAATTTGGGGTTCTCCAGTCTGGAAAGAGAAAACTCCAGGGTGACCTCAGAGTGACCTTCCAGACCTTAATGGGAGCTTGTATAAGAGAGGGACAGTGACTTTGTACATGGGCAGATAGTGATGGGACAAGGGAGAATGGAACTAAAACTAAAAAAACTTTTAAACTAAAAGAGGGGAGATTCAGAGTAGATACAAAGCAGAAATTCTTCACTGTGAAAGTGATGACAGCCTGGCACAGGTTTTCCAGAGAAGCTGTGGCTGCCCCATCCTGGAAGTGTCCAAGGACATGATGGATTGAGCCTGGAGAAACCTGAAATAGTGAAAGGTGTCCCTTATTCCCTTATATTCCCTTACCTGGAATGAAGCAGTGAAAGCAATGAGAGGGACATCAGAGAAAAAGAGTTGAAATATTAAATACCTAACACTTGGTTCCAATGTTTTTGATTTGCTTTGAAGCAGTTTTAATTCAATTAAAAAAAAAAAAAAAAGTCCAGTTTTATAGAAATTAATTTTTTCAGTGAATTTTTTTCAGTAAAAATTTTCCATGCTTCTGAAAGGGCAAGAAAATAATCAATGAGCATTGTTTGGAGAAATATAGCACCTCTTCCCAACTGTGCTAATATTGGTGAGAAAAGAGCATTTCATCAGACCAACTCGTGAGTCAAATTTGGAAATGACTCCCTTTATTTTCAGGCTCTGTGGACTGTTCATGAATATTGGAAGTGTGAGCTGTGCTGCTTAATTGTAGCTTCTTGTATGAGTCACATGATTATTTAATGAGGATCCTTGATTGGAGGCATGAGCAAACACATCTCTTACACACACTTGATTGTGCCAATTTCAGGGCTCATTTTCTCTCAGTGCTGATACATAACACATTTGTCATTGGCCTTGGCAAGCACTTCTTTGCCAGAAAAAATCATTTTTCAAGTATCAACAAAAAATGATACATGGGTTTAGCTAATATAAAGTGTGTCATAGAACAATAGAGTCATAGAATCACAGAATTATTTAGGTTGGAAAAGACTTTTAACATTATTGAGCCCAGCCATTGTCCCAGCACTGCCAAGGCCACCATTAACCCATGTCCCCAAGTGTCACATCCCCATTTCATTTAAGTCCTCCCCTTCACTGCCTCTGTATCATCTCCCTTTTAACAAAATTAAGAAAAAAAACATTAATATTCACTTGTGAGATACACTTGGGTGGCAGCAGCATGTGGGAATTTTATTAGGTGAAGTCAGAATCCTCTGCAGGAAATGCTGATCCATTTGCTTTCTTAGCTCTGCTGTGAGTTGGGATCTTGGGGTTTTTTTTGGTGTTTCTGGTATGTTTAGGTTTCTCCTGGGCATGAGGGTGGCTGTAATTCTCACCTCAGAACAAGAGTGGGTGTTGCAGCTCCAATATAGCTGCTCCAGTGCCTCATCTCTGGCTCTCATCCTGCTTCCAGCATTAATGGAGATCAAAAGATCTCCAAAAATCATGGAAAGGCTTGGGTAAGAAGGGACTTCCAAGGTCATCTAGTTCCAGCTAGAGGAGATGGGTACTTTTGCCATTTGTGGTACACTGCTTGTGTGACAATTTTCTCATGGAAGTTTGTTTATTAAGTTTGGGGGAAAAAAACCCTTTGTGTTTCCTGAAAACTCTGTTAAAGCACACAGCTACCCCAGATCTCAGGAGAGCCTTCTCTGAAGTACCATTTCAATGGATTTAAAGCTGTGTTTCATGAATATAAAACAGGACATATGTGATCTTCCCTCTGCCTAGCAGCAAAGGCTGATGCTGATGTAAGACAGAGTCAATGACCTGCTTGGGTTGAAAAATAATCTTCATTTTTTTCACTGTAAAGGTCAGCACAGTTGAATCAGTCCAGGATACCTGACCTACTTGATTGCTGAAGCTACAGATTTTTTTAATAGAGTACAAAAATGAGATTATCTCTTTGGAAAGTGACTCCACAGGTACAACACAGTCATTTTCTGTTCCACCTATGATTCCACCATTCCAAACACTGATGATTGTTTTCCAGCTCAAGTGAATGTTGTAAATTCATTGTGGTGGCATGGTTATTTCCAAAATTCCTTGGTTTATGTGTTGGTTTAAAATATTAACAAATTGTCATTAGAAACACACTGCCAAGCCAGCCACAACCCCTTGAAAAACAAACATAATCAAAATCAAATTCTTTCCAAAACACAACATTGTTTTTTGAATAGATTCACTGACCAAAGGAATGACAGATTAAGGAAGAAAAAATAAAAATAAATAACAGGCTTGAAAATATGAAGCTGGCCATGGATAAACAAGAGGGGATCATGGCAGTTCTTTGAGTATGCAGAAAACCCACATTTGGGAAGAAAAAATGGAGAGTGGTCAGGAAAGCATCTGGAACATGTGGTGCCAGATGGTTGTTTCCTTTTTGATTGGACCAGTAGTTTTCTCATAAAACATGAAGACCCAATTTTCATGTTTTTCAATATTTACAGATCTCAGTCTGTAAGTAAGAAGGGAAATAAGGTCTCAAATAGAACTCTGTGCATGCTTAAAATAATCTTGATATTCTCTGCTTTGCTGACTCAGCCTAAATGGCCTAAGATTTTGAAGTTCTGGGAATGCTACACCCCCATCACAGAAAGGATTTTATTTAGGGACGCAAACTCTGGCCACTTCATGATTAGAAGATTTTAGCTTGTGTTCTCACCACAGCAAAATCTTGTTGAGCTGGTGGCAGGGTGGCATTGACTAGAATAATTTTCCTTAATTTCTGCTTCTGGCTGGTGGTGCAGTTCTTGATTGAGAGATTTTCAAGTGCAGGAATACACTTTCCCCCAACAACCACCATGAAAAGCCAAGGACAAAATCCATTTTTTAAACAGATCCCTGTTTCAGAGCTTTGAAGTATCATTGTTTTCCCCACTTAGGAGGGAACATATGCATTTTATGTAACCTTGAGTAGCTATAACAACAAATTATTATGTTTTCTACAAAACATTTGTGTTTTCTTTCACAGACCAATGATCTTAAACTTATAAAACCTGACATTAAAGTGGTGTTGGACTGTGGGTATTTTTTCATTTCATTGTGAGCAGTGCTGAGATAAACTTCCATACAGCCTGATATTCAAATGCTGGGATTTAAGTGGGGCTGTAGTTTACATCATTATCCCATGGGGCAAAACCATGATTTCTGAGGAATTTAGAGAAGTTCTTTTTCCATTTTCCACCTGGGGGTTTCTTGAGGCTATCTTGAGGATGCTCCCATCCAGCTGGACGTCACCTTTGCAATACAAGATGCCCCCACATTTTAGGGATCCCCAGGTGCAACACCACCTGCTGGGAGCCTCATATTTTGGGGCTCTGGGGCTGTGGGTGTTGTGGACACACCTGGGATGGCTCCAGGCTCTGCTGTCCTGCTCCAGCCCTGAGTCACCCTCCTGTCACCTCCCTGCTCTGTGTCCCTGGTGCCACGTGGGTCACTGAAAGGAAGTCAAAGCTCTACATTACTGAAAGCAAATCACTTCCTACTCAGGCAGTGAATAGCATTAGAATTTTTTAGAGTCTTTCTTTGGTTTTAATTGGATTTCAGTAATTTAAAATTCATCAGAGCTTTGCTAGCATAATCTGGATGATGCATTTATTCATGCAAGCAAATTTGGGTATGTTGCAAACACATGGTGCAGTTGTTTTGCCTGAATGATGTGCAGAGGTTCTGGTGGTCAGTAAGGTGAGCTGGAATGAGCAGTGTGGGCTCAGCCAGGGAGCTGAGAGAAGAGGTTTCTTCCTCTCTGTTCCTTCTATTCAGCCAATGGTGGATAGATGGGAAATTGAGCTAGATGAGCTAGCTTTGAAATGCCTCTGCTTTGAGCAGGGCTTAGGCTGGAGCCCTCCAGAGGTCCCCTCCAGCCAGATTTTTCCTGAAATTCTGACTTTTAAGGCTCAGTTTTATCACCTTTCTCTCTACTCTTTTTCTACCTACTGTTTCTGACCACTTCCACCTGTTTTCCCATTATAGCTATAAAGGTAATTAGGATTGTTTTAAAAGTTGGCTGCTGGCCCTTGAGGCATTTCTGCACCAACAAAGGGCTTAGGTTGCTTCTCAAACCCAGCTGTCTTTCCTGTTGCTCTGCTGTGTAAGTCCCTTCACTCTTTCTGGTTCACAGACTGAATTAATAAAATAAAATATATGAGTTTCTGCCTGAGGCTAGTAATTTTCACTTTCCTCAGGAAAACAAACAAACAAACAAAATAAAAAGTTGTTTTTCTTAAATCCCAGGTGTTCAATTTACTCCCTGCCATTTTCTTTCACTTCACTTTGGAAACTACTTATTACTTGTATGAAAAGTCAGCTTGGGGAAAAGACACTGCACATAAAATGCTGCACAGTCTGCCACCACCACTGTGCAACAAAATCTTTCTTCTTAGCTAAAATAATTTGCTGAATTTGGCAGAAACTTCCAAACATTGGGGCCGATCAAGTGTGACCTTTTCACTCAATCACCAACCAAGACTCCAAATCTCAGCCTTCTTCAATTCTGGCAGTGCAGCAGGGAATTCCTGTATCCCTTATTTGTGCTACAAAGGCCAGGTTTTGACAGTGTAAAACAGAGGTTTGCATTGGTGAAGCTGCTGCTGGTTTCAAGGAGAAATAATCTGGCAATGGAGTGATTTTTTTCTTGTCTTATAGGAGTGAAAAGCTGGGCTGAAACTAAGGAGAAATGTGAAGGTGCAGGGATGAGTTTTCTGTGAGGAGATTTGACTGGGCAGCTGGAATGGGGACAGCCACCTCTTCTATGCACATCTCTTTTCCTGTCTTTGTCCCTCTTTTCCCCATCCTCAGAGATGAGGAATGGCTTTCCCTTGGAGCTGGAGCTCTTTGCCAGCAGCGTTTTGTGCACAGGGGTGGTGATAACAGAATAAGGGCAAGGTAGTGACAAAAGTGCTGATGTTTGCTCATGTCCTGTGCTTCCAGCTCATGGCTGGAAAACCTGATTAACACTTGAAGTCTTGATTTCTCCAGGAGAAAAATTGTTCAGCCATGAATCTGCTGCTCTCAGTTGCACAGTGGTGGGACCCAGCTCACCTCAGCTGGTTTGGACCAAGGCAGAGGGAGGAGAGAAAGAGGGTCTGGCCACATCTCTCCTGCTGTAGGTTGGCTTTTTTAATTTCTGGCCTAATTTCCATGGGCACTGTGCACTTCTCCTGCTGTTCTGCTCACCCTGAAGTTGTTACAACTCTTGAGCAAGGCAGGAAAGGAAAACAAAGCACCATTATTTATTTCTGTCAGTAGCTGCAGGCTTTGAGGGCATGCTGGACCCAAAAGTGGTGCTCACTTTGGATTCCTCAGGCCTGGACTCTCTCAGGAGAAATTTCCTCTGTTGAATGCTGTGGTGTGAGGATAGAGTGTGATGTGGGGTGGGTATTCCCAGGGAGACCAGAATCACAGAATTATTGGGTTGGAAGAGACCTTCAAGATCATGGAGTCCAACCAGCCCCAACCCCTCAACTCACCCCTGGCACCCAGTGCCACATCCAGGCTTTGTTAAACACACCCAGGGATGGGGACTGCACCACCTCCCCAGGCAGCCATTCCAGAACTTTATCACCTTTCTGTAAAAAACTTTTTCCGATATCCAGCCTGTATTTCCCTTGGTGCAGCTTGAAGCTGTGTCATCTGGTTCTGTCAGTGCTGCCTGGAGAAAGGTCCAACCCCACCTGGCAACAACCACAGTGAGGATGAGAGAGCCCCAGATGATGTGGAGGTAAAGCAGGATGTTCAGATAGAGAATGGAATATTGCTCAGAGAGATGCTGTGGGCAGTTGAAAGCAGGCCATGGCCAGCAGTTCACTATGGATGAGCCACCTCTCCAACCATCCTGGGCAGTGCCATGCCCTGTGAAGGTGCCATCCTGGCCTTGTGAGCTGCAGTGCTCTGCCTGTCTGCACAAAATGGGCCTCTCAGCAGGACTGAGCAGCTGTGCCCAAGGACCAAGGTGGACATTTGCCATCATTCAGGTTGTAAAAGGTGAGTGGGTTTGAAAAGAGTCAGTCTGCAGCTTGTGATGGTGACTGGTCTGCAGAAGGCTTGGGAAACCAGAGGACCCTCATCAGGAGGTCCAGTTATAGAGGATTATGTGGAGGTTGTAGTCAAGTGGAGGATGGGAATGGCACACAGAGGTTTGTAGGATAGAGGGTGAAGGTATTGACACAAAATTCTGCTGTGCTTTGCTGCTGGTTTATAGAACTGTGAGGTGTGCAGCCCTGCTGAATAACATTTATTTCCTAAGTGTAGTTTTCCAGAAGTCAAACTGTGCTGCTGAGCCTTCATTCCTAAGTACTCTAATACAGTCTGCCCCAAATACAATCTGCTGTGCCATTTATCTGCACAAAATAGAGTCTTTTCTCACAGCAGAAACTCCAGCAACCCTTAACTGGGTGGAGTGGATGAAAACATGTATTTCAATCCTGAAAAAATATGAAGCCTATTGTTAAGCCCTAAATGTGTTTTGAAAAGAGGCCTAAACAAAGAAGAAATATTTACCACAGATATTTACTACCTCTTTTTTTGCAGAATTCAGCCTCTCTGTTGTTCCTGTGGAAAATCTCTGCTGGAGTTCCTCCAGTAAGACCAATGACATGCACAGCATCTCTGCCACCCCTGCATGGGCTGTGCCCTGCTGTGAGGGCCAAGGGTGACATGTGGGGTGGCAGACCTGGACTCTTGGCCACTGCAAGCCACCAGAGCTCCACTGAGGTCTCTCCTCTGGTTCTTTGAGTCTAGCTGGGCCATGGATTTGCAAAAACCCATCCCAAACCCCTTCTCTGTCCCAGGACTATCCTGGGAAGGGTGAACCTAATCCCTCATAGTTTGCACTTTGTTGAATTTTCCCTGCTGCGTTCCTATCTTGATTTTTTCAAGAACATATTTGGCAATTGCTTGGAGGGCTTTTGGACTCCCCTTTCTGTTTTCTTTGGATTGCAGGCATGGAAAACTGCATGCACAACATGCTAAATACTTTCATTAATTTCACATTGTTTACGAGCTACTCTGTCTCCTGACCCCTCACAGCAGCTGATCAAGCTGGGGTTGAGCTTCCTCTAATCTGCAAATTGAGAAATTAGTCAGCTATATCCCTTAGTTATGAAACTGGGACGGATGAAATCTGAAGGCCATCAGCTGCTCTAGTGAGCTTCTCTCTAGCTGGAAGCAGGAATACATATCCCCCTACTATAAAACCAGCTGGATGGGTGCATTTTTGGGGAGTTTAAATGCTACACTTAAGCCAGGATGTCCTTTGTTTATGTTCTGAGTAGGAAAATGAAGCCCTTGGCACTGTGCTGTGTTACAGTAGGAGTTAAGATGTGGTCTGGTATCCAGGCCATTTCCAAGGAGATGTGATGTTTGCAGGTCATCCTGACTATCCAAGCTTGTCCTACTTGCAAGAAACCAAGCAGTTCTGCTCCTGCAGGGGAATGAAACCTCACCCTGCTTGGTTTTGCCTCCCTTTCTCATCCTGAGCACCACCTGGACATCCCTTTATTTGCTCCTGTAACTCTTCACACAGGAGCTGACTCATAGGGTCCCTCCTGGTCCCTGTTGGTCCCTGGGGTCCCTGCTGGTCCCTGCTGGTCCCTCCTGATCCTTGTGGTCCCTGCTGGTCCCTGTGGCCCCTGTTGGTCCCTGCTGGTCCCCGTGGTTCCTGCTGGGTCCTCTGGACCCTGTGGTTCCTGCTGGTCCCTCCTGATCCCTGTGGTCCCTGTGGTCTCTGCTGGTCCCTGTGGTTCCTGCTGGTCCCTCCTGGTCCCTGCTGATCCCTGTTGGTTCCTGCTGGTCCCTGTTGGTCCCTGTTGGTCCCTCCTGCTCCCTGCTGGTCCCTGTGAATCCTCCTGGTCCCTCTGGTCCCTGTTGGTTCCTGCTGGTCCCTGCTGGTCTCCGTGGTTCCCTGCTGGTCTCCGTGGTTCCCTGCTGGTCCCCGTGGTTCCCTGCTGGTCCCTCTGGTTCCTGCTGGTCCTTATGGTCCCTGCTGGTCCGTGTGGTTCCTGCTGGTCCCTCCTGGTCCCCATGGTCCCTGCTAGTCCCTGTGGTTCCTGCTGGTCCCTGTGGTTCCTGCTGGTCCCCATGGTTCCCTGCTGGTCCCCGTGGTTCCTGCTGGCTGTCACAGCCCTGGTGTCAGACAGGCCCCCTCTCCACCAGCCTGTTACAGGCAGCCCCTGCTGACACCACGTCTGAGATGCCTCCTGCTTCCCTCCTTCCCATCTGTCTCGTGGGGAAAAGCACAAGGAGCAGCCTTATCTGCTCTGACAGGCAGGGTTGTGCAGAGGAGAGCTCCTCCTGGAAAGCAGCTGGGGCCAGTTGAGAGTGGACAGGGAGATGTGCTAAATAAATCTGATCCAGCCAGTGCTTGGGCAGGTGGTGGGGAGAACACGTGTGCCAGGCATGGAAAGGTAACCACCATGCACAGGCTTGATTTTTGACTGTTATAATCTGGTAAAACTCCCATGCAGGGGCTCAGGGGCATTGCTGTAAGCATAAAATTTACTGCTCTCTCTACTGAATTATAAAAATCCTGCCATATAAAACTCCTGTACAATGGTGTTTCCCTTATGGGAGTGGCTCCAGCTGAACGCATGTGCTGCTGGGTGGGATGTGAGGATTTGCTCTGCAGCTGTGAACATGGTTTGTGTGGCCTTTCTGGCCCATCCAGGCAGACACCTGGGGCTCAAGAATCAGTTAGATGCATCTTCAGGATAAACTAGGAAAAATAAATGGGTCTCGAGGGTCATGAACAAGTTTGAGAAATATTTCTGTTTCTTGCTTTGATCTGTTCCAAAGAGGAATTAGCTGCTGTTTTGTGTTTGGGAATAAACTGTGAAAAAGGGCATCCTTCAGGAGATACTGAGCTGTGAAAGGTGGGCTCATATTGGGATGCTGAAATTGAGGGTGAAAAATTCCCACAGGTGGACCCAAAGTTCTGGAGAAGGGACATTTTTCCTGACCTTTTCCCCTGTCCCTGCTCTTAGTGAAACCAGGGAGAGTCCCAGGATGGTACATGGCAGTACCTTGTAATGTGCTCAGGGTACTGACCTGGCAATCTTTGAGGCCATCAAAAACCATCCCAGTAAATACAGCAAGGGAATGTTTTCCCTGTCCATAATAGGGAAAGCTCCTGGATGTGTTTGAAGAACGTGGTATATTTGCTATAAATTTGTTTTGACATTTTCCAGAACATTTCTCATGTTGTTCACAACCAAAAGCCAAAATTTCCAGGTAGTTGTTGCTACTACAAAATTGAAATTATTTGATCTAGGGCTGTTCAAAGCAACAGAGACACAGTGCAGGACGGAGAAAGAGGAGGGTCAGGAAGGGGGTCAGTCTTTCAGGAACAATTTCTATGTCATCAGATAGCAACATTTTCATGCTTGGAATGAAAAACAAAAGGCTTTGACCCAAGAAAAACTCAAAGTCCAGCCTGGAATAGTTTATTTTCTGTGCTAATAGGTTCTTGTCTCCATTCATGTATCCAGAGAAGGACAATGGAGCAGGGGAAGAGTCTGGAGCACAGGTGAGATGAGGAGCAGCTGAGGGAGCTGGAGGGGCTGAGATTGGAGAAGAGGAGGCTTAGGGGGGATTTTCTCACTCTCTACAACTCCCTGACAGAAGGACAGAGCCAAGTGGGGCTCAGGCTCTGCACCCAAGAAACAAACAACGGGATGAGAAGAAATGGCCTCAAGTTATACCAGGGGACAGTTGGGATTGGACAATAGGAAAAAAATGAGCACCCAATGCCTAGGGGTGGTCAGGCATTGTAATAAATTGCCCAGGGAAATGTTGTAAATGCCATTGCTGCAAGTATTCAAAAAAGATGTGGATGTGGCACTTGGGGACCTGCTTTAGGGTGATCATGGTGTTGTTAAGTAAGAGACTCGGTGATCTTAGAGGTCTTTTCCAGCCTTAACAATTCTGAAATTCTGTGATTCTGTCCTTGTTGGACTGTGAGCACCTGAGATCAGCCACTGCCTGCCTGCCCATTCCATGTCCAACTGCTTCTCCATCATTGGGATGCACAAGAAGGAAACTGCAACAACCAGACCTCACAGGTCTGCTGGGCTTCAGCCCTCATTGCCCCATCCTGCTCTGGAATCAATGGTTCTACAGCCTATGGAAACCCCCTCAGCCTTCTGCCTGTGTCTCTTTGTAAAGAACCAGGCATCTTGAGGCAGGCAGGGAAACCCTGCTGGGATCATGCTATTTTCCCAGTCCTCTGGATTTCAAGCATTTGCTTTGTGGTTCTCCTTTAAAAGGACAAAAATGCTGATGAGCCTGAGATCAGGCTGACCCCTGGTTACACTCAGGAGCCTTGAGTGGTGTTGATAATGAAAATATTGCAAGAAGGACTAAGTGCAGGGCTGCACTTCTCTGGGAGAGAGCACAGGGCATTGGTATCTGCCTGTGGAGGTGAACCTGCAGTGTTGGCTACTGATATTTTTCCCTGTGCACTGCTCCTGTTAAGGTTAATGAGAAACTCTAAAGGAAAAATTTAAATACTTTTTTAAGAGGAGAGAATTTTAGATCAACTGTATTTCATTTGTCTTTTGGGCCAGTTTCCTGACATTCAGTGTGAAGAGGTGTAAATAGGAGGGGACTTGTCCCTGTGGGGTATAATCCTGCTGGCTTTAAAACATGCCCATGGTGGGATTTGCCAGGAATGGGGGGAGTTACATGAAAAAAAGACTCCATCATTCACAAAATCAAAACAGAGGATCATGAAACACTGAGAGGAGTTTTTTCCCCTTTTCAGTAGGAAAGGTGCCTTTTCCAGCAGCAGGTCTGCCAGATCCCCTGCAACCTGCAAGGAGCTGAACAGATGTAATAAAAAAGAGAACAGTGGAAGTACATCCTGTACTTTTGTTGTGGTTTTGCCCTCGTGGTGCCTTTGAACAACCACTTTTATTGAGGTGGGAGCTCCACTGCAGCTCAGGGGCTGCCCAGCAGGGCTGGGCTTTGTGTTCCCAGTGCAGTTTCCCTCCTGCACCCTCCGCACAGCCTGTGTCTGCAGCAGGCAGACCCTGGCTGCTGGTTCTGTGGGGTTCCCAGAGATGGCTGACATTCCTAACCAGCAGCTTCTCCTCAGCAGCTGAGCATGCCAGGCACTTTAATCACCTTCCTGTAGGCAAACACCCTCAATTCTCTCATGCAGAATGAGTAGAGAAGGCTCAGGGACCTATCCCTGAGCCTCCCCCACCTCTCCCTGCAGGATGGGCAGAGAAGGCTCAGGGGATCAAATCTCAGCCACCACCACCCTAGGCCAGGTCTGAGGGGACAGGGGAGCTGCTGAACTGCTCAGAGCTGGGGCAGTGGCAGGCATGAGCACAAAGGTTTTTTAGGCTGTGTCACCTGGGGCCTTTCTGCTGCTGGGAGAGCATCCTCCATGGGCAGTGGTGCAGGGAGGTGAAGCCCCCTTTAGCTTTCATCAGGACAGACCAGCCCAGCAGGTTTGTCTGCCTCTGTGAGACCCCTGGATGGCCTCTGCATCTGCAGCTCATGCAATATTTATGCAGCTGATCTGGGAAATGGCAGGGGTTTTACACTTTGTTAGGCGGGTGAGTGACCCCTCAGCTGTCCCAGCCACCATGGGCCCTCCAGAGAGCTCTGTGGCTGCCCAGAGAGCGTGGTGAAACATAATTTCCACAGCCTTGTGCAGATGAATTAGGCTGCAGAGAGCTCACATGTGAATAAATGCAGTTTTGGGACAGGTTAGCAGTGTTGAGGCCTCATAAAATCTGTAGGGGCAAAGACACCAAGTGTCTGCTGAAAGTGTGCTGGGAGTCTGCCTAAGCACCAAGGAAGGGAAGATCTGTGGGGAAAAGTGGCAGACCTTCCCTAAAACCTGGGAAATACCTGAGGAAAGAGCAAAGTTCAGCAAGCAGGACAAAGCCTGGCCTCCAAGCCATGATCTGTTGCAGAGTGTCCCCTGTGTTGTCCCCTGAAGGCCCAGGCCACTGCAGCCCTGCAGGGAGGAGGACAAGGAGGAAAAGGAGAAGGAGGAGAAGGAGAAAAAATCTCCAAGGAGATTTCTCTTCCTTGCAATGTAGTGGGAGGTGTGGGGAGGCCCTTCTCCAAGGGGATGTCCCCAGATTGCCAAGGTGTCTCTGGCAATTCCCCTTTCCTTTGCCACACTGACACACTGGTTACACATCAGCACTCAGTCCTGGGCTGCTCCTGCATCAGTAGCAGCAGGAAATTCATCTTTGCCCCCTGCCAAATGTGGATGTGGGAGAGCCCCTCATCAGGGACTGAACTGCTCATTAGGAGCCCAGGCTGAGACTGTCAGGACCACCCCAAAAAGGGACTTAGGGACATGTCCTGCAGTTCCTGGTGTTGTTAAAACCACTGAGTACCTGAGCCTGACACAAGATTTCTGTCTGCATCCTAATCCTGGAGCTGGGTGTCTCAGGGTCTCCTCTCCCCCTCTTCACAGATTTCCCTCTCCAGCACCTTGCAGGCTGCACCAAGCACCTTCAAACTCAGCTTTCACCCCTGGAGAAATTCTTGGGATTATTTGGTGGTGATACACAGAGACCATGGCCTTCCAAAGGTGACATTTTGCCAGTGCACTTAAGGGGAGGGCAAGGAAGCATGCTGGATTTTCCCTTGTATTTATTACTATTCGCCCATGGAACTACAGGCCATGAACCAGTTTTGTGCATAGGCATTCTCCCATTTTTTTTGCAGCCTGGTTTCACATGACAGCTACAGCACAGATAATGTTGCTGCAAGAACAATTTGCTGGAATGTGTTGGACTCCAAAACTGCTTGGTAGTGATTTCTCTGGCAGAGGGGAGAGCCCCTTTTTAGCAGCAAATGGAGAAATGATGTAGAGCCCTCTGAACCAGAACCCTTATGCAATTTTGTGTGTTTTTTTGACTCCAGAGCCTAAGAATGTCTCTCTTGAATAGCATGTTTCTTGCTAGTTCGTTCATCTGTGAATTTCCCTGGCAGGTAGCACATAAATAGCTCTGAGACACAGGCGATCCACGAGTTCTTTTCAAAATACAGCATTGAGTCATTTTAAAGCCTCCTACTGTAGCTCTTTTAAAGATTAACTCATTAATTTAAGTGAGATTTGTGCCTGAGAAAGAAGGATAAAATCCTGGCTAAAGATGTTCTTCCAACAAAGTACCTTGTTTAAAAACCACTGAATCAAATGTCATGGGAGCTGGCCTGTGAAGTGAGCAGGGGACATCTGCCCATCCCCACCAGGCTGTTCATCACCCAGAGGCTACACTGCTTTCTAGAGCCAGGAATAGAAACCAGAGTTCCTCATTCCCAGGAGCCCTTTGCCATGTAGGGCAGAGCAACCCAGCTGGTTCCCCCCAGCCTTTTTTTTTCTGCCTGACCCCAGGCACCACTCAGCTTTCAGTAATTAGGGCAGAATTAGGGCAAGATCCCAGGGGATGGAGGCTGCTGGAGCAGGGCTTGCACAGAGGGCAGAGCTCTTCTATATATTGAGCTGAGCCTCCTTTACCACCTGGAAATTTTGTCCAAAGGGAATCAGGGGATTTGACACACTTGTACAGGTCTGGCACCCCAGCAGGTTACAGCAGCAGCTCTGCCCCTGGGTACCCAGAAACACCAGCTGTGTCTGCAGTGCATGTTCAGATAAACACCTGCTGTCAGTGCACTGGGCATCCTCCACTGGCATGGGCTGGAACACCAAAGTAAGCAGGAAAACCAAAAAGAGATAATTTCTCTTGTGACTTTGCTCATGGTGTGCAGTGTTAGCAGCCTGAGGAACAATAGAGTATGGCTGGTGCTGACTGCACACATCAGATGAATAACAAATTTCATTCAAGCAGTAGGAGAGCTCCCAAATAGACCAAAATATAGTGTCCTGCTATGGGAACAGCCCAAGACTCTTCTTCTCATGTGCAAAATACCACTGCACTGCCTGTGCTTAATTAATTAA